>JARHVA010003593.1:0-600000 GCA_037957365.1 Torreya grandis | reverse complement strand
ACTAAGCTTACTCCAAACACTAGTTACCATCTGCTAACAGATGGACAAATAGAAATTATGAACAAGTGGGTGGAAGGATACTTGAGGAATTATGTCTTAAGTCAATAAACAACTTGGAAAAAGTGGATTCACATGGGAGAATATTGTTACAATGTAACTTATCACATGTCTATTGGTATGTCTCCATTTAAATAATTATATGGTTATGATGCATTAACCTTTGACAATTTGAAACTTTTGTAGAGTAGAGTGTCTACAGTCAGTGACTTGGTCAATCAAAGTCAAGACATTTTGAGATGTCTGAAGGAAAAATTACATCAAGCACAAAACCAATAGAAGATATATGTAGATAGAAAGAGAACATAAAGGATTTTTGAAGTGGGTGATATGGTGTACTTAAGATTTCAACTATATAAGTAGTCTTCTATCAAAATTAGTGGAAAGGAAAAATTGAATCCCAAATTCTATGGGCCATACCAAATCATTAGGAAAATAGGCAAAGTAGATTATGAATTGAAACTCCCTAATAATTGTAAAATTTATAATATATTCCATGTTTCTTGTTTGTAGAAAGTATTGGGTATGCAAATAGTTCCTTCCATTGATTTACCCCCACTAGATGATGAAGGGAAATTAAATTTGATTATAGAAGTTGTGCTTGATAATAGGGTGAGGAAGATGAGAAATAGGAGCCTAATAAAACACATCATCTAACAAAAGAACCTTCCAGTTGAAGATGCCATTTGGGAATGTCCAAATTTTTTGGAACATCTAGATTTGCATTGCTTAGGGATAAGTAATTTTGGGAAGGGGGGACTTGTAATGTCCCATTTTTGATAAAATACTAAGGGTGACCAATTATCTCATTTCTTATATTTTTGATGAGCTAATGTGGATAGTTAGGAAATATTTATTTAATATTTTATGGTCCACCATAATTCAAGTTTTTGAAAAATGGGCTATTAAATATTATTATTTTATTACAAAAGTGGTGTGCAGTTTTTTAGGTGGAGTTAATGTTGATTTTCTAAGGAGCCAAATGGAGCATTGATTTCTAGGAGAGGATATTGATGGTGTTCCACAGAATCTTGCTATTTTATTAGGGGATAAAATTTGGGAAAGTTGGGAGTAGAAACAAAGAAGGAAAAGTAGGATGTAAATGAATTTTAGAAAGTGGATAAAATATGGAAATAGGTTACTTTTCTAACTGATGTCATCTTCCCCAATGCAAGGATTTTGGTGCCCATCTTGGACCCTCTTGTGTATTATCTTATGCTTTCCTTTTGGAAGGATATTTTGCCAATACAACTATTTTCTACATGTTTGATGCACTTGGGCTTCAACTAAAATATTCAAGGATGAAACCCCCTAGGTTCTTGGAGATCAGAGGATGAAACCCCTTTGGTTTATTGAGGGAAATGTCATTCAAGGATTGTATTTTAACATCAAAGTTTCATTTAGATATCAAATTGCATGTATTTTAGTAGTTGACACTATATTTCCAAGTACATATTTCTGATTTCATAGTTAGATGTTTTGTGAGTTTTTGGATCTAGTTTTTAGCGTGTGGCATCATATGTGCCAAGGGGTACGTTTGATTTAGTAGTTGCATATATGGATGTTTTATAACATATCTATGTAATATTCATAAAAACCATACCTAGTGTTGTTCTTTCCCATGTATGTTTAGTTTGAGAGGGTTCTGGATCTAATGGTAAAGATCTAAATTATGTACTTTGTCAGTTTATTGTAAAGGGGTGTGCATGTTATACATAAGTGTGTGCATGTGCCATGAATTTGTGTTATTTGGAAAAATTTGTTCATATTTCTCATATTTAAACAAAATATTAATTGGGGCTATTACAAATGGATTATACATCTAAAGTGGAGGAACTGGGCATAAGGCGTATAACTATCATTGAAGGTTATTGAGTTACAATTGGTTGTTGTGCTAGCTGAGTTAAACCTGATGTAGGTGTAACAATGTTATTATCTAAGGGAGTAGAAGATTGATCATTATTTGATTTTTGAAGTTCTTATCAAATAATTTTGATAAGTTCATCTTGCATATCTAAATGTTTGGAAAAAAAATCTCGTAATTGTCTCTTATTAGTTTCATCGAATCAATTATTGAATTCGACCATTGTAGTTTATGGAGTAGGAAAAAAAACTATTGTATATTTAAATTTTTTAAAGAAATTAAATCCATGAAGGATTGTAAGATGTAAATAATGAAATGAATATGATATTTTATAACTAATAATTGAGCATAAAAAAGGATACAAACCCTAAGAACATCTAGAGTTAGGGTTTGAGCAATGTTTGAAGTAAGTTGGGTTCACCAAATGTTTTAACCTTTTAAGACTTAGTGAATGTAAATCATATGTTTGATAAAAAGCTAAGTATAGTAAATTAGGGTAGAAATATGCAATAAATATACCCACTAATTTGTTATATAATTGACTTAATTTGTCCTTTTAAAAAATAGTGATAAATAATACAAGAACTTAGCTGGAAAATAACTAAGACATATGATATATAGGATAAAAACTAAGGTAGAGGCTAGTCTAAGTGTCACAAGTAGGATCCAGGTATTATAAAATCTCCTAGATAGTATCTCCCTATTTCAACAGTAACACCATGTGGTTCTAGTGTCCCTATTTTAGCATTAGTGTCCTCTATGCAAGACCATCTAAAGCTTTTGGGTGCTCTTATGTTTGGGTCTATGAGGTTCATTCATGTGTGCATGAGTTTTAAAACTCTAAATATGACCTATTTTTACTAAATTTGTGAGCAAATCCTAATCCTCCATGTTGCTAGGGCATCTAGTTGATACAAGCTAAAAAGTATGTTTGTTAGTGGGGTGGGCTGGACATCTTCAACACCCTACTGTGATGAGAGTTGTTTACATACCAATTATCGAAAGAGGGATCAATCCTAATATAGTTATCCCCACTTAGGTGTTGGTGCAAGTGCAAGTGAATTTAGTATGAGAGTTGACTTGAGTGCTTTGAATGTGCTTGAGACTAGAAATCTAGATAATCTGAGCTTAGGAATCTTGTAGATAGTAGTATGCAAAATTACGGTAGAATAGGGATTGTTAAACTTAATTATGCACAACATGTTCTAATTTTACATATGTAATTTTTAATTTATTTACATCTAGTGGTTTGAGGGATAAAATTCATATATTTATACTATTCTGGTGCTTGTGCAGGTTTTAAAAGTGCTCTTAGCTGACCATAGGAGGTTCAAGATTTGAAAATATATCTATTTATGAAAAGAGGAGGGAAAGGCAAATATAAATATTATTAGGACACTAAAACCATGTGGTGTTACTATCCCTTTTATGGTGGTAGTGTTTAGGTGGAAAAACACTAGGCACAAAGGGCCAATATGTAAGAATGAAGGTCTGGGACCACTTTAGGAATGATTAGGGATTCTTGTGGCCCATAAAAAGGTCGGATAAGTGTGAAAATAGGCCCTAAGATAGGTCTAAGGCTAAACTATGGATAGGTGGTCTCAAATATCACTCTTATCACTCAAGTGTCAACTTTAGGTGATTACATTTGCCCCATATTTATTCTAGAAATGCATCAAAACAAAATGACTAGGACAAAGGAAAAAGAAGCATGCCTAGACTTACCTAATAAATGAGGCTCGTGAAGTTTAGTCTGAGTAAGTGAAGCATGCTCTAATGTGTGTCCTACAAGTGAAACATACATAGATAAGTCCTTACTTAATAGATGTCAAAAGTAAAGACAAAATTGTGTAAAGAAGTAAAATTGAGTAAAATTGAGTAAAGGGATAAGAGAGAGGAAAGGAATGAATACACCTCACTGGGTATGTAAACTAATGCATAAACTTGGAGACAAACTTTGTGCATGTATGTATATACTGATCAATTAATGAATAACTTGGATTGAGCTGATGTCTTGCTCACTCCTCATGTGTGGGTGGCTTAAGAACTAAATCCCGTTTTGACTCCATCATTGCCCACCCCTATTTTGTGGTCATGACATATGATTAGATTAGATTGGACTGATGGTGTGTCTAACCCTCTCATTTAGGTGGCTCAATAACTCTATTATGACTCCATAATTACCTACCCATGTGTAGTAGATGCATCCTAAATTGAAACTACATGATGTAACTAGAAATGTCTAACTGGAAATGTTGGCTTTGCGACCACTCAGGTATATTAGGTAGCTCTAGGCCACTCAACAATGCGAACCACTACAGATGGAGTAAGGCATGAAACTGATGTGTAGCATGGAATATGATGTTAGATGTATAATACATAGATAATGAAATAAAACTTGTCATTCCATCTGATCAATGAGTGTGTAAGTGAGAAAATGGAAATAATGTGTCATGCAGATACCCTCAAATATGACATCTGATCATATGGATTCTTGAGTGAGTTATAATAATATGTATCTAAATTTCTAAAAAATAAATGGAAATGGTCATGCTACACATGATGTCCCCAATCTGAGTAAATTGGTATGAATCCAGGTTTAATTGGTATTAATTTGAGCTAAAATGAGCTAAATTGATAAATCTATATCAAAACCTGTGCAAAACTACACTGTACCTATTGTACTTTTTTGGATAATCTATAATTTTATAAAACTAAGGTTGCTAGATAGTAGTGCCATACATGGGATAGTAACACTATGTGGTACTAGTGTCTCAATTTGGGTGCTAGTGTCTTGCTCTAATTTTTATGTCACTATTTTCCCACTATATTTACTTGAGTTTGATTTTTGTAATCTAAGACTATGTACTAAAAAATGTATTATGAGTGCATTATAAGAGCTTTATCTCTATGACGAACCCCTCTAAATTCCCCCACTTTTGAGGGGAGTTGTTAAACTTGTGCAAGAACTATCCTAATAAGAGCTTTGCAAGATGTGTGGTAGTTGGAGCTTATATGATATCTGTGTAATAATCTAATATAATGTGCATACATAACATTGGAATGTAAGATAATCTTAGTCTAAGTTTGTAATTTGTGATGTATGTTATGTTTATCATTAATAAGGGTGTCAAGATATATATAATAATGTATGTAACAATAATTTTGACTAATAACTAAGTAGCTACCTAAGGGGATGGGGCATGATGTCTATCACAACACCCATATTTGAAGGAAAGATGCATGAATTCCCTCATGGTATCTAAAAATGGAGTGTGTAACAATTAATAGACAAGTTTCATGGCCATTCCACATACAAGAAAGTATACATATAACACACATGAGGCACACAAAGTAGGCCAAAGGGCCACAATTCAAAGGACATGGACACATGTCACTAAATCTAAAGAAATAAGGCATGCAAGGACATGTTCATATGTCCACATACATAAGTAATAAGCAAGTTAGCTTAGAACCACATATAAGGACATGTTTAAATGTCTACATACATAATCAAGAAGGCACACACAAGTTCATGGGCACATGTCTAAATCATACATATTATGAGAAAAAGTGGCATAGATCCAAAGAGCAATGGCATATTCAAATGCCCTCAAATATAAGAATCATAGAGACATAATCAAATCCAAATTGGGAAAGCTAGAAATGAAAGTATGCATAAACATTTAATACAAGCTATGTAAGAGATAAGATGTACATATGCTGAGTTTAAAGTAGTAGTGGCTAACAAAAACTCCAAGTAAGTGTACCATGATCAATATCAAGATATAACAATGCTAAAGTTGTGATGTAAAGTGTAGAAATATAGAACCCGGTAATCAAAATTATGTATAGGGTGCCCCCAAATAGGCGAATGTGTCAAATGAATAACTCATGTATCGATGTATATGTCCCCAATGGGTAGATGATAGAAAATTTGGATCGATATACTAGACCTAATTCCTACAACAATCTATAAGCACTTGACAAGAACAAGTGTAGCATGCATGTATGATAAAAACTAACTATACTATGATATCTATCATATGTGGTGTCTGACAAATATAATAAGTGTAAACATGGCAATGCATACAATCTATAATTTTGTGTTTTCTGAGAAAATATCTGAATGTTTTTATGTTTTCAAAATATTATATTATTTTTTTATTTTTTGTATATAAGTTGTGTACAAGTAATAATAAAATGAAACTATATACAAGGAGTAAGAAGGTATTTTCAAGAAAGGAGGAACAATACTAATTGATGAGTCTCATTGGAGACTTACTATCAATGTGGCCTATGTCAAATAAAATGAAAATGATCATGCATGCTATATGAAAGGGTAAATGTGGTCCTAGAACCTATTACACTTAGTGATCTATATCTGGCCTTACTTGTGAAGTGGTGCTAGGAATCTATGACACTAACTGTGGTGTCCTATGAACTGTAAGTGTCTTAGGGACCTATCTTATAGAAGATGTTGTAGTTGGCATATGTGCCCTATGTTGAGAACCTTGAGAAATCAATAATACTAATCTCAAAATAAAGTGAGTAGAGGGAGGCCCTCTATAATCTATCATATATCTCTGACATAGGGGTCTCTCTAATAATGGTCTCCTTGAGAGAGTATGCATACATGGATATTTTTTAGGAGTAGACCTCACCTACACTGGTGGCTCCATTGAACTTTGTGGTGTACTAATAAGAATTATGCTCAAAGTTGTAACTGGTAACTATGTTGTAACTAGTAACTATGTTATAACTGGTAACTATGTTGTAATTGGTAATTGTGTTGTAATTGGTAAGTGTGTTGTAACTACCTATGGCATAGGTAGAGGATACTCATATGAAAGACCCTCAACTATGGTTACATGATTTTCATGTATATATTTTATGCATCTATGTACAATGGATGGGATGTCTCACAAATGATATATCCTTGGCCTACCCAATAACATGTCAAACATTCCTGCATTAGGTACTACTAAGAATCTATTAGCCACATGTTCTAAACTGTATTAGAAATTCAATCTCCCTAATGGAGATCTAAACTTGGCTACTAAAACCACTGATAATTGTATGTGTAGGAGATATATCCTACTCTAAATACCCTAAATGTTGTATAATTTTGATAGTGCACATGTTAATAATTGACTCATTGTCAACCATAATAATCTGAATAGGATGATGATCTATGTAGGATTGTATGAAGAGTGCATATAAATTTGAATCATCATCAATGATCTCTTGCGGTGAGAAGGTGATGAGTGGTCTAGTTAGGACTGTAGTATGATACACACCAATGATATTGTGTAATGGGTGTGCCTCATCTATAGTAGTGTGATATGATGTTGGTGGTGGATGTGACTAATATGTATAGTAAACACCCAAAGTGATTCCTACCTCATTTATTATATGCTTCAAAAATAGATTTGAGAATATTTTCAATACCTTAACATCTATTTTTTGAACTTTGGGTGCCTTTGTGGGTGTGCCCACATCAATATTATTAGCCTCTATCAAATCTTATATCTTATGTTTCAAGCCAATGCATCTGCTTAATGTATGGTTGGTGCCCTATGATATTTATAGAATACATTAGAATCATAGTTATTTGAAAGAGGTCATTTTGTATCAGCCTCTTTGATGGGATGGAGAGATATGACATTACATTCTAAGACTTGCTGTAAGACATGTGCTGACAATTCTGGAAGGTTGGTGAAAACTCTATTTGGAGGAGCTAATAAAACTAGGCAAGGAGATGGATTTGAAACTAAATTAACCATGGTCTTTGGATCACTCTCATTTTTGGTGTCCCTTACCTTGTATGAAGATTTATTGTAACTCTTAGCAGTTTATTTTGATCCACTTGTATATTTTAGTTTTCCCATAGAGAGAAGCTTGACTTCTCTTTTTTTTCATTATGTACCATAAATCTGTGAAGGTTGGAAATTTCTTGAACAAGATAGCTTCATGTAATGATATTAGTAGGCTCTATTTGAAGATGTCTTGAATCTCTTTATCTAGCATAGGGCTAGTCAACTTAACCAATATAGTCTTATATCATAAGACATATTCTAGAATAGGCTCATTTGATTTTTATTTCAATTATGCAACTTGAGTGTATGAGATCTTATCAATGATGTTTATTTAAAATTGTGTCAGAAACATAGCTACCAATGGATTAAATGTGATGATAGACTGATTCATTAGATCATAAATCCACTGTAAGGCATAACCCTTTATATTATGTGGAAACAATTTAGTGAGGAACCAATCATTATACAGGTAGTCCAAACATGCTACATGGAAAACTCAGAGATGGTGCTCTGGGTCACCCTTATCATCATAGAATTTAATCTTAGGTGCCGTGAATTTTGATGGAAAAAGAGTTATCGCTATGTTATGTGCCAAAGGTGTATGTAAATGAACATGAGAATCCAAGACATGTGATGGTCTAGTTTCTCCCTACTCAAGATATAACACCTTAGCCTGCAATGTATGAACCTCCTACATAAGGGATTGTACACATAGAGTGGAGGAACTAGCCATAAGAGGTGTAGCTATCACTTTAGGTTGTTGAGTTATAATTGGTTGTTGTGTTGACGAGTTGGCCCCAATGTAGGTGTAACAATGTTATTATCTAGGGGAGTATAAGATTGACCATTGTTTGATTTTTTAAGTTCTTCATGAATTATAATGATAATGTCATCTTGCATATCTGAATGTTTGGACACAAAATCTTACAATTGTCTCTTATCAATTTCATTAAATTGGTTATTGAATTTTGCCATTGTAGTTTGGGGAATAGGAAAACAAATTGTTGTATATTTGGAATCTTTAAAGAAATTAAATCTATGAAATATTGCAAGAAGTAAATACTAAAACTAATCTAAGACTTTAAAAATAATATCTGATCATAAAAATAAAGAGGATACAAATCCTAAGAGCACCTAGGGTTAGTGTTTGAGCAATGTTCGAAGTAAGTCAGGTTCACCAAATATTTTAACCTTTTAGGAATTAGTGTATGCAAATCATATGTTTGTAAAAGATATAAGTGTAGTAAATCAAGGTAGGAATATGTAATAAATACAACCATTGATTTGTTATAGAATTTACTTAATTTGACATTTCTAAAAATAATGATAAATAATGTAAGAACTTAGTTGGAAAATGACCGAGACAGATGATCTGGAGGCTAAAAAGTAAGGCAAAGGCTAGTCTGAGTGTCATAATTAGGATCTAAGTGTCAAAAACCCTCTTGGATAATAGCGAACTAACTAGACAATAGCACCATGTGGCACTAATGTCCCTATTTTGGTGGTAATGTCCTCTATGCAGGAGTGTCCTGAGCTTTTGGTTGTATTTGTGTTTGCGTCTGTGAGGTCTGTTCTTATGTGGACAAGTTTTAAAACCATATATATTACTTATTCTGATTTAATTTATGATCAAACCCTACTCCTCCATGATGCTAGGGCATCTGGTTGATACAAACTAAAAAGTGTGTTTGTTAGTGGGGTAGGCTAGACATCTTCAATCACTTGCTATGATGAGAGTCGTCTACATACCAATACTTTGAAGAGGGATCAAGCCTGATGTAGTTCTCCCTACTTAAGTGATGGTGTAAGTATATGTGAATCTAATATGATAGTTGACTTGAGTGCTTTGAATTTGTTTGAAACTATAAATATATATAATTTGAGCTTAGGAATGTTGTAGATGGTAGTATGCAAAAGTAATTCATTATAAGGATTGATAACCTTAATTGTGGACAACTTGTTCAAAGTTTGCATATGTAATTTGAATCTAATTTCAATCAAGTCATTAGAGGGCTAAAAATCATGTATTTTTACTATTTTGATGCTTATGTAGGTGCTAAAAGTGGTCTAGGCCAACCTTAGGAGGTCTAACATTTGAAAAGATATCCATTTTTGAAAAGAGGTGGGAAAGGATACTAACACCATTTTTGGAAGACTAGGGCCATGTGGTGCTACTATTCCTATTATGGTGTTATTGTCTAGGTGGTATAACACTAGGCACAAAGTTCCAAGATGCAAGAATGAGGGTCTGGGACTGCCTTAGGGATGAATAGGGATGCTTGTGGCCCCTACAAAGGTTGGATAAGTGTGAAAATAGGATCTAGTATAGGTCTAGGGCTAAGTTAGGGATAGGTGTTCTCAAGTAGCACTCTTAGCTCTCAAGTGTCACTATTAGGTGGTTACATACACATATGATATATCTACCACTTAAGTGTCAATGAATAATTTCACCCTTGGATTATAAGTTAACTTCATGTGGATATGGTTTAGATCACCAACCATCTTGACCTCTTATTTATCCAACTATATTACCTCCATGTTTGACTTAGTAGGAGTCAAACCCAATTTATGGTAAACCAAATAGGGCATCATGTTGCCTAAAGCACCCGAATCCACCAAAAATTTGTATAAATTTTTACCAAAAGAATAGATTGTTATGAAAAAATGAAGAGTCTTTGGTATTTTATTTATAATTTACAATATGTGTATCAATTGTTCTATTAACTTCTTTCATAAAGTAGATAAATATTTCAATAATAAATATATTTGATTAGAGATTTGGAGCAAATCAAACATTGTTATGTTGGCCTTAGTTTTCTCTAGGTCGTTAACAATGTTGTATCCAAGTTTGTTTTATTCTAACAATTTGTTAATTTATGGGGGTGTAACATTGTTCTTTGGTTAATAAGATGTGGTAGGCCCTTTTTGGTAGAAATGGGTTGTTTCTTGAGTTCCCATCAGGTGTAACCTATGTGTTATTTAGAGGAGTAGATATAATCTGTAGTCATATAAAATGTCATGTAATGAGTGTCACTCGAGACCACCCTATCCCTAGCTTAGCCTTAGACCTATCTTAGGGCTTCTTTTGATCCTTTTCAAACTTATATGTGCACTCAACCCATGTCCAAACATACCAAAAGATGCATTAATCCATTTATTAAGCATCCCAGACCCTTGTTGACATGTACTAACCACTTGGACATTAGTGCATCCCCTTTAGTATATAACACAATGTATTATTAGTAAATGGGGAAATGCTATTATCCCTTAGCTCTTTTTGCCCCCAATGATTTTTTTTCATTCCCTGAATCATCCTAGGGTTAACCTATACTCATTTCATGTCTTAAATAACATCAAAACACTATATAAAGACTTCTCTCATTCATTCATTATTTAGATGGAAATTCTCACGAACAAGCTCAAAAATAATTGTGAAAATTAAGGTTATTGATCCCTATTTATGCATACATCCATATACAATAACGTAGAGCTTATTTTTAATCATATTTACAATTTGAAGTCACGCTCAAAGCATTAACATTTATATTCATTCTCAAACATACTAGCATCACTCTCACTTATACCAACACTTGGATTGGGAGAACTACATCGGGCTTAATCCCCTTTTGAAGTATTAATATATAGGTAATGCTCAACACATGGGGTATTAAGTTCATGTCCAAGTTACCCTACTAACACCACTCTTATTAGACATATATTTGATAAGATTCCTAGTAAGCAAGAAGGCTTAGGGTTTCATAGTGGAACTAGTTAAAACAAAGCACAAATGATGATCCAAGTCTCAATCATGTAGGCATAGGCTTCCTAGAACAAAGTGAAGGTCTACCCCAAGTTTTACTATTTTATTTATATAAGGTCAATAACATAATAAAAAAGGTCATTAACAGAGTGTGCTATTGGAAAAGAGGGCTGCTGCACTAGTGTCCAAAGAGGGTTCTGATACTTGTTTCTAGTTGACAACACTCTACCCTATTCTTACATCAATTTCTAGCCTGTCACTTGTATGTTTTAGTCCTATTTTCTAACTAAGTATCTCTTTTGTAATTCATTACTATTTATAGGCTAAGCAAAAAAATCAAATATTATATAAATTAGTGGTTGTTGATACTATAGTATTTTATTTTTTGATTGATTTACTCAGCTCTTTATCTATTAAGGGTTTTACATTAATTCTCAAAATAGTTAAATCATAATCAAAGGATTTTGCAATTTACTCCTCAACAAGTAGTTATTTCCCCTTTAAATTTTTTTACATGTGTGGACTTCATCTAAGTTGTCCTCAGGATTATTGTCACTCTCATATGAGAATTCATACATTTCCAAGACCAAGGTAGTATCTGGGTTCCCTCTACTTTGTTTCAAGTTGTTATTAGGTATAGGGACTATTTCAAGTTTATCCATCTCTTTTGGAAGATGTTTGAGGTTAACATAAAATCAACATAATCAAATTTAGTGTGGTATACTATATTATACAACCTAAAATAGGTGGGCAACATGAAATCAACTATGTTGATGGATCTTGAAGCATTGCTTTTATTCTAATTGGTGATATTAAGTGGATTAGGCACATTTTTATTGTTTGTCTTGGTGTTTCACTAACAATTAGTTCTCTGAAACTTGAGGTTTTTATTTTAAGGAGGGTTATTTACAATTTGATTGTGTTTTAAAGCACTTATCTTTATAAATTAACCATATCATTTGTCAATCATTGAACCATATTTTGAAACTTAGCCACTTCAGGGTTCATGTCAACATTATGTTTATTTACTGCTTGTAGTAGTGGGCTAACCATAGGCATCATATCATTTATAAATTGAGGTAAAATAAGATACATCAGGTTATGGGCACTATTGACAAATATTTAGTTGTTTAGAAATGATGTGATAACCTATTGGGTTCTATTAGGAGCAACATAATCACTCGTGTTAAGCATGGTAACAATGTTTTTGTAAGCCACAAGGATGATTTGTTGGTTATTTACATAAGGAAACACATGATTGGGAGGAACAAAAGGCTGACCATTGGGAATTTAATTCAAGGGTTTAGGGATATAAATTAGTTTTTAACTTGAATACATTATACCAAGGATTGGATTTATCAGATGAATATTATGCATGAGAACTCAATTTATCATGAGAATTTGGTTATTTACACCTAGTTTTCCTAATGAGGGAAACATACCAGCTCCATACCCTTGTGGCATCATTTATTGTTTAATTATAATGGCTTTGTGATATGCCAAGCACAAGGTTTCAAGTGTTGTGGGATTACTTCAGAAGAACATGGAAGTCATAGGGTCCAAATCCCTCGTATAGGTTTATATGACAACCATCTTTGTTTACATATATGGGTTTTTTAATTGCTTATATAGCTTGTGGAAATGAGCATTAAACATGCTCATTGGTTCACTTGGTCCTCTATGGGCTACATAAAGTTGATGATAGAGGATAGTTGGATCAATGAACACCCTAAAGTGATTGATAAATACTATTTATAGGTCATTTCAAGAGGTGATAGACCCATCATGAAATCCCAAATACCAAACATAGGCCATTTAATCCAAGGTATAAGGGAATAGGTGGAAATCCACATCCTTGTGATTGATTTGGGTTCTGATAATAATAGTTTTGAATGATTGAATGTGCTCTTCAATAGTGCGAATTCCTCGATGCACATCTTTAGGGTAATTTTTTTGAGATTCTTTATTTAATCATGGGAAACTCCCATAATGTTTATAGGGTAGTTACCTCCACCAATCCAAGTAGGATTAGCCACCATTATGAGTTTTTAGGGGTAGGGAAGTGATTAACATAAAAAACTACAACCGTAGGTGAGCTACTAGCTAAATGATTTTTTCTACTTTTTAGTTTCCCTTTATTCAATATAGGTTGTTGGTGTTCACTAATATCTAATAGTTCAAATTCAACTCCAACAAAATTTGATTTAGCATATATTAATCTAATTTTTAATTTAATGTTTAGAATATATCAACATGGGCAACACCTCTAAAATTTTTAAGTTTCATTTTTTGTTACATATTACTGTTCATGCATTTTCTTCTAGCATCAATATGTTGATGTACATTATAGGCATACAACAAGTTTGGGTAAGCATAAAGATGACCACGAGACTAAAATAAATTATAACTCAAAATATTCTTAGTATGCCCAAATTATAGTACTAGTCTCTTGATGGGTCATTTAGAACACAAACCTAAGTAGGATGGTCAAATGTCTACCCTCTCCTAAAAGAAGACCCATGAGTCTCTCCAAGGTTATTGTTGGGTTACGACATACTGAATAACCCAATTGATCAAAGTGAAATTGTTCCAATTCAAGTAGCCTTTATTGGTTATAGGATTTTAAACGTAGTTTCAAATTGAATAAAATAAAGGGAAATGCATGTTTTAGTTCATTTTATGATAATGGATTAAATTTATAATGGGAAATCATAATAACAGTGTACTTTTAGATTTACCCACATGATAAAAGAAGTGTTTTAAATTTTGTTTAATTACAATATGGCTAATTTTTATATTAATTCTGTTGAATTTAAATATTTAACAATGAATTAAGAATATAACAATGAAATGGGATAAAACATGCATTAATATATTGGGATCAAATGTAAAATAACCCTAGCCAACTAATGCGATAAAAAAAAGTGCAAATGAGATAGGGAAAAGAGGGAAAAGCCTACAATGATGAAGATAAATTTAGTATTCTGAATTGAATGTTCTCATGAAATGGGTCCCCTACATGGACAACATGTGCACAACCACTAATGAAATTGATGTAAGAGTCTGAGGAGTACATGCTATGAAGAAGATTCACAACCACCATTTACATGCACAAGTTGTAAGTAAATAACTACACAATCTTCTATTAATCAATATATCCTTTTTGATTACAAATTTTGTGCGATTATAATAGATTGGTTATAAATTTCATCATCATAATAGCAACATAGAAAGAGGAGGAGAGATGTTACACTATGAAAGCAATAAATTGCATGAAAAATATGACTAGTTCAATATGCCTCTAATGTTTCACAAAGAGCCAACCCTTGTAATGGATTTTCGCTAGACATTTATAGTTTTTCCCCAAAATGGGTGAGTTAATTTCCCTAAAAAATGCACTTTGACTTTTTCCTCTCAAAACCTGCACTCCATCTCCACTTGGCTACAAAAAAGACAAAAAAAAAAGTCAAAATTAGCAATTAAAAGCACTTTTAGAAAACATGATATAATAATGCAAACAAATTGTAATTTACACAAAATTTCCTAAAATTGGAGGTACCATTACAAGTGGGTTGGATTCAACTTCTTGACATCACAAATGGATAATAAAATAGAGTCTTGTTTTGAAATATATGGCCAAAAAGGCCTCCTTAGGTTGTTTAGCTCTAAAGCAGAGAAAATTCAAATTTTGAATAAATATTAATTTTTATTAAAATAATAATAATAAATGATATAAATTAAGTAAATTTTTAAATATTGAATTAATATTAATTACATTAATTTAAAATTATTTTTTTATAAAATTTAATTAATTAAAATTAAATTAACTAAAAACTAAATTAAAAAAGTTTAATTAAAATAAATTTAATTTAATAAAACTTAATTAAAAAATAAAAAAAAATTACGCCCCCCACACTTACCTAGTTGAGATTTAAATCTTGACTACCAAAGGAGGGGGGCCAATAGGCACCATGTCTGGATAAGGATTTGAACCCTGTAAACATAGGATGAGGACCTTAGGCCCCAACGAATGTGGTTGGGGTTTTAACTGCAACCACCAAACAAACATTAAAAAATATATAATTTTTGGTGGCATATAGACCTAATCACAATTTTTATCCTGATTAGTTGTAAAATATTTTTTTCAAAAATTTGATTAGGTTTACGATAACCAAAAATGCAAAATGAAGACTGAATTGGGAATAAAATTATGAAATAAAAATGAAAAGTCTAAAATTGAAGTTTGGAGACCTAATTGGGGTTTAAAATCTTGATTTGAGCTAGGAATTAGGCAATTTGAAAAAAAGCTATAACAAACCTATTCGGGTATTGGAACCAATTTTTTAGAGATTTTTTAAAGGCAATAAAAGTTATTGAAACTCCACTTTTATGTTAAGTGACTTATATGAAAATTTATTGCATGAACATGTTCATTATAATGAAAGGGGTTTTGGGGGCCAATTTAACATGTAAATTGATGAACCCTAAAAATGATTTGAGAGCACTAAGAAAGTAAGATTTTAAAAATTGAGTTAAGTCATCAAGACTCCACTTTCATGGTAAGTGTTTAATATGAAAATTTCTCATGCAAACATGTTCATTGTAATGGAGTAGGTTTCAACATGTGAAATGATATGTTCTTGTAAAGTGACTTGAGATAGTTGATTGAGAAGCTTGACTAAATAACAAAGTAAGGCGAAAGACCTACTAGAGCCAACTAAGTGTTATACACAAAAAATATTGCATGGACTGGCTTGATGCGACTAGACTAGTTACTAGAGCCAAATCAACACCTAAAATGAGAGATACAAAAATAATGACTAAAACAAGTAGTAACCAACTAGCCTACAAGTGCAAACAAGACTAGGAAAAAATAAAAAGAGGGTTACCATGATATTGGGGGAATTATGACATGTTGTATAAGCAACAACATTACTGATAATAACTTGGGAGGTTTAGAACCATGTAAGGAATTTAGATGTGAAATAATGGTGAATGAAAGTCATCTATGTAGGCACAAGTCATTTTAGGTTAAAGTAAGTTGAAAGTTGTAGACACTAAAATTTTATCAATAAATGTTTGATAATGTTTATTTTTGACATCTTTACCTTTTTTAGTCAATCTACCTTTCTGATAACCTATAATATCTAAGTAAGTCTTCAAAGTCTCATAATTATTATACATATCTCAAAGAATTTTATTTTATATCCCTATATATCCATATTCAAAATAGACTTCATTATCTCTTTGGTTTCAGAAGCCTTTGACCCTTGTGGATAATGGCAATTATCATACAAGGAGACACTATGTCCTTGTCTTGTAGTGCATCCTTATCCACAGTGCTCTAAAAATCATCTTTTCAAAATGGCTAACTTCATAATGGATATCCTATGCAAAATAATAGGTTATTTATCTTAAAAATTCCAAAGATTCACCTATAAAAACACGTCAAGGCTCGCACTTGAAACCCCTAGTTCTCTTACTAGCTCTCACCAACAAAAAACATCTATCTTATGAGTAAAGAATGTTATTTAAATTTTGATGTAATATCACAGTCCCTAACTAAGATTAACAATATTTTATTTCATGTTAAGGTCATCATTTATCATGCATTCTAATTGAATCTTACTATTTACATTGACTGAATCTTCCTTAAAAGGAGAACTACATCAACTTGAGATTCGCTTGGACTATATAGGAAACACTTAATCAACAAGGGGTTTTCTGAGGATATCTTGGCCATATCCCACTTCCCCATTTCCTCCCTTTTGCATTTTATCTCTCTTATGTGATTGTGTAGGATTAGAGTATCAACTTTATATGTCTTTTGTGCATCAACTTTAGCTCTATTTAAAAATAGTTCACCTAAAGACAGGGGCAAATAAATCCATATTTTTAAATCCAGTGCATAATCTATTTGGACAAATATATATTGTTAGACAATGACACACTATGACATTGTCCCAGTATACAATGGATATTTTTTTTGTTGATGCATCTATGTTTGCAGGTTCTTATCGACAATTACAATTAGTTGAAAGATAATGTAGTTTGAAATAAATCAATTTGCAAGGACATTTCTCTAACCCTAACCTAATTTCTATTATATCAATTTACAAATTCTATATATTCTATAGATTTATATACTTGTATTTTGTATTATTTAACTTCCTATATCAGATTTCAATAGTTTACATTTCAAATTAGAGTTATTTGTTTATTCTTATTAATTCTAGTGTAAATATTTTGGTAAACCCACATTTCAATTTGAACACTGCTAGTTCTTTATTTATATTAGGCTTAAGGTTTCAGTTTAATTATATACATTATTAACATTAAAAGCATATAGTCCTTAACCTTGGATATTATACGTAACATAATGATTCAACATTTTAGACCTTGGAGTAATCTAACCTTGAAAAGGTTTATCTTGTCACTTAAGATAAATACTGAGACAGAGGCTATTTCTTTCAACTTTAGGTTGACTTTGTTATTTTCCTATTAAAAAATATTTCCCTTTTATTTTCAATTTATTTTTATTTGCTTTTACTTATTTTATAAACCGTGTTCTAATCATTTTTAAACTACTTAACTACTATGTGAAGGGTTACACAATGTTCTATTTATAGACATTATGAGGTGAAGGTTTTACTCCAATACTCATAGTCATAATATAGAGTTAAATATGGACTTTAACTTTCACTTACCTCATAGTATATCATAAATGCATAAGATCCTTTAGTTACACAAAGGAATCCTCTTTTATCTATATTATTTATGGTGCACCTAAGAGGATAATATCACCCAGGGAAGTTACTCTCAATGTACCCTCAAAACTAGGGTTAGTGGGATTTAAGAATGGTTCTACCTTTGTAATTTGTGTTCAAAAATATTAATAAACAAACAAGCAAGTATATATGATAACTTAAAAATAATTCAAATCCTTGCCTAGATCAGCTTTTATCCTTGGCTTTTTCTTGCATTGTATTCTTAGTCATTAGTTCTAGGATACATGCTAGATTACTGTTGACACTATGGATTACACCATTTGAAAAGGAAACTCAACTCCTTTCCTCCATGTGGCATAATGGAGACACCCCTCTTATTATGGGTAGTAAAACTGAGGAGTCTATCTCTAGATTAAGGGCTAACTCCTCTTGATGCACCTTGAGGCCCTATATTTCTACTGATAACAATGAGGTGGGGGGTGTGAAAAGAGAGAGGGATAATACAAAATAAAAACCTAAATAAAGTGGTGATGCACCATAATTGATTGGTCTACTCAATTTTTTACCTACACTTTACACCAAAGGAGCAGATAGGCACTTCATTTGAATAAGAAACTAAACTGCATCAATGCTTCAATAAGGGGTTTTATGGAGGTATAATGAGGAAGAACCTACCAGATGTGCTCTAAAGGAACACTATTGGATGGTTTCTCACCTATGCTTATACTTCAACTTAGACGCTTCTTATTGACCTATAGAAGAGGATCTAGAATGCACTAGATATATTAGCATCAACCTATGAAAGCATTTAAAATAAATGACTGAACATAAGATAATACACAAACATATTAAATGGAGGTAAAACACTTATTTTGATTAAAGGTAAATTTATTCAAGGCTTCACCCTAAAAAATTTAGAGATCCCTTCTTCAAAACTGAGAGGTTACATTATATGGAGAAAATGGAGAAAGATCCTTCACTAGTTAAGAGCAAGAGGCCCATACTATTTTCGCTTCTCATTAAACATGCCTGTGAAATCCATACTATAGTTGTCTCATATATTGAATTTACTACCTGGGTATATTAAACACTCCTACAAGAGTATGGGTTACTTCTCTTAGCAATCGAGAAAGCCATCTCTCCTCATGTCCTGGGCCATACTCTCCCTTGAATGCTCATGCAGATAGCTACTTATTAATGTTAAAATAAGGAAAAATGGGTCACTCCTTTGAATTTTTGCATAACCTCTCTTAATGGATATTTAGTGGAAACTATTCCACTTACAAGCATTTACTTCTTCCACTGATGTCCCCTGTGCCACCTAGCCTGGTCTGGTTTGCCCCTACATTTGACTTACCATGCCACCTAACAGGTTATGAGTATTTGTCTTATATGTGTGTGGCTGTGTTCTACATTACCCACTATGCTTTCTCTTTTATTGGTATTTGTTGTCCTTTTCTTGGTAATTCGGGCTCCTTAGGGCTTTTTTTTCCTTCTTTGAGCTCTTTCCGTGGTGGGTCACTAAGTCCCCCTTCGAGCTTCATCCTTTAATTTATTTAGACAAAATGTCTGAAGGAGTTTTTTATTTACACTTGCCACTCATGAGCTCTTTCAGATAGAATGCCTGAAAGAATTCTTTCAAACATTTTGTCCAAAAGAATTGTTTTTTTGGGCTTCTCTTTAATGGTTAACCCATCATCTTAAATTTGACATTCGTAGCCTTGTCATCTAATTTGAAAACCAATGGCTATTTTTTTACCTTGAATTTGACGTTCGTGGGCCTGCCACTACCCTTTAGCAATTTCCTTGGCCTTTTTTCAAATGGACTTTTCTGAAGGGAAAGTGACCCTTCAAAAAAAATGGAAAGGTCTTCCTCTTATGGCCATGTGTCCTCCAAAAGGGCACCTAGCCTTCGGGCTCTTGTCTTATCAAATTTCTTTGGGCTTCTCCACCTACCAAATTTCTTCAGACAAAAAGTTTGAAGGAATTCCTTTAGACATTTTATCTGAATAAATTCATGCCTTGAGCATTCTTTCTTGGATTTCCTTTGGACATTTTGTCTGAAGGAATTCATTTTTTGGCTTGTCATGTTCCCCAAAGGAATCCTTCCTTGGATTTTTGTAAGTAGAATTTTTGCCCTCTGCAAGGACACTTTGAGCTTTTTAAAAAGGTCCTATTCTACACCCAAGTGCCCTCCGCAAGGGTACCTACCCTTAAGAATTTTTGTGAAAGACCCTTGCCTCTTTAAACTTTGTCCAGTTTACTGATAAAAAGCCCACCTAAAGTAATCTTTTTGCCCTGCTAAACATCTAAGATCAAAATGAGTTCCAAATCAACCCAAGTGCTTGCAAGACTCAAAACACTTGGTTTTCAAAAGGAGGAAACACTTGGTTTTTCATGGAAATAGGCCTATCATAGAGAAAACCCATAAAACTACTATGGGATGAACTTTTTAGAAACTAGTTAATAGACCCTACAAGGAAAAGGAAAGGGAGTGCTCAATTTTGGCCTAAAAGATCAAAATTTGTCAACACATTTGGCTATTCATAAGGGAAGCATGCCTTTTATGCTTTGAGAAGACTAGTGGCTTAAAAGTCCATTGGGCATGGAGTCAGGCTGTAGTTTGGAAGGCTAGCAATAGCCTTGAAAAAAACCTAAGAACCAATAAATATTTTACCCCAAATAGTAAAGAGAACACACCAAGGATAAAAAAACTATAGACATGCATAAAATCACTTAGGGAAAATAACAAGGGAAGGTTAGTGACAATGTTTAAGATATATCCCATTGACTAGGATATGTAGTTCTTCACCATCCAACTTGGAGAGTTGGAATGCATTATGTTGCTTGTATTTAGTGATAACATATGGACCACTCCATAAGACATCGAACTTCATGTGCTTTCCAGGTTTGGCTCTGTCCTTATCCCATTTCAAGATAATGTCACCTTCTGAGAAGTATTTTGATGAAGATTTCTTCTCAAAATGCTTCTTTGTTTGCTACTGGTAGCTGGTCATGGCATCCATGGCTTGGTCTCTTGCCTCTTAAATCTCCATTAGTTCACCAAATCTGACCTCCATGCTATCGCTCTCCTCTAATTGTAGCTGATGGGTATGATCCAAGGCTGGTAACTCAAATTAAATAAGAAGTCTAGCTTCCCTTCCATACACAAGTATGCATGGTGAATTGGCAATTTACCTTTTTGGAATGATCCTATCTACCCACAGGGTTGTCTTCAGCTTGGCATTCCAAGTCCTTTGATTTTCCTCTATTATCCTTTTAATGATCTTTATTAGGTTCTTATTGGTGGACTTAGCTAGCCCATCCCCTTATGGGTAGTAGTTGGAGGAAGTACTGAGATAGATGCCATATCTTAATGCCCACTCACTTATCTCTATTCCTAAGAAAGCTAATGCATTATCTAAAATGATTGTGGCTGGGACCCTAAATTTCATCACCAGGCCTTCATAGAAGTCTAGGACCACACTCTCATTGGCTTCCTTCAAAGTGATGGCTTCTACCCATCTCGTGAAATAATTTGTAGCAGCCAAGACCCACTTATGACTGGCACTAGAAGGAGGGTTGATCATCCCTATGAAATCCAAACCCCATTGCATGAACAATTGTTTCACTTGAACAGGTTATAGAGGCATTGCATCTAACCACTATTTTTCATCAAAGAAAGCACATTTATGGCATCTGCTCACCCAAGCATGAGTGTCTCTCAACAAGGTGGGCCAAAAGTAGCTAGCCCTCATAATCCTTACAGCTGTAGTCTTGGGAGCAAAGTGACCACCAGCTGGTCCATCATTAAATTTGGATAATAATCTATTGAATTGATCTGAATTAATGCATCTCAAGAGTACCCATAAAAAGTCATTTCTAAACAACACTCCATAAACTAAGACATAAGGAAGAGATTGGAGCCTAAAATATCTCCTATTAGTTCTATCAAGACCTTGAGGACATTCACTAGTTCAAAGGAAATGAACCATATCTTGTGTCTAGCTCTTCATGATTATAGGTATTTTCATTGTAGTTTCATCATTAAGTATGAAAATGCCTTCCTTTGGTTCTTCAAAATCTATAGCTAGGCGTTCACACAACCCTCTTTCCCTCACCAGCTTCATGGTCTTGATCTCCACATTGTACTCCATCACCTTGGTGACCCACCTTGCCCTTTTTTCATTCAAGTCATGACTTAGCAAGAAGTCTTTAACATTAGGATGTGGCACGATGATGTGAATCTTTCTATTTTGACAACATATGTCTAAATTTCTTCAGGCTTCATATGAGTGTAAGTGATTGCTTCTCAACACAAGTGTACCTAATCTCATAGCCCTCTAAGCCCTAGATAAAAATGCGAGAGGCTACTCAAGATTTTCACCATTCACTTGAGTGAGCATAGTAGAGATTACCTCTTCATTACTGAAGGTGTAGAGGTTGAAGTCCTTGGAGATGTCAGGAGTAGTTAGGGTGAGATCCTAGGTGATAGTTTGTTTGATGCCTTTGAAACTATCTCTCCTTTGTGCTGTCCATGTGAACATCTCATCCTTCCTCAACATGAAAGTGAGTGGCTTGACTAGTTCATCAAAATTAGGGATGAATCTCCTAATAAAGTTTATTTTGAAAAAGAAACTTTGTAGGCCCTTCTTGTGTTTAGGCAAGGACAATGCTAAGATGGCATGCACTCTTTCTACATCAATGGTCAAGCCCCTTTTTGAGACAACATGACCCAGGAGTTTGCCTTCATGGACAACAAACACACATTTATTAGGGTTGAGAGAGATTCTAAATTCTTTACACCTCTCAAAGATTTGCCTCATGTGCTTCATATGTTGTCCTACCTCCTTGAAGAAGACTGTCACATCATCAAGATAAACTAGCATGATGTCTTTTATCAAACCTTGGAAGGCCATATCCATAGCTCATTGGAAAGTAGCTCCAACATTTGATAGTTTGAAAGGCATTTTCCTATAGTCGAAAGTTCCCCACTTGGTAGTGAAGGCTGCCTTGTACTGGTTGTAGTCTTGAACTAGAATTTGATTGTACCTAAAGTACCCATCTAGGAGGGAGAATCATTCACTGCTTGTCACCATCTGGAGAATATATTCCATGCTTAGGAGGGGATAGTGGTCTCTTAATGATAATCTATTCAAGTCTCTGAAATCAACACACAATCTGATCTCTCCATTCTTCTTCCTAATGGGGACCAAATTGGCCAACCAAGAAGAGTGTTTGATAGGAAAAATGATCTTGGTCTCAATTAGCTTGGTGAGTTCCTTCCTCATGAGAGGATTAATCCTTAGATTGATTGGTCTTTGTTTTTGATTGATGGGTTTGGCACCTTCTTTGAGCTCAATGGTGTGTTGTGCCAAACTTGGGTCAAACCCCTTTAAATCACCATACTCCCAAACAAAGACATCGACAAATTCTTGGCATAACAAAATAAAAAAATGCCTTTCCTCATTTGTACGTATCTTCCCAAGTGAAAGTAGGTTAGCATTGAATATTTCTACCCTTTCATAATTTTCTTTCTTGGTTTTCATGCTCACTTTGTCACTTTTGAGTTGGTCATCCTCATTGAAGATGCTCTCAAGAGTGACCAAACCCTTATGAAGTCTATTATTCTTCAGCTGAACAATCTGCCCTTCATACTACTACTATAGCTTAGATTGATTTCTAGAAGCGAACTCAACCTCCTCCTACAAGAAAAGTGTTATCTAATGGTCACTATCAAACACCTACCATTTGATGACATTATCTGGTATGGAGGGCCTCACTATCACCTTTAAATGGTGCTAATTACTATCCTAACTTATTCCCTTGGGAATATCAAACTAAGCACCAACTAATACTAGTCTATCTGCATGCTTATTTTGTTCTCTTGAGATGGTATTGATGTTGAAAATAGTGAAGCTCTCCACTAGGTCCCACACCCTGTGCTTGTAAGACTTGAACAAGGAGTTCTTGGTCAAGTTTTAACCCCTCACCTGATTTACAATTAATTTGCTATCTCTAAACACTTGTAATTATTTGATTCCTCTTTTTCTTTCCCACTCTAAACCATGAACAAGAGATTCATATTCAGCTACATTGAAAGTGTAGGAGAACTGGAACCTAAAATTTGAAAAGTATTTTTTCTTTGAAGGTGAAACCAACATTACTTCATGACCAGCTCCCAGCTTGCTTCTAGATCCATCAAAGAAAAGTTTCCATAAACTATAGCTCTCTTGGTTTGCCTTCATTACATTTTGCATGAAAGTATCCTTTTCATGCATTTAGTAAACTCCAAGCCCTGCTTCTTTGATGAATTTTTAAGGATCATGTTCAAAATTGTCATTTCCCCATTCATCTAGGAGCAGGTCAGCAACTCCATCAAGGGAAGATGGTGAAGATTGGTCTACCTGGAGTTCTTCTTCATCAATTATTGCATAGCTAATATTTGCTACTTTGGTTGAGTATGGCTCCAGGTGATCTTTATGGATAGGCTCTAACTTAATCTTCACTTTGGTTCCATACTTCATCTTAAAGACCATATAAGACCAATTTGCTACCAAGTACCCACCTATCTTGGATGTAAAATCCCTGGATAAACAAAGAGCAAAGTAAGGGGGGACATATGCCACTACCATGTCACAGAGAATGGAGAAGGTTGGATAGGCACAGAGAGTTAGATTCAAGCCTCTTACCACTCTCAATGTTTTGGCTAGTGATCTATCCAACTACAAAACTCGCTTGGTCATTTGCTCATATTTGAGTCATAGCTTGTTAAGTATGTATTTGGGCATCACTGAAGTGCTTGCTCCACTATCAATGATGCAATTATGGACCAAGAAATCACCAATAATCAAGGATAGGTAAAAAAGAGGGGCCTTTTTATCCTTATTTTCTTAACCTCCTATGGAAGGGGCCCCATTTATTATCAACACAATATTTGCCTTTGTTGGGACAACTTACTCACTTAGGCCATGCAATTCTTTTTGGAGTATATCCTTTTATCCTAACATTACTAAGGAATCCCACAATGAGATTTTCATGTGTAGCTTCTTCATTTGGTTCACCACATTAATTGAAGGATTTCCCCCCTTTGAGTTCTCCTTGGGGACATTTATAACTTGAGGTGCAACCCGAGGAGTTGAAGCTACAACTAGCGGTCTATAATTTGTAAATATTTGATTTGCTTATGATAAAATAGATGTCCCAGATGCTTGAGTAGCCACTTGAGCTTTCTTCATAGCTCTCTTTTTGGACTTGGTGTTGGCTACAACACAATCATCCTGATTACTTACAGTCCCCACATAATTGACTGCATAGAACTCCCCTTCTAGGTGGTTCATAAGAGTGGAATCAGATTGAGTCTACCTGCTATTCATCCTAGATTGTATTGACACCTCAAAACTTGAGAATTGGGTTGCCTGATAATGTTGTTGTTAAGATCTTAGAGTATAATTAATTACTTTTGTATAAGCAACTAAACATGGAATTGAAACCAGAAGTAATAAGTAACTAGAAATAAAAAACAACAAATAATAGGAGATACAAGAAATAACCAATCTATATTAAACTCTTCCAGAAGGAAATACAATGAAGAAATCTCTCTCCTCATACCTCACAGATGTACAATAAATCTCCCTCAAGAGTTCTCTCTCTCTCTCTCAATCAATTACAATCAACTCAATTATTGAATTATACATACTATGAGGATCTAACCCTACTATATAGTATACTACAACACTAGGGTTCATGAGCCATGCATTTGCCACCCTTAGATCTACCTCTTAAATCAAAGGCTCAAATCTGTTCTCCTAAAAAGAGAACAATTCTGGAAACACACAGAAGTTGGTGTCAGTCTGAAGATGACCAATGCTGGCTGACCCCTAACCGATCTCAATCGACCCCTAACTGATGTCAGTTGGTTATGACTGATGCCAGTTACTGTGTAAGCCCAGTGACCTCCACATTAGCTCATTAGTGAAGCTTTTAACTCCACAACTCAACAATCTCCCACTTGGAGATAAACAACTGCACCTATACTTATACAACAACATCCTCTAAACATCTCTAGCTTATTTCTCCCTCTTCAAGTTCAATCTTGAAGACCAACAAAATTTGAATGAAGATTCAACTTCTCCTTTATTACTAGCTTTGTTAACATATCAACAAGGTTCTTATCTGTATGGATCTTTTTCAACTTCAACTGTCCACTCTCCAATACCTGTCTAATGAAGTGGTACCTAAGCTGTATATGTTTGGTTCTTAAATGAAAGGCTGAATTCTTCGCCAAATGAATTACACTTTGACTATCACTATATAATCTGCAACTCTCTTGCTCCTTTCCCAACTCTTTCATGAACTGAGTCATCCAAATCATTTCTTTGCTAGCCTCTGTGACTGTAATGTATTCTGCCTCTGTAGTAGACAAGGCAACAACCTTCTGTAACTTTGGAATCCAGCTAACCGCCATTCCACCAATAGTGAACACATATCCTGTGGTGCTTCTCTTACCATCCAAGTCACCTACCATATCTGAATCTACATACCCATGTAGAGAAGTGTTTGACCCTCCATAGCATAAATGCCTACTGCTGGTCCCTCTCAGATATTTGAGAATCCACTAAACTGCTTTTCAATGTTCCTTTCTTGGATTAGCCATAAACTTGCTGACAACTCCCACTGCTTGGGCAATATCTGGTCTAGTACATACCATTACATACATCAAGCTCCCAATTGTTGAAGCATATGGAACTCTACTCATGTACTCAACCTCATCATGTGATTTAGGACACTGTTCTTTGCTCAACTTGAAGTGTCCAACCATAGGTGTGCTTACCGATTTTGCATCCTGCATATTGAACCTCTCCAACACCTTATACACATAATCCTCTTGAGACAAAAACAAACTATGATTTTTTCTGTCTCTCTTAATACTCATGCCAAGGATTTTCTTTGCTGCTCCTAAATCTTTCATGGCAAATGTGTGAGCTAATTTTACCATAATCTCAGTAATTTCCTACATGTGTGAACCTATAACAAGCATATCATCTACATACAGTAACAAGATAATATAACTACCATTAGCTAATCTGTTAAAATAAACATAATGGTTAGATTGACATTTACTAAAGCCATGCTCTGTCATAAACCTGTCAAACCTCAAATACCATTGTCTTGGAGCTTGCTTAAGACCATATAAGCTTTTCTTCATCCTGCACACAAGTTTCTCCTTACCTTTGACCTCAAAACCTTCCAGCTGATCCATATATATCTCTTCATCCAAATCTCCATGAAGAAATGCTATCTTAACATCAAGCTACTCAAGATGCAAATCCTCAATAGCAACTAAAGACAATACAGTCCGAATAGAAGTCATCATTACTATAGGAGAAAAAATTTCACCAAAATCAATACCTGATTTTTGTGGAAATCCCTTTACTACCAACTTGGCCTTATGTCTCATTTGTCCATTCTCTCTTTCCTTTAACCTATATACCCATTTGTTTTTTAGTGCTTTTTTTTTGGTTGGCAACTCAACCAAATCCCACGTATGGTTCTCTTCCAAGGAATCAATTTCCTCATTCATGCCATGCTCCCACTGTTTCCTGGATTCTACCTGCATTATCTCATCAAAAATTTATGGTTTTCCACCATCAGTGAGCAATAAGTAGTATAAAGAAGGGGAATAATGAATTGAAGGTTTAATTACCCTTTCAGACCTCCTTATGGGTGTTTGAGACTCATTTACAGCTTACTATCTGCCTAAATTTTCTTTTGACAGTGACCGATCTTGGTCATCTCTGATCGATGCCGGTCTGCACCAGATCGATGTCGATTCCTCTTGATCAACATCGATTTCCACCTAACCAACATCGATTTCCACCTGACCGACGTTAGTTTCTATGTTTTTCTGTGAGTGATGATTTTTACTGATGAGCTCATTTTGGATCATAACCTCTTCCAAATCAAGATTGCCTTGCTCAAAATTATTCAGCCTCTTGAGCTGATCACTGTACATCACCTTCTCATTGAAAACTACATCATGAATTCTAATAATTTTGTTAGTTTCTAAACTCCACAATCGAAATCCAAAATCTCTAAAACCATAACCAATGAAAGTGCACCGCATAGATTTAACATCCAGCTTCTTTCTATTTTCTTTATCAATGTGCACAAAAGCTTTAGAACCAAAAACTCTAAGAAATGAAAGATCTACCATTTTACCTATCCAAGCCTCTTCTGGAATTCCACCATCTAGTGTAGTAGAAGGTCCTCTGTTAGTTAGGTAAACCATAGTATCTATAGCTTCTATCCAAAACTGTAAGGGCAAACTGACATGCAACCTCATACTCCGTGCACGCTCCATTATTATTCTATTCATCCTTTCAGGAACTCTATTTTGCTGAGGTGTCTTTAAAACCATCCTTTCCCTATGTATTCCAATCATAGAACAGTAACTGTTGAATTTATTGCTACAATACTCACCACCATTGTCAGATCTAAGGCACTTCAATCTCAAACCTATTTTATTCTCAACCAAAGCTTTCCATTTCTTAAATGTGTCAAAAACATCAGATTTCCACTTTATGCAATAAACCCATACCTTTCTTGTAGCATCATCAATGAAAGAAACATAATACTGTGATCCTCCAATAGAAGCTACCTAAGCTGGCCCGCACACGTCTGTGTGAACAAGCTCCAACTTGTGCTTCTTCTTTATTGACCCAGTTTTGAGAAACATCAATTTCTTATATTTCCCAAAAACATAATGCTCACAAAAATCTAGATCTATGCTTTTCAAATCTAAAAGCTTACCTTTTAACTTAAGAACATTCATTCCCTTCTCACTCATGTGACCAAGCCTATAGTGCCACAACTTTGCATTTACATCTGAAGTAGATAAAATAGAAGGAGAATAATCAGTAATACAAGTAGATAGATAAAGTGTACCTACTCTCTTACCTTTTGATAATATAAGTGCACCCTTGGAAACTTTCTAAGATTTATCTGTGAGAGTTATTGTGCAACCCTCATCACCCAACTTTCCTACAGAAATCAGATTCCTCTTCAGGATGGGTACATGCATGACATCCTTCAACACCCATGTGTTGCCATTCTGCAATTTTAGGTGCACTTTTCCTTTGCCAACAATTTTACAAGGCTCATCATCCCCTAAATAAACTTTTCCAAAATCTCCATGGACATAATCATTAAAAAATTCTCTATTTGGGGTTGCGTGGAAAGAGGCACCAGAATTTAAAACCCATGATTCTACTTTATTATCCAAATAAAATATAAGAGCATCCTATGCAACAATACCTGCAACTTTTGCTTCTTTATTACCTTCATGCTAAGTTTCTTTGTTATCCTTCAACCAACAATCTTTCTTTGCATGCCCTTTCTTTCCACAATTCCTGCAGGTTATTCTTCCATTTCTGGATTTGGATCTACTTCCTATCTTTGACCTTGATTTCCCTTGCTTGCCCTTCTCTCTTTGCCTTCCCCTGCCTTCAACACTTAAAGAATTATCTGATGTTTCCCCTGTGCTTTTCTTGTGAATTTTTTCATTCAATATTACACCAAAAACATCAACTTTCAAGATATTTGAAGCAGATGCAGTATTACTAACTGCCATTACCAAACTATGCCAACTTTCAGGTAAAGAGCATAAGATTAAGAGAGCCTTAATTTCATCATCAAAAATTATTTTGACTGAATTTAATTGATTTACTATTGTATGAAAATCATTAAGATGACTAGATACAGATCCACCTTCTTGCATTTGCAAATTAAATAATTGCTTCATAAGATATACCTTATTCGAAGCTGAAGGTTTTTCATAGAAATTTGCCAAAGTATCCACTAACTCTACCATTGTCTTTGCCTATGATAAGTTGGAAAACACAGAAGCTGCCAGGCTCAACCTTATAGATCCAAGAGCCTTTCTATCAAGAACATTATATTCTTCATCTTCCATATCTGTGGGCTTCCTTGAAACCCCACCCAATGGTAGATACAAATTTTTTTGATACAAATAATCTTCAATCTGCATCTTCCATAATTGATAATTCTTGCCATTGAATTTATCCATTCTTAGTTTACTTTTTTCTACCATTACTTTGCTCCCAGTCAATCAGAAACCCCTGTGAGTGAATTCTATAATCAACAAACACTAACACGCTCTGATACCAGTTGTTAGGATCATAGAGTATAATTGATTACTTTTGTATAAGCAACTAAATACGAAATTAAAACCAAAAGTAATAAGTAACTAGAAATCAAAAATAACAAATAATAGGAGATACAAGAAACAACCAATATGTATTAAACTCTTCCAGAAGGAAATACAATGAAGAAATCTCTCTCTCCTCACACCTCACAGATGTACACTAATTCTCCCTCAAGATTTCTCTCTCTTAGTCAATTACAATCAACTCAATTACTGAATTGTACATGCTATGAGGATCTAACCCTACTATATAGTATACTACAACACTAGGATTCATGAGCCATGCATTCGCCACCCTTAGATCCACCTCTTACATCAAAGGCTCAAATCTATTCTCCTAAAAAAAGAACAATTTTGGAAATGCACAGAAGTCGATGTCAGTCTGAAGATGACTGATGGTAGCCAACCCCTAACCGATCTCGGTCGACCCCAAACTGATGTTGGTTGGTTCTAACTGATGACGATTACTGTGTAAGCCCAACAACATCCACATTAGCTCATTAGTGAAGCTTTTAGCTCCAAAAATCAATAGTTGTGTGGGTACACATTGATTTGGTAACTCATTGGCATAAGCAACCTATTCTTGACCATATCCCAAGGGTGGATAATTAGGCTATTCCTATACCAAATTATTTTGAGTGGGGACAAGAGCCTTAGATGATGAAGGGGCACTTGGATTATAAATTTGATAAGGCCTGACTTGCGTAATTTGACCTTGCCCTTGATTATAATTCTAAAAATGGGGTCTATTTGTCTGCTTGAACTACTGGCATCCTTGATTTGGCTGATAGCTTTGAGTTTGCTGCCTCTTTAAGGTCACTAACTCATTGGTAACACTTTGGAGTAGGCTCTTAACCTCATGGAGGTCATTGCAGGGGTCGTAACTAGCCTTTCTATAGTAGGTAGAGGAGCTAAAGTGGGCATAATAGGTTGAGCTGAGGGATGTAAATTAGGAAAGAGTAGTATATGAGGTCTAGGAGCTATATTTCCTACTTGCACCAAATAATTTTTGGCAGTTATGGATATTTGATAAGCAGTGGGTAAAACTTGTCCACCCATGGACTATATCATGACAATAATGTCACTATTTAAGGCCTTTAAGTAGTAAAGGAAGGCATAGCTTGGGGTTGGTCATACTAGAATTGGGATTCTATCCCAAGTCTTCTAAAATCTAGTGTTAAAATGTTGCATAAATTCATGTGGGGCTCTCTTCATAGTGGTCGATTGCTCAGCTAGAGATAAATGGTCATTTTTCTCTCCAAACCTACTTGTTAAGAGGGTGCCTAATTCAGTCCATGAGCTAACTAAATTCATAGGCAAGGTCCCATACAAATCTAAAACTTTCCCTTTAAAGGACAAGGCTAGTAACTTGATGACTACATTTTCTTTAGTAATATTGTGGATGTTGTAGAGGTTGGCTATGTTTCTAATATGCTCAATAACAGTGATTGGCCCCTCTCCATTAAAGGGAGGAACACTCTTAAGGTCTGTTCATAGAATTGGGTCATATTATAGAAGGTTCAAAGGACTCTGACCATTGAAGGCCATAAAGGGTAAAGCCATGGTTGTGACAGGGTTCAATCTCAGTCTCCTTGTGTAGGTGTATCTTATTGCAGGTCCGAGAAATTGGTTTCATTGTGTAAGGATGAGTCATTGTAAACCTTAGCCTCTTTACTGAGTTTAAAGGCAACTCAATAAATTCAAAAGGAACACCCTTAGAAGAGGACTTTGTGGTGACCTTAGGCATGGGGTGTCAGGCTGATCAATAACTAGAGATTGAGTTATAAAAAAAAGGAGTCACGAGATGTTGACTTATAGCTCTTACTTTTGGATTTTCATAGTAACAAGACCAACACCAATCTTGAAACTCATAAGACATAAATTATGTCCCATCAGGCATGCCAAAAAGTGTTGATGTTGTGAATTGCACCCTTTGAAAAGGAAACTCAGCTCCTTTCCTCCACACGACATAATGGAGACACCCCTCTTGTTATGGATAGCAAAATTGAGGAGTGAATCTCTAGATTAACGGATAGCTCCCCTTAATGCACCTTGAGGCTCTAGATTTCTAATACTAACAATTGGGGGGTGAAAAGAGAGAGGGATACTACAAAAGTAGAACTGAACTAAAGTGGTGATGCACCAAAATTGATTAGTCTACTCAGTTTTTTACCTACACTTTGCACCAAAGGAGTGGATAGGCACTTCATTTAAATAAGAAACTAAACTTTATCAATGCTTCAATAAGGTGTTTTATGGAGGTATAATGAGGAAAAACCTACCAGAGGTACTCCAAAGGCACACTATTGGATGGTTGCTCACCTGTGCCTATACTTCAACTTGGATGCTTCCTGTTACCCTATAGAAGAGGATCTATAATGCACTAGATATACTGGCATCAACCTATGAAAGCATTTAAAATAAATGACTAAACATAAGACAATATGCAAGCATATGCAAAAGTGCCAAAATTAAATGGAGGTAAAACACTTCTTTTAATTAAAGGTAAATTTCTTTAGGGCTTTGCCCTATGAATATAAGAGATCCCTTCTTCAAAACTGAGAGGTTACATTATATAGAGAAAAATGGAGAAAGATCCTTCACCAATCAAGATCAAGAGGCCCATACTATTGTTACTTCTCATTAAATGTGCCTGTGAAAGCCATGCTGTACGTGTCTCATATATTAACTTCACTACTTAGGTGTATTAAACACTCCTGCAAGAGTATGGGTCATTTCTCTCAGCAACTGACAAATCTATCTCTCCTCATGTCTTGGGCCATGCTCTCCCTTGAATGCTTGTGCATTTGGCTACTTATTAATGTCAAAACAAGGAAATATGGGTCGCTTCTTTGAATTTTTACATAGCCTCTCTTAATGGATATTTGGTGGAAACTATTCCACCTGTAAGCATTTACTTCTTCCACCGATGTCCCCTATGCCACCTGGCCTATTCTGGTTCATCCCTATGTTTGACTTGCCATGCCACCTAGTGGGTTCTGAGTATTTATCTTATTTATGCATGTTCGTGTTTTAGATTACCCACTCTACTTTCTCTTTTATTGGTATTTTTTGTCCTTTTCTTAGCAATTCAGGCTTCTCAGGGCTATTTCTTTCCTTCTATGTCCCCCTTCGAGCTTCCTCCTTTGAATTTCTTCAAATAAAATTTTTGAAGGACTTCCTTCAAATATTTTATTCAAAGGAATTCTTTCTTCACGCTTGCCACTCATGAGTTCTCTCAGAAAAAATGCCTGAAAGAATTCTTTCAAACATTTTGTCTGAAAGAATTTCTTTTTTGGGCTTCTCTTCAATGGTTAACCCATCATCTTAAATTTGATGTCTGTGGGCCTGTCATCTCATTTAAAAACCAATTGCTATTTTGCTACATTAAATTTGACATCCATAGGCCTGTCACTACCCTTTAGCAATTTCCTTAGACTTTTTGCAAATGGAATTTTTCAAAGGGAAAGTGACCCTTCAGAAAAAAGGGAAAGGTCTTCCTCTTATGGTCAATTGTCCTCCAAAAGGGAACTTACCCTTCAGGCTCTTGTCTTATCAAATTTCTCTAGGCTTATCCACCTACCAAATTTCTTTGGATAAAAATTCTGAAGGAATTCCTTCAGACATTTTGTCTGAAGAAATTCATGACTTGAGCATTCCTTCTTGGATTTCCTTTGGACATTTTTTTTGAAAGAATTCATTCTTTGGCTTGTCATGTTCCTCGAAGGAATCCTTCCTTGGCCTTTTGTAAGCAAACTTTTTGCCCTTTACAAGGACACTTTGAGCCCAAGGCTTCCCTTCAAGCTTTTTGAAAAGGTCCTATTCTACACTCGAGTGGCCTCCGTAAGGGTACCCACCCTTTAGAATTTTTGTGAAAGACCCTTGCTTCTTTAAACTTTGTCTAATTTATTGATAAAAGGCCCACCCAAAGTAATATTTTTGCCCTGCTAAACATCTAGGATCAAAATGAGTTCCAAATCATCCCAAGTGCTTGCAAGACTCAAAACACTTGGTTTTCAAAAGGAGGAAACACTTGGTTTTCCATGGAAACATGCCTGCCATAGAGAAAACCCATCAAACTACTATGGGATGAACTTGTCAGAAACTGGTTAACAGACCCTGTAAGGAAAAGGAAGGGAGTGCTCAATTTTAGCTTGTAGGACCAAAATTGGTTGATAATCACTTGTTAATTTTTAGTGTTGTCTTTATGACACTAATTATATTTAAATTAATTGTATATATCATGGATAGTCAAATTAAATATGCTAATCATGTTCATCCTCTATATGAATTATTTTTTACCATGTTGTACCTCTTATTTATGACAAAGATGAATGAAAAAAATGAAAAAAATAAAAACTTATGGAAGAAACATACATAGAATATTATGATTTTGATGATATAACATATAATGCATAATTTGATTTTAATTAATCTTGGGAGTATGATTATATTGAACATATTTCACCTCTCAATTCCTTTTTAGAACCTCCTCTAGAAACCTCTTCAATTTCTTATTGGGATTTATTATTGATCATACCTCTAGATTCCCATTTGGGTTATTTTCTAGCTTCCTCTTTAGATTTACCTTCATTCCCATCATTAGATCCCTCTTTGGATTTTATTCTAGATTACTTTCCATATTACCCTTTGATCACACCTACATATTCCTCTTTGGATTATCTTTTAGAGTCATTTTTAGCTATACCTCTATATTCCTCTTCTGTGCATCTCTTAGACACCCTTTTGGGTCTCTATTTTAGTTCTTATTTGATCATATTATTGATATTTTTGTCCCAAAAATGTCAAAATGTCAAGTACCCTAAGGGAGACCCATTAATGTTTTGTAAAAATGTCTTAAATTGACCCAAAGCACTCATTTCCCTTTGTTGGTGGGAAGTGGAGATTGGACTGCAATTTACAACTTGCAAACTTGTAAATTGCTTTCCAACCTCTGCTTCTCATAATACATTATCCTGACATAAACCATAGATCTAAGTGCAATTTACAACTTACAAAGTGTATTCAAACTGCTACCTCTCATTGGACACTTAGCCTGATGGAATCTAGAACCCCACTCATAATTTTCAACTTGCAAAGTTGTAAATTACAAGTGGAGTTCCACTTTCGATTAACCATATACCCCATAGTAACTAGAGATTGAGGTGAAATTTTCAACTTTAAAACTTTCAAATTGCTTTCCAAGCTTTGCTTTTCGCACAACAATTCAATCAAAAATCAAAACTTTGATTACAATTTATAACTTACAAAGTTGTAAATTTAAATTCGAGTTCTGCTTCCAATTGACCACCCTTCCTATGAAATTTAGAAATCCAAGTACAAATTATAACTTGAAAAGGTGCAAATTGCTCCTCGAGTTCCACCTTCCCATTTTCAAAGAGTCAACCAAACCCATAGAATCTAGAGGTCAAAGTGTAAATAGCAAACTTGCAAAATTACAAAGTTACTTGTAGACTTTAGATCTCTACCAACCACTTCCCTTGGGGCATTTGTTATAGGGGTCTTATATAAATAAAATTAAGGTTAAATGAATTCATTATTTAAGTTGTTAATTTGAATTTTATATCTTTGTGACCCTACCAATGACCTCAAGCCATGCACCACTCTTATAAAACCACACACTCATCACCTCGTAGCCATGCATTTGAGCCACAAACTTGAACAATGCCACTATTGATCCCCTGCATGATATTTTGTTCCACCTCCCTCATTTTTTAAACCATCTTTTCTTACAATCAAGCTTGTTTAATTAGTTTCATTTTTCATGTGCTCCATTATGGATTTGATTGAATTTTAGGGTTTATTTACATTGCTTAGGTGTCAAATAGGGTTTAGGTTATTTTCTTGGTGTTGAAAGAGTTGTTTAGATGTTCATTTTTTATACCATTTCCTCCATCTTCCTTACCATTACAAACCTATGGTTTCACCAGAAATTATATAACTAGTCGTATATTCTGGAGATATTCCCAAACTAGTGAATATTCCCTTACAGATTCCTTGCATAGTCCCCACAAACTTTCCACTTGCTAGAGACAACTTTATAATCCACGAGATTTATACTTACATTTGCAACCCCTCAGTCCTGCAGAGTTTTCTTGTGCATAAAGCAACCTCAATACCCATAGAGTTTCCCCCAGAGATCACAAGTGTAGTGTGCATCTCTAATCTCCATTAAAGATTTATACCTATAATTACAACTCCATATCCCCATGGACTTTTCATGTGTAACTAAAACTTCAATCTTTGTAAGAGCTTTCACCTAATTTTTACACCTATAAGTCCCACCAACTCTGCAGTTGGTTTTCCCCAAACAATTTCTCTAGAATCCATGTGTGGGAATGAGATGAAGTTAATCTAAAGGAATCGGTGTCACTCTCAATTTATAATCCAATACAATTGAGATTATAGTGATAGACCTAGGTCACATTGACTTAAGTGATTTCTAGACCAAAATAAATGTCAAATTCAAGAATGACTAGATTTAGAGCATTTATGATTGTGGAATACCCCAAGCAATAGATTTCCCCCTAACTATGCAAATCCCTGAGCTGGTGCTTACACTAAAAAAAATTATGATGTAGATAAGATAAAGGTGCTAAAGGACAATGGGGAAATGATTCTAAACCTAGACCCAGAATTCATAAACTTCATGTTCTTAATACCTGAATTTGAGAGTTACCTGGATATAACTCCAGAGTCTTCAAAGAAATTATATCAAGATGAAGACAATGGATGTCAAAGGGTGATGAATAAATAATGGCTAAGGATCCCTAGGGCTACATCCACTAGATTGCCTAAAACATTGGTAAGGATTGATTTTAAGGATGAGGTAGGTGATCTAATCACACTCCTACATAGGATCACTAGTAGCCCTAATGTCAAAAAACTTCCAAGACTAGATGCACTAATATATATGGGTGATCCACTAGAATAAGCTATACATCCATTGGCAATAACTCATCAGTGATTCCATCCATAAGCAGTTGATGGAGGTCCAAAACATAGGGAAATTCTACATGACTTCTTATCTAGTTTATATATTGGTCAAAGGGAGAGCTTTCTTAGGACTCAATATAGTAGCTAACCAGGAAAATAAAGTGTTCAATTCTTACCTTGACCTTACTATTAAGGCTAGTAGGCAACACTTTAGAAGATTAAATGATGCATTCATCTAATGCATCATAGTTATGTTTGATAAGGAACTAGAGAAGAAGATATTATCTGATGCTGCCACTTCAGATATTACTAATTGGCATTCTTATTTCATGTAGTTATCAACATACTCATACATCATAGTATATAGATTCAATAGTTGTCCTTACACCATCCTGAGGTATGTGAGTGAGAAATGGACATTAATGTAGTTTGTGAAGCAACTATTTGAAACTCATAAGCTATTTTATAACAAACATAAATCAATAATTCATTTCCCCATCAACATAAGAAGTTACACATGCCCTTCTTTAGCTAAAACTAAGTGTGTAGAGGCTTAAATGACATAAATGACCCTAAAAACCTTGGAGGCAAGGCCATTTTATGATGTTCATGACAACATTACTAGTACATTGGGAATATTCACATATTTCCATGTCCCCTACTATAAAGACTACTGGGAGGACTTAGAAGATGAAGAAGAAGTAAGACTAAAGGACTAATCTAGAATTACCCTTAATGATATCAAGGCCTTCAACATGGCACTAGTCCTTGAGGACTTGGTCGATGATGAATCCCTAGTAGACAAGGTATAGCATGAGAACAAAATCTATACTCTAGCCCTTCCAGTAGTGAAGTGGTCCATTCCTAAGTCTTTCTCTTTAATAGATAGAACCATCAACACAATAAATAAAACACTTAGTTGGCTCAGAAGTAAAGTGGTCCAAGTGACCAAAGAAATAGTGAGCATCAGGGAAAAACTATTAAAACTCAAGGAGAAGGGAGTACCACCATCAATAGAAGGTTCTAGTGGTGGAGCACTCCTAAAATAGGTAGATGGGCCAGTAGTCTCCCATAAGAGAAATAAGAAATCAAAAGATAAGAAGGGATAATCAAACAACTAGATAAAAACATATCAACCAATAGTGATTACATCTTAGGATATAGCTACCATGGAAGTAACCATAGTTTCTACCTCCATCTTAGTTATAATATCTACTCCCATCTCTATAATACTCCCTCCACCTATATTTATCATTCCATTAGATGTAAAATATCCTCCTCCTCCTATCTCCACTCCTTCACTTCAAGGGATTCCACCCTCCATTCCCATCAGTTTACCTGTGTTAATAAGTCCATTGCCAATAGTTCAATCAATTCAATTAGACACTCAAGTCTCCCCTTAATTAGACACTCATATTTCCATTCCACTTCCCTCTTCCACAATCTCACTCCCCCCTTCCATAATTCCTTCTGTCTCATCTACAATTCCTTCCATCCCATTAATCACCAACACTACACAATAATATATACCCATAGATTCAGTCATCCTGACTATAATCCTGCTAGCCATCCCAACCCTTGGGATAACTACTACTTCATCCTTATCTCCCTTCACCTTTCCTACTTTACCAGCCCTGAGTATCCCTACAACACTAATTGATTCATTCAAGGCTTTGGATTCCAAACTTTTATAGGTCCCTCAATTCTAACTCCTTGCGCCTACTCTTCCATTGGTGTCACTTCTATATCACACACTCCTAGTAGACACATCTATTTCTATTGCACCCACCTCTTCCACTTCCATAGTAACCCAAACCTTGTTAAAGGAGGTAGAGATGGAGAAAGTCATTCATATAAATATGGACACTCAACCCATAGATGGGGAAGAGGTTGTAAAGACATTTGCCAAAAAATTAATAGAATTATCAGTGAAGGATAAAACACTTATCACTGTGCCCACCAATGTAACATCTTTAATTTTAGATTCTCAAGTGATAATGTCATCTCAATAAGATACTACTCTTAGTTGGGTAGCATAGAGAATGGGAAATAAACATAAGTAGATGGCGTCCCGAAACACATTGGATTTTGGCCTCATTGATGCACATAAAAACTCTCCAAACCATTTTAAGGATTTTGTATGATTTAGTAGGGGAGAGGTATGTAGAGATTGAAATCCCCCCACTACATAAATAGAAAGAATATCTAGTGGTGGAGGATTACCAGGTATTAAAAATTCACCTTAGACATCTTACAAGAGAGGGATTGAAACATGATGTTCAATCTAACATTAACTCTCTCTTTAAAAAAATGGATAGTGATAAGGTCACCAAGGATGAATTGAAGAACAAGGTTGAACAATTAACAACTTTATTAAAGAAGTTCATTAAGCCCACTGCTCAACCAACACAACTTGTTGCTTATATCATAGATCAACAGACACTTGATGCAGTGACAGAAATTGGCAGCATGGGAAGGGCCACCAAGGACTAGGTAAGAAAGCTCATCTCAAAGGGTAATAGAGTTATTAAATTAGATATGGACCACTATACAACTCTAACAAAGAGAAGGGAAACTTTGAGAGAGTAGATCAATAAGTATCAAGAAGAGATAGAAAGGTTAAACCTTTTCTATCCTAAGTTGATAGTTGTGGATATAATTGATATTGACATCCTCCTTGCTGAAAAGATATTGAGAAATGATACAAAGCATGATGAAATGGATAAATTAGCTAAATTTGGGATAAGGGTACTCATAGAGATTACCAATAAGGCTAAAGTTGCACATGATAAAGCAATTGATATGATATATGACATTGAAGATTAGTTGAATAAATTAACATGTCAAATAACAGATCAGAACACTAGGTCCTTTCAGTGCAATAAGTATAACATAAATTTAAATGAGTAATTGAAAAAGAGTTAGCTCATGACACCGCCTTTAGGTTGAGCTCTATCCACCATTTTATCAAGTACCACAATACATTGGATCAAATGGGAAAAGAGACTCAAGAATACAAATATTTTAGGAGAGAAATCTTTGATACATTAACATAATGTGAAATAAGCCAGCTCTACTCTTTTGGTCCTAATGAAGATAGAATCTTAGAGATATTCAAGGGTTTGATGCATATATTGAAAAGACAGGCAAAAAAGGACAAAGATTTTTTAGAAGTGTTGGATATAAATCACTTATTTCTATCAAAAACATTCTTGTATATTATATTTTCATTATTATAAAAATATTGTAAAGTTACAACTTGTGAATTGCAACTATCATTTTGACAACTCTTTTTGAGAAAGATCCACTTGTAATTTCCATGTGCCTTTTTGATAGGTTGAAAGTTGTAAAAATCAATCTTGTAAATTACACTTTCCATTTTGAAAAGTTTGAATTGATTGAGTTAGAAAAACACATATTGTAAAATGCATTTCTAGTTTCATCAAAATTGTATGACTTAAAAGTTGTAAAAGTCCCAATTAAAAATTACAAGTTAAGGTTTTACAAAAAGTAACTTAAGTTATATAAAGCTATCTTTCAACTGTAAGTTTGAGTTTCATTGTGGTGACTCATTTCATGAAGAGGAAGTAGCAACTCAACTGGAGAAAGAAAGGTGTTGCATGAAGATTTCCAAAATTCCCCTCCATGCCTCCATCAGTTTCATGATCATGCCCAATAGTTGCATCATCATGCCTAGAAGTTGCGTGATCTTCTCTAACCATTTTACTAAGCCAAGGATGCCATTGTAGTAGTAAATCATGCCTATTTACATGGAGTTTCTAGATTTTACATGTTATTCAACTAGGCATGGGTTTCTTTGTTAACTACATCTCTTCCATGAGATTTTTTGTATAAATATGGGTACTATAGCATAGTCCATTTATCTTTTTGCCAATAGAGAGATTATTCTGCATGTTGAATAATTTATCTACATGCTGTAACCTAGAGAATGAGAATAAAATAAATATTTGCATTTTTTATCTGTGTAATCTTTATGTATGCAAGGTTATTTAAATATTTGTGGATGTTTTATTCTTATTTCAATCATAAAATTTCACTTGTGATATTCTTTTCTCTTTTGAAAGATTATTTGATTAAAAATAAAGAATCTTGTCCCTTATATGAAAAATACCCAATATTTCCTCTGGTTTCACATTTGCATGAGTTTGTGCTCTTAAAAATTTCAATATATTTATTGTTCTATTGTGTTCATTCAAGAAAGCATTAAAATCCACTCCAAAATATTTGGTGCAATCACCATTTCTAGTTTTGCAATTTCATTCCCAAAACTCTTTTCTCATAGTTTAACCCTAGTTTAGGAGCAAGATCACTAAGAAGCAAAATTTCTACATAAGCTGGTAATTGATCAATTACATCAACTTTAGTGAAAGGAAGTTGACCTTCTCTAGATGTTCACCTCAAATTTCCAAGGTCCTACATCTTGGAGGTGATCCCATTGTATCATTAAATTTTTGCACAACAAGCTACAACATCAACACGGGTGCAAAATCTATGTGATAACACATACCTACATATTATTCTTTAGATAAACCTCTATATTCTTCTTTCGTATATCCTTTAGAAAACTTTTTGTGATCTCTTTTGATTCTTCTTTGGTCACACCTATAGTGTCAAACCCAAATGTTTTTGTTCCAAAACCCATGTAACTTTTTTTTTGTCAAATTAATTCAATGATGCTTACTTATTAATTGTAGTTGTTTAGTTATTTAATTGTAGTATAATTTTCCCAACATTATAAAGGAGAGTGACACATATAATTATTATGTGAGTTATTTAATTCATTTACTTTCCACCATAAGGCTTCCCTAGGAAGTAGAATATAACACACTAGAGTGAGATTATGATCCAATGTGGTTTTAAAAATCATTTACTTATTGTCCTTACAATAAATGGGGACAAGTCACATTAACATGATATAATAAATATAAGGCTTAAATTAATTATATTTTATTGACTCGATAGGTCAAGAAGACAAACAAACATACATCTTAAAATCAATATACACAAGGGAAAACAATGGAAAATAACGCAAAATTTACTTATAAAGGGGCTACAACCCTAAGGCTCACCAAGGGACAGGATCAACTAACACTATACAAAATCTAATCTCAAGGTAAATAAATAAGGATAGTTTTAAAAGTCCATTCATTTTAAGGTAGTTAATATTAAACCAAAACAACTTAATATAAATGGATTAAAAATTACACATATATCATTCTCAATTTTATTTAATTAATATCACATATAAAATTAATCCAAACAACAATTCATAAACCCAATCATGAGGATGCTAAAAAAAACCCCTAAATTTTCCTATGACCGAGACCTGATGGTCCCACCATAGATTGGACAACCTACATATATTATCCATGGAATTAGAGTTTGATGTAGTTCTCCTTGCAATTATGATGACCTCCTCTACAAGGTGCCATCACTGAAATATGGTTGGCACTCTAAGATAATAAGGGTTATATTACACCATTTAGGCAAGCTTATATAAGCTCTATTCATCTATTCAAGATGAAATGACACACCAAAAGGTCACTTATCACAACACCTTAACATCTTAATATGTGTGTGCTTACTCAAAACATTCTTGCTCAAAACACATACAAGATTCAAATGTGAAAAGGAACTTATATTCCTTTGATCCAACAAGACCAAAGCTTAGCAATCTTTGGATTGCTTTGCTTGGAGAAACTGCATCTCTCAAGTGGGTCTCTAGAAGTGACTAAAGTTAGGACAAAATAAAACAAGATTACTTATAAAAGAATCAAGGTGGTTGCTATCAAACAACACATATACATTTGAGAAAAATACACAATTAGAAACTAGGAGGATACATATACATAAGGAAAAACACTTATAATTCATGTCAAGGAAATTGTTCAAAGGGTTGGTTGAAGGAAAGTGTTTTTTTAACTCATTAAGTTAGTCATTAACATCATACTAAAGAGGCATTCTAAGGGTTAGTACTCTATGCCTATACCCACTCCTTGAGCTTCCTACATATATGCGATGATCCCTTCACATGCATAATCAATGCTAGTTTTAGTTCACCCATTCATAGATGAGTGTTAGCTAAAAATAAAAGGCATATGACTTTGATTGATTAATATTAGACTAAGACAACTTAGTTACCCCTTACAGGCAATACCATGGCCATAAGTTGGCCCATGTGCTCAAAGGAACTACCAAGGGATTATATGGAACATCCAAACACATGGAAAAGTATGAATGTTTAGACTCATAATTATAAGAGCAACATGCAATGCTCACTCTAAGATTACATTCTGAAAATAATAGATAAAAGTGCCCCTCTTAACCTAACAAGGTGCAATTAGGGCCTTAGATAGATAAAAGAGTTTATGGCTAAAAACTAACCTAAGGTTATACATATTGTAAAAGGATAATATCATGCATGAAGGCCAATTTTTTTTTCAAAAATAGAGGAAATACAATTAAAAATGGTTATTAAGAGCAATGATATCTACAGAGTTCTATAGGATACACCAACTCTAAGTTGATTAAACTGAGTACATAAACACTCTTATTTTCATTTATAACCAGATAAATAAATATTGTAGATGTAAGAACCTATTCTCTAAGCTAGAATTATTATGTTTAAAGCTTAATAATATTTTTATTGTCAATAAAACTACAAATTTATTCACCATTCCAAGGTGAATTTATCTACTTAAAATTTGTCTTACAAAAAATATCTATAAACCACCTTTAGGTTTACCTTGCTGAAAATAAGAAACTTATGATAAAATTTAATTTATTATTATACTAAAAAATTTAAGATATTATAATTTGATTAAAAATTTTATTTTTGAGAAATTATAATTCTTGATATTTTATTTACATCAAGTTCACATTGACTTTGGAAGCAAGGAGATAAAAGGATTTTGCTTCAACAATTGTCTCTCAGAATTGATTGAAAATGATGATTCTTGAAAAAAGTAAAAATTATTTGATTATTCATTCCATACTTTGTATCTAAAAAAATTTATTCTCAAGTCTTAGATTCTATTTTTTTAAAAATTTAAGTATTTTATTTACACTAGATCCAAAATTAATTTGGAGGTAAGAAGAGCACTTACAAATTTTTCTCTTGAAAATGATGTTCGAAATAAGTCAGTAAGGATAATTTCTAATTGGATTAGAAGTTATCTATTTTTTTTTCAAATTACACAACCTAATAAAATTGGTTTTATGTTTTAGTTTTGAAAAATTCCTAGTAGTAAATATGATATTTATGAGCTATATATCACTTCAGTCTTTTACACTTGACAATCTTAGGCCTTGGTTGTTCCTCGTAGTTATAGACATTTCCCACTTTCACAAGTCTTGAATTTGCTCTCTCTCATGATTTTTTGCCTATCTATTAGTTTGATTAGTCTTATGTTGATAACCTAGGCCTTATATCTTACCTATAACACTTGAAACTTGTTTATCTTATGCCTGTACAAGTTTTGATCTTGTACCTATTTTCTTACTCCCTGGACACTTGCATCCTTGAGAGACACATACGTCGATGCATGTGTCATATTCTGACGTAAGTTTCAAGTGCACTAAATTTATATAATTTGTAAATGAAACATATCCTAATGGTTTTCCTAAGTGTTTTAATGTAATGTATTCCCTAAGAGGATTGGTATAAATATAAGATCAACCCTTATTCATTCCTCACGTACAAAAGACCTAGCATAGAACCAACATTCATATAAAATAACATTTTATTGGGTAAGAGGCTTCCCTATTTTCTACTATTTCCATATCATTTATAAGGACAACACATCTACATGTCTAAAGTACACATTCATTTCCTTTAAGGTAGTACTTTCATTACTAGATTAAAGGGGGCAAAATGTAGATGATATTTTATGATTATATATAACCTCAATGTTTTACACTTGGAAAACTTAGACCTTGGTTATTACTCTTAGTTATTTACCTTTCCTTCTTCTACAAGTCTCACATCTTCTCTATCTTTGTGCCCCTTGGCCTATATCTCCTAGTTTGACTAGTCTTATGTTGATGACCTAGGTCTTTTATCTTGCCCATAATGCTTAAAATGTATTTATCTTCCATATTTATAAGTTTAGAATATGTACCTAATTTATTTATCCCTAAATACTAATGTCTAAGATAGACAATAACATTGATGCTACTATCCTTTCCTGATGCAAGTTTCCAGTGCCCTAAAGTTGTCTAATTTTCAAATGAAATATATCTCAATGATCAGACTAAGTGCTTTAACATGAGTTATTAATCCAAAATGACTGATACAAATACAAGATCAAACCTATTTATTCTTATTTCCATACCAGTCATAGGGACTTAACATCTGTAGGTTTGAATTACTAAAGGAGTAACCCAAGAGCCCTATTTTTCAAGTTATAAACTAGGTCATTACTGTACTTGCTTTACACATATTGCATGATTCACACATAATAAAACAAGTAGGGGATAACTACATGAGTCTGAGGCCCTTTTCTAGAGTATTGGATATGTAGTTAGTGACCTATAATAGTGATGTTTTTTGGGTTAGCTCGACACTTTGTGCCTACTAACCCATTTTTCCCCAAGGTCACTATGAAGATGGAAAAATAGAGTTTTGCCATTTCACAAGGAATGACAGTCCATGACCCATATCTAAATGTACTAAAGTGAAGTTGACACAAAAATTATAAATATCTAGATGGTCACATCCTATTCCAATAGGTATTCAGTATAAGATACTAACATCAAACCTAAATAGTAGCATCGACATAACTACCCCAGACTAATGTTATTGTCTAGAGAGCCAAAAGTTTTAGAGCTAGAATTTGAAAACTATTCTAGAATCTCCTTCCATCCTAAGTTTTGCCTATTTTATATCCATAACTCATTAACATCATAAAAAACTAAGTACATCACCTTTTTGCCATTTTTATATCTAGCATAGTTGTACTTTCCATATTTAGACTATCTCAATGTAATAAATTCAATATATGCTTATATATGAGTTTAACATCTAATTGGCCTTCTATAGATATGATTATCACACTTGTAAAATTTTATTTATATATGGAGACACCTAAAACTGGTCGCTAATATCCTCTAGCTAGGATTTTGACCAATTTCTATCAAAATGCACAAATGGCCTAAAAAACACTAAAACACATTAAAAGCTTTGAACTTATTATATAAAATTGGTGATTCTAGCCAGAGTATCACTAAATGGGGTAATTAAATTTATGAGACAACTAACTTTGATTAGATCATTGTGAGTTAAAATGACATTTTCACGTTTGGGTACTCTAGATTGCTCTTTTCTACCAAATTTCTTGTATGAGACACGTACTTTTGTTATTTTATATTGATAACATCCTAAATGGGATAATGGATCCAATGCATTTAACATCACATCCTAATTCCAATCCAATCATATTTCGAGCCAATAATATGATATTTTGATCAATTTGATTAATTTGTGCACTAATTACCAAGATTTGCACCAAAATTGATAAATTATGTTTAAAGCTAATTAATCGAAATCAAGAGCCTAATTAAGAATTCCATAGAACTTGTTGAATATTTATTTTTGGACATTTTTTATGAGTTTTTGCATCATCAAGTGACATCATTTCTTGGAAAGACATCCCTAGGCCAGAAATGCATAAAATATTAGGTTTAAGCCCTCCGATGCCTCATTAAGACCTTTCATGCCTCTTTAATTCCCCTATATCCTTAATATTTATGAGGGTATTTATTGAACTTGGCTTGAAAAATTGAATGGATCCTTGGCCACACATCTTCATCTTGAGATGAATGGTTCAGGTTCATTCTGATCATTTTGAAAAATCTATAAATAAGAGGCCTTGCCTATTAAATTGAGAGCTCAATGAAAGTAATGTTATAATGCACAAATAGTTCTAAAACCTTATGAATAATATTATAATACCCAATTTTTGAGCCAAGTAAAGCCAACACAAGCCAAATAATAGTGCCAAGAGGAGATGCAAGTAGCCACACTCCATTGATGAAGACCTCTTAGGCACAATCTGAGCAAGCCAATTGAAGAAAACTCTTGGAGCATCAAGGAAGGTAAGAAAGGTAAGTTTATTGCATTTTAGTTGTGATTTATTCATTTGAATTATTCATCATGTTCCCCCCTTGAGATAGGATTAAGGTGTTAGCATTAGTATTTTTTGTTTAGATTTGGTTTCATTCACTAACACCATACTAATCTCCCCCTATTGTAATCCTATGTTTATAAATGGCATGCTTGATGGGATCTAACATCATAAATTTAGTCAAATATAACCTATAAGAAAACTACTAAACATTATCATGTAGGATCTTGGAGTGTGGAAGTAAAGAAGGTAAAAATTTGAGCAAAATTTTATTTTTCTAGAAGTCACAGCTTTGTGCTCTGAACTTCAATCCTACAACTAACATAGTCATGGGTTTATCATTTTAAATCATAGTAATATGTTTAAACTATGTTTTTTTAGACTAACCTTGATTCTATCTATAGATTCTATAGCTATATTACAATACCGCTACTCACAAGTAGAGATATTACAACCCCGTTACTTGCTAGTAGTTATATTACAATACCATGACTAGCTAGTCATGATATTGCAATACTATGACTTGACAGTCATGGGATAACCTATCCAAGTAGTGATATTGACAACCCAGTTTACAATATTGTTAACCCAAATCATGGGATTACCTAAGTCATGGTATTATCGGTAAACCGTTAGTGGTTAAGCAATAATACCACAACTCTCATAGTGTTGGTATTGTACTATAACTCATAAGATTGCCTATCTAAATCATGGGATTGTCATGACCTGAATAGTGATATTATTGACTCGAGTAGTGGGATTGTCAACCCAAATAGTGATATTGTTGACTCAAGTATTGGGATTTTTATTTTTTTTAAACTAACCCAAGTAGCAGGATTGTAATTTTCATTAAACTAACTTGAGTAGCGATATTACCTTTCCAAGTCACAATTTTACAGAGTAGTGGGATTACATTATGAAATAGCAGGATTGTATTGTGTGAAACCTAAGAGATCATTTTACAAAGTTGTTTTTCTTATTTGGAAAAGTGATTCAAGGCTAAATGAAATTCTAACTTTTTCCTTGTAGGGCCAACTTGAAAAAGAATCTAAACAAGCTTAGTCTAGTCTTTTTAAACTCTTTTTGAGTGCTTAAAAAAGATTAGGAACATTTATTTTGGGTGGTTAAAGAATTACCTTGATGTTTAATTGAATGTTTTATAGTTGTTATTTATAAGTTTTTACATATTAAAGCTAAGGGTATATATAACATCACCACACATTTTCTTTAGTGTTTTGAAATTGAACACACTTGTTTTTTGCAAAGTTGTTATCATTATTTGCCTAGATTAGATTTGTTTGAGTAAATAGGGAGTTGTGTGTGTATGGTCTATCCTTGTCCACTATTGGAAAATTGTGGGATCAAAAGTGCCAACTTCATTACAAAGTGCCTTGGTCCAAAGGCATAAAAGAAAAGTTGTGAAGGCTCTCCCCAAAGTCTACATGGCTTGGGTGATCTAGAAACAACCTTTAAATCTCTTTTACTTAGTTTTTTACTTTCATTGTATCTTGGCTTGTGAGGGGGACTTCATTACCTCCCATAAGCTCTTTAAGGAAGCCTTGACCTAGGAATTCATCTCCCAGCATTGTCTTCAACCCCTTTTCATGGGGGGTATATAAATTGGGATCACCCTACTGGGATGGTGGTTTGAGCGGTTAAACCATCTCCTATCATTGGGGCTAAGCTCAAGATGTTTGAGCACATTAGACATTGCACTACACTGAGTGAGAAATGGATGTAGTGGTTATAAAAAAGGCAAGAACTTTTTACAATAAGCCAAGTGTCATGGACCCAATTGACATGTTGCTTTTCTTGCATTTTGACATGAAAGTCTTATGCATCTATTTCATCTAGAATGATCGAAAACCAATTAGTTTTAGTCAACCCCACATTGCCACACCCTTGATAGGAATTTAGATGATTTAATTCTCTTTTGTCATTTTATTGCTTGGTGTTTTGAGACTAAAACTAATGTGTTTCTTTATATCCATGTTTAAACTAATTTGTTTATACGTCACTTTTTTGTATAAAGAGGTGTTATGATGGCAAATTTTCACCACACTTATGCCTTACAATTTTTGCTAAACTTGTTTAAGTGTGTGTCAATTGATTGATAAGGGTATTGTTATGTTACCTAAATTAGATATCAAGTTTGTGCCTTTGAGTCTTTAAAACATAACATTGATTAAATCATTAGAGCATGCTAACTCTTTTATGCTACTCAAATTATTTCAAAACTCATTTGACTTGTACCAAAACCATTGTTTAAAACCATGTCACATAAGCCATTTGGACCTTGTTTATGCACCGTCATATTGTCTAATCTTGTCTAACTTGTTTTGTCAAATCTTAGTCTTCAACATTGAGTTTCCAATTAACCTTGTCAAGTTTGGATTAAAACATTGATTGATTTCTATTTATACCTCAATTCATGGGGTTGATACATAGATCTTTCTCTTTTGAGTTGTGTAACTTCAGTTAATTAATTACCCAAATTTGAAGACTATTGATTGTTTATTTATTTGCAAAGCCTATCCTCATCATTATTTGTGCCTTTATTTGGGAGAACACAACCTTTCTTGAAAAGCTTTTTGCCTTGTGACTAATACCAACTGATCATGTTTATGTTTGATCCTGTATGCTAGGTCTATGTCAAAGTTATTTCCAAACTTGTTAAATTAAATCAAATAATGTCATCCTTTGTTTTAAGTCTATATTTTGACGTCGTGTTTGGCCAAAAGTCCTAGAATATCATGTTTGTTTGAGCCTAGATTTTAACTTCATGTTTGGATAAAAGACCTAACAACTCAACTTTTCCTTTTCCTAATTTTTGTTTGGAACACTTTCACCTAGAACTTCAGAATGCTAGTTTCTATTTAGATACCTGACATTTTATGTGTATGACATTTGGTATTAGATTATTTTATGCCAAATCTTAACACAAACCATTTTGGAGATACAGCTCCACCCTTTTGACGAAGTTAGACCAAGTTTAAACCATTTGACCTTTGGACATAATTTTTTAGAGTTTGTATAACTCTAAGCCTTTTTGTTTCTAAGCTTTCATAATTTATGCAGATATGTATAACTACACTTATGGTGGAGTCACATAAAATCCAAGTTATGATAGAATAGCCACATCAAATTTGACTAAAAACCCCTATGGGGTTAGATTTTGTAGGGAGTTTAATTATTCTCCCTACAATACTCCATATGGGGAATAAAGTCAAAGACCAACTTATAATCCAACTCAAAACCTTGACTAGGATGATATGGTTTATGAGGAGGACTTGGATGCTTTGGATTATGTAAGCAATCAAGCTCCACCACATCATACCATTTTTATTCTAGGACCATAACATCATACCATTTCCATACCAAGACCTAGTCCTTTGGCTTGTGTGAATAACCAAGTCCCACACCACCCTATTGTTACCATTTTAAGACTTTATCCTTTGGCTTGTGTGATCAATCATGCTGCCCAACACCCTACCATTATCTAACTATAGGTCATTCCTCATCTAGTACTAATCCCATCAAGACCTCAACTAATCTAATCATTTAAAGACAAAGCTATGTTCAAAAATAGTATTTTTTAACTCATTAGAAACTAAGGCAAAAAAAACCAACCAATCTGAGATGGTTTTGTTAAACCAACCACTTGTGATAAGTCAACCTGTGATGAATCACCTATTAATCCTATACCAATTGTCAAGGAATCTCACTCTAATGATGCAATATTTTCTAAGTCACTTCTTAATGATTATAATCACCTTTGGAAAAATCATTACCTTTATCATATGCCTATTTTTTAAGAACCTCCCTCTAACATGCCAGTCTTTAGGGAGTTATCTCTTGACCTTTTTCCTATCATTGAGGAGTCTCACTTTGATAAACTGGTCTTTATGGAGCTTGTTATGCCATCATAGGTCATTACTTATCTAATACCAAACATTCACTAAGATATCATTGTAATAGAATACCCATTAGAAGAAGAATCAAAATTTGATTTAGGTTATATTCTTAAAACTACACTAAATTTAACATTAGAATCAGAAACAATATTAGTCTCAACATTAGATTTAGAGTCCATTGAATTAAAATTAGATTTAAATATAGAATATGTTTATTATTGTTACAACATTGGTTACACATGCCTCATAGATCAATTTGAATACATTTGTGATCCTTCTATAGTTTTTGAGGATGAATAATTCAGCATCGACACAAGTTCTAGTATCTTCTATGAGGATTATTCTACCAACCCCCATTCCATTACCATTCCACAGGCCATTACCACCAACTAATCTAGCCATTTCATTAAAATTCCATATCTCACAAGTGTCAGTTGGGACCAACAAAATCACACCTTGTTGAGCTCCATCCATTGTGACATATCAGTTGAAGAAGAATAAGGAGGTTGAGACCACATTCATGTAGTATAAGAAAACTCTCCTAGTGAATCCTTTTCAAAGGCACTAGGGGATAATCAAAGTTCAAACCCAACATATTCTAGTGAAACTTTTTCAAAAGTGATAGAAGAAAATAAAAAGCTAACATTCATTAATGAAATCTTCTTGGAGGTGCTATGGGACAATGAAGATAACTTCATTGGTAAAAACTTCATTGAGGCACTGATAGCTGAGTACAAAAGTTCTTCACTACTTAATGAAGATATTATTCAATATCAAATCAAAATAACTTCTAATATATAGCCTAATTAGATGGTAGATACTCTCAATATCAGATAATAAAAAAATTTGGTGGTCCTATCAAAATCATCTTTAGAGGTCTTCAACCCCACCACATCCAAAACTATGTTGAATCCAGAATTGGCAACATTGTGTGTGCCTAAAAATCTTGATTTTCATTTATTTCCTAACCATCATTGATTTCATTATCATCCACCATTCCATTTCATAAATAAGCATATCATCTAACATTTAGCCTTATTTACCATCCATGGTCATACTTTCCTTTGTAGAGGCTACAAATATATCTTGTATCGACACTTAAAGGAATCAAAATCAATGACCAATGTAGATCAGAACATCATTTGCATCCAAATTTACATCTAGTTCTTCATAGAATAGTTATTTAGATGTGGTGTGGGCTAACAATTAACATGATCAATTATTTTATTTATATCATTTGTTAATTAGGATGTGCATCTCCACATCAACAGGAATAACATAATCTAAAACCACACCTAGGTCAAACACATATACCATGTCATTTTCATTTGCCATAACTATTTATAATTATATTATATCTTACCATTCACCCTATCACTTGGGGGAAATCCTCTTAACAATTTATCTAATCTATCCAAACCCATTATTATCCTAGAGCAAGACCGTTCCATTTTACCATACCATTCCTATATAGACCAAAGATTATTTTTAGTCATCTTATCCAATCTTATTTTGATCTTGGTTACTACAGTTCTTCCCACACTTTTTGTGAGGGGATTCTAATCAAATTTCAATAATAAATCAAATCCATGTTTACAATGATAGTCTATAAAATTAGTGTGATATTTGATCTGGTAAGATATCTTTCATTTTCCATCCTATATCAAGTTTTTTTATATGAGCTTGATTATAACCACTTATGGGAAAATCAGTGTCTCTCTAGTCTTGCTGCTAATTATAATCACCTATGGGAAAATTAGTATCATTTATCTAGTCTGTTGTATCCTAGTTATAACTAAATATGGGAAAAATAGGGGCAACATTTATTTATCATGCATTAACGTATCACCTTGCCATTGTTGTTTCCATTTGACTGGCCATTTACTAGATTTGAGAACTTATTGGGACCTAGTTGGTTTTTCTTTGCCTTTTGGGTGGATGAAATTATTATGACTTGATGTCATTTTGGGACAAAGTAGGCCATATTCAATTCATGTTGAGGTCACCTCAGTCCTCCTTTTTCATATGTTCTCACCATTTTATGAGCAACCTAAGCCAACACTCTCGTTGTTTTACAAGTAGGTATCTTCTCATTCTCTAACAAGTTGAGATACCTCAAAATTCCAAAAAAATTTCAAATATTTTAAAAATCCAAAAACATTTATCCTATCTAAGCCTAGTTAGTTATCTTTGATCCACCCTACTGGGGCGTGGTCATTGTTAGGATGATTTCTTTTGCTTTTATTGTCAAGTTTATTGTTTGTTTATTTATTTCAAGTTATTTTTTTTTATGTGCTTTCTATTTATTTCTTTGTTTGTTCACTTGCCTATTTTTTTGCTTACCTATTTGTTTGCTTTCAACACTATTGCCTTGACTCAATCTATATGTATGCATTGGGTGATTCTTTGTGCACATTATTCTTAAGTCCATTTATATTCATATGTCAATATTGTCATTGTGGTTTTTATCATTGGTGCATTATTTTCGATTATTTATTGGATCGAGAGTTAGTCTTTATGTATATTTTGGGCTAGTCCTCATGGTGTTCTATCATGATGCCTACCGTTACATGCTATAATAAAAATCAAATTTAAGAAGGTCTATAATCAATGGAGCCATAGAAGTTTTTCCTTAGCACCTTGGAAAATTCTCCTATCCTATCTTGATTAAATCAACCCATTGACCATTATAGTTGTATTATTGATAATAAGGATGGGCATATCCTCATTTATAGGTACAACTGAATCATTTCTAATTATCAATCTTATTCTTCTATCCATCCCTTTCATCACTTTGTGCATCCTTGTATGCCTAGTTATTTTTGGCTTCTTTAGTCATTAGACCATCACATCTATGTTTACACCCGCTCATCTTTAATCTATATTCTAGGTTATATCTTTAAGTTATTCTTGCTAATCCACCATACTAGGGCACAACCCTATCAAACATCATCTTTATTAAACAATCTAGGTCATCTTAATGATTATAACCACCTATGGGTAAATCATTATTTTGACTTTTATTCCTAATTATAGTCACATTTGGGAAAATCAGTATCTTTTTTAAATCAATGTATACAATCATTTCTCATTTGGATTAATCTCAACCACATGTTAATCCCATGTTTATTCTTGTTTCTTTTCGAGGGACCGTCCATCCACATATGTGATGTCCACTCCCTTGAGAGAGCATCTTTATAGACTTTTCAAGTACCATTTGGAGCTTTGTTCTTCAATCATTTTCTTCCTTTTGACATACATGCCATTTCTCATTATTTGAGAAGACATTACTATCCTTACAATTTGTAACATCTTCCCAAATACGGGCAAATTGTAGACACCTAATATTGGATGCCAATATCCTCCAACTAGGGTTTTGACTAATTTTTATCAAAATGCACAATTTAGCTTAAAAAACACTAGAAAAATTAAAAGATTTGAACCTATCATATACAAGTACCAATTTTGGATAGAGCATCACTAAATGGGGTAATGAAATTTATGAGACAACTCACTTTGATCAGATCATTTTGAGTCAAAATGACATTTTCACCCCTAAGTGCTCTAGATTTTTCTTTTCTACCAAATTTATTGTATGAGACATGTGCCTTTATTATTTTGTATTGATAACATCCTAAATGGGATAATGGATCCAACACATCTAACATCACATCCTAATTCTAATCTAGTCACATTTTGAGATATTAATATTTCATTTTGATCAATTTGATTAATTTGTGCACTAATTTCCAAGATTTGCACCAAAATTGATCAATCATGTTTAAGGCTAATTAATTTGAATCAAGATTCTAATTAAGAATTCCATGGAACTTGAATATTTATTTTTAGAAATTCATTATGAGTTTTTGCATCATCAAGTGACATCATTTCTTGGAAAGACATCCCCATGCCATAAATGCATAAAATATCAGGATTAAGCTCCATGCCTCATTAAGATCTTCCATGCCTCTTTAATGACCATTTATCCCAAATATTTATAAGGGCATTTATTGAATTTGGCCTCTAAAATTGAATGGATCCTTATCCACACATCTTCAACTTGAGATGGATGGTTTAGGTTCATTCTGATCATTTTGCAAAATCTATTAATAGGAGGCCTTGCTTATTGAATTGAGAGCTCAATCAAAGTAATGTTATAATACACAAATAATTCAAAAACCTTATGCATAATGTTATAATTTCCAAATTTTGAGCTAAACCAAAGCCATCACAAACTAAAAAATGGTGTCAAGAGGAGATGAAGGTAGCCACCCTCCATTGATGAAGACCTCTTAGGCACAATCTGAGCAAGCCAATCGAAGAAGACTCTTGGCGAATCAAGGAAGGTAATAAAGGTAAGTTTCTTGGATTTTGGTTGTGATTTGTTCATTTTCATTATTCATAATGCTCCCCCCTTGAGATAGGCTTAATGTGTTAGCATTAGTGTGTTTTGTTTGGATTTGGTTTGATTCACTAACACTATACTAATCTCCCCCTATTGCAATCCTATTTTCACATTATCTACCCCTTTAATTTAAATCTATGGTAAATGATAAGATCACCATAGATACAAATTTTAGGGTTAAACATTTGGTGAACCTAATATTTGAACATCATACCCTAAGTCACTTAGGGTTTTCTATTTTTTATTATTATTGATCCCTAATTGCCATAAAATATGTTCAACATGGATGTATCTATTACCCTTTTTAGATTCCAATATGTAATAGTTGTTATGGTTTGATACATTACTTGCCTTGTCAAATTTTATAAGCAAACTCATGCCAATAATGAGAGGGTTTTAAACCAAACACAACACTTAATCTCTTTTAAAAATTTATTTTACAATGTTATAGAGCGAAATATCTAGATGCCATTGTGCATGATCTCAACCATTTATCCTACCTAGTATATTATTCAAATGACAACTACTATTTCTCACCCATTATTTTCCCATAGCCTATATTATATTCCTTGGTTCATGTTGTTACTACTCGAATAGGTAAGGTTGTTCAACCCATCCCACCACCTATTAATATATTAAAATCACCACCTAAACCCATGCTTATAATAAAATATAAAAGATATGACATTGTTGACTAATTTAACAATATTCATGCTAAGATTTGAATACTTAAGCTCTTAAAGCAATCTATTTTTTATAAGGATATCTTATACAAAGCAATACATGAAACACATGTTCCAAGTGATATTGAGCCTACTTAATTACAAATATTATGAAAGATCTTAAGAATAATAACAAACTCATCACCTTCCAAAGATATCATTGATAAAAATTTACCTTTGTTCGTAAAGTAACAATACTAAGTAAAAATATCAAAAGAGTGCTTGTTGATAATGGATCAGGCCTAAACATTTATAGCATGTAATTCATAATCACCATGGGTATTAAAACAAGCCTTATTCAAAAAATTGTTATGCACATCAAAGGATTTGATAATTCACATAGCCCTCTAATTGGACAAATTACATTAGATGTGACCCTAAGACTAAAAAAAATTCAACTACTTTTTATGTCATATCTTAATCCTTACATTATAATTTACTTTTGGGTAAACCCTAGATACATTCAATTGAAGCTATCTTGTATACACTTCATCGATGTATAAAATTCATACATCAGGGGACCTTATTATCTAAGTCTAGTAATGATGAGCCCTTACAATTTTGAAAAATGATACATTTTGAAACTAAGGGCATTCCTAAATTAATATCACCTTAACAATTCATCCCTCTTGAGCATATTCACATGTATCAAATAGGTGACTCAAGTATAATGACTCTTTTTTCTTAAAATGAAAAAAGGCACAACATCCTGAAGTGCATGGAGATGCACATAAAGAGAAAGAACCATTACCAAAAGTGTCAGTATAACTAAAAGAGCCCCCAACATTTGAACTCCCTTTATTGGCCAATACTAATCAACACAATGACCATATCTTAGATGACTATGATAGTGATGACGATACAACTTATGATATAACATATGAGAAAATATTAAATTTAAAATTTTAACAACTAGAGTACATGTCATATAACCTATTCAAACCTATGGGTATTGGTACATGTAGAATAAACCTACTTATAGAAAATATAGAGCTAAGTACAGATAAGGGAAAAATAAAACTAACAATTGAACATGTAAATGATTGTTATTCCATACATCCCTTTTGGATTAAAACATTGAGTCAAACTTACAATGATCAAATACAAATTCATCATGTGAACAATGTGGAGTCTTCTCAAAAGGATTCACAACAAATTTTACAAATCATAACCAACAAGGTATTTCCTTTTGTCATGAAGGAATTTTTTTTTCTAAATGATAACATTACTTCTACTACACACCATGATTAGATATCTAGAGCACCTCAAAATGTACATAGTACTTCTATACCAAGTAAATAAACAAGCACTCAATGATGGGTTCTATTAATCCCTAATCCCATTACTCCTCCTACTACTACATGACCACTGAGTCCTATTTTATATATGTAGATCACCATTGTTACCACAGTGATAGATGTTACACCTATACATGCTCCTTGGTAGCATAAATTGGGCATTACACTAGATTCATAGTGGGGATATATCTATGACCATCCATTATATGGCATCATAAGACAATCCTTCCTCTTCAAAAATACCAAAAAAATCAAAACATTCAAAAAAATCCAAAAAACATTTTCGACACCTACATGTTATATTGGATTCTTAACATCTATGTGTTTGTTTCATGTCAATAGATGGCACACTCAGTTACTCCTACATACACATATGTGTTACACTTATACTTGAGTGTAATACAAACATACATATATACATGATACATTCCTATTTCAGATGTTGGGATTTCCCTCTATTCATGTCATATGGATAATGGGGGCATCATTCGATGATCACTCTACAGTATCCTATTTGATCTTACATATATACTTACAAATGCCTATTATCCATTATTATATCTTAGAAGGGTACTTGATATTATATAAACTTAACATATTTTCCTAACACATTGGATCCATGGGCTAATATGACATGTTTATTTTGGTTTCTTATGCTTTACTTTATGCACTTCTTTGAGTGTCTTGAATTATCATTATATTACTTTCTTGAAAATTTGAATATGTTCCTTTACTTGTGGCCCCCATGCCTATGTATGATTTCATTAAAATTTACACATGTCATTATTTGTTGTACGTACATTTGAATATGTCATCCTTACCTTTTGTGAACATTTGACTAAGTCATGTCCCTTTGATTGTGTGGCATTTTAAAATGCCCCTTGTTTGTGGTTTCCTCAGACCATTACCTTTTGACTTGATTTTGAATGCCCTTGTGTGTGTTCTTATTTTCTTGTTGAGATTGTACTATTACTATATACATGTTTCCATAATATTTATCATGCATCTTAGGCTTACATGTGATCACATTGGTTTTATGCACTTTAATGTTATATCTACCTAGACATGTTCCTTCTATATGCTACATGGTTACATTCACAGATTATACAATTGTCTTATTATTTTGAGGTTAGGTAAATACCAAGTCCTATATTTAAATCACATAAACATGGGCCATATTATTGGGGGCATGTCATTGAGGCATGTTCTCCACACTTATCATAATTTTTAGATTTCATAGAGGCATGTTTTGGAAGCATATTCTCCACATTGACTCAGTATATGGTACTTATACTAGTTTTTAGATTTAGTGGGGGCATGTCATATAGGAATGGATTTCAAAAATTCATAGTTATCAGATTCATTGGGGTCTTGTCATATGGGCATGGCTTCCACACATTTGGAGTTCTCAGATTCAGTGGGGGCATGCTTTGGAAGCATGTTAAACACACCTATTCAATATTCAACATCTTTGGTTCATAGAGGGGGAAGGTTTTGGAAACATGTATTCCACAATGATACTTATATCAATTTTTAGATTTTTACATATATAGTGGGGGCATGATTTGGAAGCATTCTCTCCACACTTACATAGTTTTCCAAATTGTCTCAAGCACACAATTATATGATTCACATTCAAAATTATGGTAGAATTATATACATAAATACTATTGTTATACACAGTTTCAACATGAGACACATCTAAGGTGAATATGATATGAAACATGTTCCTAATATTAAAAAAATTTAAATCAATTTTAGATTCCAAAAATATTTTATGGACTGTTACCACATCATGAACTTTTTTATACTGATACCCTAGAAACTTTTATGGACTTTATTGAGCCAATCTACTGTAGTAGTTGGTTAAATTTTTGGTATGGTTGAAGTGACAAAATAACTCAATCTTGACAAGGTTTTATGTTAGACTTGATCATCTAACCTCAATAGGTTATAAGTATCATTAGGTTAGACTTGATCATCTAACCTCAGTAGGTTATAAGTATCATTGGGTTGCATGATTTAGCTAATCTCAACTTCTAGATTGCAACTCACTTTCACTCTAAAGTTAGGGGCATGTGCCTTCTAATATATATATATATATATATATATATATATATATGTCTCCTTGGATATATGAACTTTAAATATTTATCTATATTTGTCTTAATCTTAGTTTTAGAGCCTTACAATGATACATCCTTTTCAAAATAACTTGCCAATAGGCAAAATGGTTACATCGACACACAACTGTACTCTTAAACCTTACTCTTTCAATTTCAATCTATTTAAAGTACTTTCAAACCAAATTATATGCATTGATTTTATATTATAACAAGATGTTGGTTGAAGGTTAGTCACAAACAAAGCACTCAAGTTTGACACATGCAAAGATAAGGAATGCTTACACACCCAAGTACACATTCCTTTCCTTTAAGCTAGAAATTTCATTACTAGATTAAAGGGGAAAAATATAGATGATATTTTATGATTATATAACACTTCAATCTTGTACACTTAAAAAATTTATACCTTCCGTTTTCCTTTCAATTATTTATCTTTCACACTTCCATAAGTCTTTCATATGATTTATATTTGTACCCTTTGGTCTATGTCTCTTAGTCTAACCGTTGTTATGTTGATGACCCAAGTCTTATATCTTGTTCAAAATACTTAAAATATACTTATATTCCATCTTTAAAAATTTAGAATCTATACCTACTTTCCTACTCCTTGGATCCTAACATCCAAAATAGACAGTAGCATCGATGCTATTATCCTATCCCAATCCAAGTGTCTAATGCTATAAAGTCATCTGATTTGTAAATGAAATGTATCCCAATGGTTAGCCTAATTGATTTAATGTGAGTTATTACTCCACAGGGATTGATATAAATACAAGATCAACCCTCATTCATTCTTCTCCTAACATTTGGACAAAAGAGCGTTCAATTAAATAAAGCTTACCTATTTATTCATATTTCCATACTAGTCATAGGGATTGCACATATATAGGTATATATTAATAAAGGATTAGCCCAAGAACCTAATTTTCTAAGTTACAAATTAGGTCACTATTGTAATTACTTTGCATATATTACATGATTCACATATAAGCCAACACGTAGGGTAGAAATACATGAGTCTAAAGCCCTATTCTAGAGTACTGGATATGTAGGTAATACCCTCTGATAGTGGGGTATTTAGGGATAAATAGACACTGTGTGCCCACTAACCCATTTTACCCCAAGGTCTCTATGAAGAAGGAAAACTAAGGTTTTTCCATTTCACGAGGAGAGATAGTCCATGACCTAGATCTGAATGCACCAGAGTGAAGGTGAAGCAAAACCCAAAAGTATCTAGATGGTCACATCTTTTTCCAATAGGTATTTTATACAAGACATTATAATCTAACCTAGATATTAGCCTTGACACAACTATCTTAGGTTAATGTTACCATCTAGAGAGACAAAAGTATTAGAGCTAAAATCTAACGACTATTCCAAAATCTCCTTCCAACCTACTTTTTACATGTTCTAGATCCATAAATATATTAACATTAGAACAAGCTAAGTACATCACTTATTTTCCATTTATATATCAAGCATAAGTATACTTTATATATTTAGATTATCTTGGCATAATACATTTAATGTATGCTTATATATGAGTTTAACATCTAATTGGCCTACAATAGATTTGATTATCACCCTTGTGCCATTTCATTTATATATACTCATTTGATTTAAATATAGGGTTAATGATAAGATCACCTTAGATCAACATTTTAGGGTTAAATAGTGCTAAAAAAGCAATCTTAGAGCTATATTTGACAATTTACAAGTTAGGTCACTATTGTACTTATCAAACATTACATGATTCAAACATGAACTGACACATATGGGAGAATTACATAAGTTTAAGGCCCTCTTTGGAGTATTGGTTATGTAGGTAACACTCATTGATAAAGGGTCAGTTGGGGTAGCTCGATACCATATTCCCACTAACCTATTTTCCCCATAGCCACTATGAAGATGAAGAATTAGGGTTTGATCATTTGACAAAGAGTGATAGTTCATAACCCAGATTTGAATGCACTAAAGTCATGGCAATGACAAAACTAGGAGCATCTAAGTGGTTTCATCCTATTTTAATAGTTATTCTATACTAGACACCTATATCCAATCCAAATACTAGTATCGACACAAACATCCTAGGTTGATGCAAGTGTGTTTAGATATAAAGGCACTTAATCCATAATTTGGCAATTATTCTAGAATATTATTCTAGTCTACTTCCTACTTGTTCTAGATCTAGATCTATATTAGCATCATAACCAACTAAGTATCTTGTTTTCATTATCATTGCAATATCTAGCATAATTATACTTTTCATTTTTAGAATATCTTAGTATAATAAATTAGTATTTATTCTATCTAAGTTTTATAATTATTTGACTTGTTATAGATCTATTTATCGCCCTTGTGCTTATTCATTTCTATATTCTTAACCCTATCTGCCCATAATAGGATCCACATCCAATTTAGGGCTAAATATTTGGTGAACCCATTTTTTAAGCTCCAAACCCTAGGTCAATTAGGATTTTATGATATTTTATTTTTTTAATCCTTGATTGCTATAAAATATGTGCAATATGGATGTATCTATCACCTATTTTGGATTCTAATTTATAATAGTTATTATGGTTTGTTATATCACATGTTGTAGTCATATAAAATGTGAAAATTGGTAACTTGAGTGTGGCTAATGACATCCAACCCATAGGTCCCTCTTACTTGCTCACATGACCCTCATAGGATTCTTTTCACTAATTTCATAGGGAGTTTTGCAGACATCCAATAGTCAAAATTTCACAACTAGGCTCACACAAACACACCAAACAAAACTTAAAAAGCTCAGGTCTCTTAGATAACAATGGTAGAAGAGAATTATAGCATCAGACCCTAGGATGTCCTATTTTAGTTCTCCTATCCAATCATAAAATGAAGGCCAAACCTAATTTGTGATCATGTCCCAGTCCTGCATAGCGACTTCTAGAGTCTATCTCAGCTGTCTCAGTCAGTTTCTAGGTAAGTCTTATTTTCTCTCCCTTATTACTATTTTTAGAAATATTAAAATTATAATCAAATTATATAAATTAATAGCATAATTATTGCATATTTATTTATTGGTTTAATTAACTTAAATCCTTTAACTAAATTAATAATAATACACCAATATTCCTAAAACCGTTAAATCATTTGGCGAACCTGACTTACTTTGAACATGCATAAAAACCCTTGAAACCCTGGGGTAAATTTCCTACTGATTTTTTTTAATTTTTTTTTACCTACATAGTAAGATTAGAAATTAGCATTAAAATTTCATAGTAATTTTAAAATAATTTTCTTTCAAACCCTAGTTGCCCATACTAGGTCCTGATATTTTCCTAGTATTTTTCCTATATTTTTCTAATTTTTTTACCTGTATAATAAAATCATAAATTTAAATTAAATTTTAAAATTTCATAGTAATTTTAAAATAATTTTCTTCGCAACCCTAGTTGCCCATACTAGGTCCCAGTATTTTCCTAGTATTTTCCCTATATGTTTCTGATTTTTACTTACATATTTAAATCAGAAATTTTCATCAAATTTTAAAATTCCTTAGTAATTTTAAAAATAATTTCATTCAAAACCCTAGTTGTGTGTACTAGCTCTTATTTACTTCTTGAGGTAAAACTTTACATCTAAAATCAAATTTCACATAAAAATAACCAAAAATGGATCTCACTTATTTACAAATATTTCTAGCATTTCTTGCAAATAATAAGGAGACCATACTTGGTCATATCATGTACATGAATGATGAAGTTTACCATATGTGAGTAAAAAGTTTCATTCTTTGAATTTCATGCTTACTTTTCATAATATGGGATGAAATTAAGAAAGTTATTGTTAGACATAATACGATCCCTCTCTTTCAAAGCAATGTTTACCTATCTTTAATACAAGGTTTCATTTCTTGCTTTCTATCTCTCAAATGGATTTTTTTTCAAGTTTATCATGCTAAAATCATTACAAATTTCATAGCACATGTCAAAGCTTTTTATTCATTCTTCCACAAATTCATGCTCTCTATCCCTTGCTTTCTATCTCTCATATGGAATTTTTTTCAAGTTTATCATGCTAAACACATTAGAAATGTCATAACACATGTCAAAGTTTTTTATACATTCTTGCACAAATTCATGCTCTCTATCCCTTGCTTACTAGCCCTCATATTGAATGATTTTTATAAACATATTGTTGTATAACTCATTACTCTAATTACATGCATTTGATTCCACATACATGGTTTCTACCTAGATGCATATAAATCATTAGCTAATTTTGAGTATTTCCCTATCCCTACTAGACACAAGCAAACACTAGAAGTTATATCTATCCATCCTACCTTCAAAATTAGTACATCTAGCTCTTATCCTACACCTACTACTAGCTCTATGCCTATAGTAGATCATTCGGTACATGCTATCACCCAAGTTTATGAAGATAGGCAAGTTGATTACACCCATGGTTATAGCTTTATCACTTAGGTTAGCACCCCTTTAGATATAATTTTAGTTATTGATCTCCTTCAATGATTGGATGTTTATAAATATGTGTTATATACAACCCTTCATAATACTAGAATTCCTATTTCCACCAAACAAGTTTATGTTGCATCTATCTTCAACACAATGTAATGGATTGAAGAACATATTTCCTTTGAAAAAGAGGATTTACTCCCATGACACATCATTGAGCAACATCTACCTCTATATATTCAATTAAGAATTAATGATGTGGGGGTAAAAAGAGTGTTAGTTGATAACAATTTAGGACTCAATATCTGCAACATTTCTTTTCTTAAACATCTTAATAGGCAACCTCAAGATCTAGACCATTTTGATATGAACATAAGAGGTTTTGAAAACATTACATAGAAAGTCACGGGTTAAATAACACTCAATCTTACCTTAGGGCCTAAGACACTACCAACTATTTGCCAAGTCATGCCAAATGATCTCAATTATAATTTATTACTTGATCGGCCTTGGATTCATGATATGCATGCAATACCTTCTACATTCCATGCTTGTCTAAAATTTAGTCAAAAAGGCTACATCTACACATGCCCAATAGACAATGAATCTTTTAAATACTTTCAGGTTGTCAAATCTCCATAGAATTATATTTCACACTTTAATCTTGGCAATATATCTACACAAACCACTATTCATAGTCCACTCTTAGACTATGTAACACATCAAACAATTCCAAGCTCAGTAATAGCATCAATGCCAAATCACCAATTTACTTCCCCTTTTGCACTTAAATGTCTTAATAAGATGGGATATCATGACAAAGGTCTTGGAAAGCATGAACAAGGAATCATCAATCTTATTGAGGCATCCACACAACATGGAAGCTAAGGGATGAGATATCAGTTTACTCATTTTCATAATACACCTTCTCCCACCACTTCAAAACATATAAAATTTTGTCCACCCATTGCACATATCAACCATATAGTTAATCATACTGCTACATTGTCATTGGTCTATCCTGATCTTATCGATGATACAATTTCACCAAATATGTTCACATTAGATGAATTATCTAGTGATGAATCCCTCCTATAATTTCTTAGAGCATATGAGGACCTCCAATCTTACTATCATAAAAATAGATTTCTTCATCACACAAATGCTCATGCATACTTTGGAGAAAATATAGAATCTCCCTAAGACATACCAGTTGATTCAAATGATACTATTCCTACAACTCCATACACATTAGATAATTTCACATTACTTAAGAAGGAAATAGTTAATTTCAATTTTGGAATTGATCATGATCCCCATATTGTCTTGTTAACTACTACACTATGAAAGGAAGAAGATACAAATACTCATCAAACCTTAATAAATTTAATAGAACTCTTTGCTTAGTCCTACTCAGATATGCCAAGAATTGAGACATCTATAGTAGTCCATCAAATTCCCTTATATTCAAATGCCAAACTAGTTAAGCCAAAAATTCACAAAATGCATCCTAAGGTGGCTCTCTTAGTCAAAGATGAGATTTAATGCCTCCTAGATGCTGGCTTCATTCGATCAATGGCACATAATATAGTCCCCATGCTAAAACCTAATAAACAAATTTGGTGTTGTTTTGATTATCAAGATTTAAATAAAGCATGCCCAAAATATGATTTCCCTTTACCTAATATCGACATGATCGTAGATTCCACAACTAGGTATGAAATGTTATTATTTATGGATGGATTTTTTGGTTACAACCAAATAAAAATTGCTGAAGAAGATTAAGAAAAAATATATTTTACAACACCTTGGGGTATATTTTGTTACATTGTCATGCCTTTTGGATTAAAAAACACCGAAGCCATATATCAACGTACCATGACGGATATTTTTCATGACTTAATTCACCATACGATCAAGGATTATGTCAATGATATATTAGCTAAATCTAAACAATGACAACATCAAACTATTGATTTATAAAATATCTTCCAATGACTTAGGCAATACAATGTTTGATTAAACCCAAAGAAATGTGTGTTTGGAGTTACATCAGGAAAAATCTTAGGTTTCATTATTTCTCAATGTGGCATAGAGGTTGACCCTAAAAAAGTCAAAGCAATTATTGACATGCCACCTCCTATGAACTTTAAAAACATTTGATACTTATAAGGCAAGATCTAAACAATTCACCATTTTGTAGCTCAACTTGCTAATAAAACTCAGTGTTTCACTAGATTATTAAAGAAAGATACAAAGTTTGTTTGGGACCAAGCTTGTCAAGAAAACTTTAATACAATCAAGTAGTATCTTCTTAATCCACCTATTTTAGTACCACCTATCCTTAAAATGCCTTTATTACTATATATCTCAATAATAGATCATACATTAGGAGCACTCTTTGCACAACATGATGATTAACATACCAAGCAAGCAATTTATTACATCAGTTGTACACTGGTTGATTATGAAAAAAAATATTCTACAATAAAAAACTATGTTTAGCATTAATGTTTGCCACACAAAAGCTTTGACATTACATGGTCAATAATAGACCCCTTGAAATTTATAATGGCCAAACCACATCTTTGTAGTCACATTGTGAAATGGGTTATGTTATTAACAAAATTTGACTTAAACATAGTTATCCAAAAATTAATAAAGGGAAAAATCATTATAGATCATTTGGAAATAACACCAATCTTACATACCAATCCTATTAGTGACACCTTCATAGATGACTTTACTACTTGTTCTACTCATTCAAATACTTGGACCATGTTCTTCGATGGTTCTTGATGCACATCTAAGTAAGGGTAGGCATTGTCTTTATCGACCCTTCTGGTTACACAGTCCCTACTACATATGGATTAAGTTTCTCCTACACCAACAACACTATAAAATATGAAGCACTTATATTTGCTACCTAGTCCTTCTAAATCAAATCTATTCAAGTCTTTGGTGATTCCCAACTTGTGGTCAACCAAGTCAATGATGTCTATAAGATAAAAGAAGAACATCAAAACATGGTACAATGTTTATTATCATAATTTGATTACTTTTCTATATAAAGTGTACCTAGAAAAGATAACCAACACGTAGATGTAATGGTAAGTGTCACATCTTTGATTCTTATCAACAACAACGATGATCAATATATTTTCATAATTAAATGATTATAATCACCATCAATATCTAATACAGATTTAATTGCACTATCTATCTTAGCCACTACATGTAGTTATACAACTCTAGAATGGTTCTTTGATATTTTTAACTTTCTAAACAAATCTATTACACCAGAATCTTTTTCATGAAATGAAAAATTCATGTTAAACAAGCAAGCACTCTGTTATGTAATCATTGGCAAAGACCTTTTTAAACAATCCTTTGATGGATAATTACTTAAATGCTTGAGTTTAGTGGAAGCCAAAATTGCTCTTACACAAATACATGATAGTGAGTGTGGTGGTCACTTCAATGGAAAGGCCATGTCACACAAATTACTTTGATAAGGGTACTACTAGACCACCATGGAAGATGAATGCTCATAATATGCAAAGCTATGTGATAAATATCAATGACATAGTAACATACATCATGCACCATCATAACAATTGCAACCTATTATCTCTCCATGGCTATTTATGTTATGGGGATTTGATCTTATCAGAAAAATTAACCCTAAATCTACCAATGGGCATAAATTCATCATCATAAATACAAAATATTTTACCAATTGGGTAGAATCCATTCCACTCCAATCTACCACAAGGGAGGACATTTTTAGCTTCCTCATGACTCATATTATTTCACACTTTGGCCTACCTATAGCCATCATTTCTAATAATGGAACATCATTCAAGAACAAAACTACCAAAAAATTTTGCACAAAATATAAGAATAAACACACATTCTCCACTCCATATTACCCATAGGGAAATAGTCAAGCATAGGCTACCAATAAAACCATCAATAACATTTTAAGCAAAACAATGACCAAATTTGGAGATGATTGGCATGATTAACTAGTCTTTGAATTATGGGCTTATCACACAAGTATCTACATGCCCACAAGAGCTACTCCTTATTTGCTCATTTATGGAACATAAAAAGTTTTACCATTGGAATTAAAAATCCCATCTCTTCATGTCTCCCCTAAAGGTATTCTCAATGATGACCAATATCATGAAAAACATCTACACCAGCTCAAACAGTTAGACCGTACACACATTTAAGTAACAAAACATCTTAGAATCTACCAATAATGTATACAACTATTATACAACAAATGAGTTCACACCAGAGAATTTGAAGTTAATGACCTTGTGTGCAAAGAAAATCTTTGCAATGTCAATGTCAAAGAAGAAATCAAAGGAAAATTCAAACCAAATTGGCTAGGTCCATACATTGTTACCAAAAATTTTAGCCCTAAAGTGTATCATCTATCCTCACTTGAAGGAAAAAAACTCAAAAATCCAATGAATATTATGTATCTACGTATATTCCATGTCTAGCCTTTCATTTCACACATTGTATTGTACATAACTTTTTAAAATTACTTGTACATAGTCTCCTTTATGCTTGATTGTACATAGCTTATTACAAAAATACAAAAATAATATAACATTTCATACATACCAAAAACATTCAAATATTCTAAAAATCCAAAAACATTAAAATATATCAAAAACACAAAAACATTTCACTTGTATGCATTATCCATGCTTTACATCTCAACTACTATGCTAGACTTACATGTTGCTATTCTATGCTATTGTTTTTCAATTTATCTGCATTACCATGCTTCACTTGATCTTATTTGAGTGTGTGTAGTGACATCTAGATCCTTGATTGATTCACTCTACCCATTGAGGGGGCATCCTACTTCTACATTAAAGACATACATTGATATGCATACCCAATAGAGGCATCTTCTACATGACTACACCATCCAAGTTATGTCATTCCTATACCAAACACTCTAGTTATCATGTTGATGTACATTACTTATTAGCTTACATAGATTACTATATCAACACTTAATAGTATATAACACTTGTGTATTTCTTACCATATGCCTAGTCTTGTACTCCATATATTTCATACTTTCACTTATTGCTTTGATTAGTTATACGTGATTGTATTTCTAACTTTTACATGCTTTCCTTTCTTGCTTTATGTGGCTAGATATGATTGCATTTCTCAGTTATTTTTTGTGCCTTTGGACATTTACCAATTTTCTTTGCTTCTATTCTTGTGTGTGCCTTAGGACACTTTTCAATGTCCTTCGAATTTACTCTTATATATGATTGTGGCTTTCACACTAACCTTGCTTGATTCACTTGTATGTGTGTGTGGCATTTGAACATGTCTTGTATGGTTGCTTTCTAGTTTGAGTGACATGTGCCCATGTCCCTTATTTGCTTGGCCCCTTGACCACTCTTGTATGTTTTATACTCCTTGCTTGTTGCTTTGTGTGCTTGTTGCTTGATTGATTTTCAATTATTTACAATGACATGATCCACATCATGCATTATCTTGCTTTCTTGGATGCCATGATGGACATCATGCTCCATCCTTCCTTCCCAATTGACAACTGACAAATAACTAGACTTCCAGTTCTAATTTTGTACATTACACATGATATTACATTGTTATAGCTATCTAAGGATACCCTTGTTGATTTAACAATCTCTAATTATAAACCGTGATATATCTTGAGATATCTTATTGACTATCATTGCTATATCATGTATTTTTATAGCATAACACACTTGTAGGACTCTTTCTTCTAAGGGAAGTCATTGCAAGGTATTCATTCCTACCCTTAAAAGAGGGGGTAGCAAATAAGTATTTTTTCACAGAGATTAGAGCTCTTAAAAGTCAAAAATTTAGTTTTCAGAACACTTATAACAACAACCAGACATCAAACAAGACATAATAGACTAGGTAGATAGTAAAAATGTCAGAACAATTATCAGATTTAGCCCAAGACAATAATGTCTAGATTGGACTATAGCACTGGACCCTCTAGTGTCTATTTTTGGTGCTCTTGTCTAAATAACAAAAAAATTAGGTTTTCCAAAAATAGGCAAAAAAGTAGTTTCAACTATAGTTTTGCATATCTAGACCAGTTTAAATACAATAGTTTCAGTACAATTTTTCTTAGATAATATAAATATACGAAGCATCATGCATGACATGATGGATCTCAATTTTAGTTTTAGATAGGGTAGTTGGTATAACTTTTAGATCAGAATCCATGTTTTAGACACTAGTGATTGGGGGCAATGTGCACATCACATTTGTCTTTTTTTTCTAAGTTTAGTACATTACCTAGGCATTCTTAGTAGTTATGTGCCTTATTGCATATGCAGGTGGTTGACATCATTTTAGAGTGGATTTCATACAAGACTAACCTCCACATTTCAAAATGGCTTTCATATAAGCCTAGTGCCCAGTTTTAAAGTGGCTTTCATACAAGCCTGATCTCCACCTTTCAGAGTGGCTAAGAGTGGCCTAGTTTCTAACATACATTTGGCTATCCATACCAACATTGTTAGAATAGAGAGCATTCATGGGATTTAGTAGCTATCTTATATGACACACATTCATACTAGTATCAATTCATAACTTCACTTCATGGGGAAATGATGGAGCCAAATGTCTAGCTAGCCTTTGTATTCTTGAGCCACCTACTTAGAGGGATTGGACACATTGTCCAAACATCAATTAACACATACATGATCACATAGCTTCACTTAGTGGGTGATGATGGAGTCAAAGGGCCAACCTTTACATTTTTGAGCCACTCTTAGGGAATTGAGCACTTAGATCCATTAGCTATATTACTATTAGTACATCACACACCTAGCATTACTCAGCATCATCGAGCATCACTCATCATCAAAATAAGTTTTTAGTATCAGTTCATAGCTTTAATTCATAGGGAAATGATGAATCCAAAGGTCTATTGAGCCTTAGTATTTTTGATTCACCTACTTAGAGGGATTAGACACATATTCCAAATATTAATTAACACATGCATGATCACATAGCTTCACTTAGTGGGTGATGATAGAGCCAAAGGGCCAACCTTTGCATTCTTGAGACACTCTTGAGGAATTGAGCACTCAGCTCCATTCATGATATTAATCTTGGTACAACACATACCTAGCATTTCTCAACATCATCCAACATCACTCAACATCACAATAGGTTTTGTATTAGTTCATGTACTTGGTGAGGTGTATTCATTCCTTTATCTTCCTCTCTCTCTTACCCAACATTTATACATTCTTATTTTAGATATAACATATCTAGTAAGAACTGATCTACTATTTGTTTTCTCTTATAGATTCACACTTCACAACATGCTCTCTCTATACACACACAAAATTACATATCTTCATGAGCTTCACCTTTACACGTAAGTTTAGGTAAGCTTTCTATTTTTCCTTTATCCTAGTATTTCACTTTGTTACATCACTAGAATAAAGGAGGGCAAACGTAATTATATAATATGTGAAAATTGGTAACTTGAGCGTGGCCAATGTTAAGATAAAATAAAACATAGATTTATCCCCAAATTACATACAAGAGAAACTATGAAATGAATCAATAAAGAATATAGAAAATAATCATAAACATGCACAAAATAGGAGACACTAAATTTAACGTAGTTGACCAAGATGGGCTACATCCACCAAACTTGTTTAGTATATTATTTTAAGTAATACAAGGGAGAAAAAAATCCTAAAACAAACCCTATCACACCTCTCTACCTCTTTTAGCCTCCTCTATGTCTGCAATGTGTTTCATATTTTATTTCATCCATGTAATAATACATTTTAGGGAAAAAAACACCTAAACATAACATCTACTATCAAATCTAGAAACCTTTAATCAATGGCCCATATTGACTACAAAATTACAATTTTACAAGACAATTTTAATAATTTTTTTGTTTCACCCCTGAACCCCCATTGGGGTACACGACTTCCAGATCCCCCACTAGGGGGGTCATCCCTCCTGAACCCCAAAAGGGGGATTCCCTTCCTTACAACCCCCCACACCATCATAGATACCAAGAATGAGATCCAAAACCCAGTTGAAATAACATTAAATTTTTAACCTCTAATTCTAGAAGACAATCAACCTCCACACCTAATAGCTAATGACACCCAACCCATAACTCCCTCTTGCTTTCTTTCATGACCCTCATAAGCTTCTTTTCATTGATTCCCAATCATTTATATCCTTCCAAACCTGATCCCAACTGAGCTAGACTACTTTTTCAATGATAAATCCATCCCCCTAGGTCCGATACCCTTAAGACTATAGTGCCCAACTTGGATTATAGTGCCAGGCCCTCTAGTGTCCATTTTTGACATTCCATTACAAGTATATTTTTACCTCGAATAATTAGTTTTTTCTAGTTCCTATCCTCCTTATTGGCCTAACATGAATACATTTGACCCATGATCAATAAATCTATATAAAAGCCCATTCAAAGTTCATTTAGAGGGGTTTGGAAATTATCACAAAGTAAGTAACAATAAAATCAAAACCACTAAGACAATATTCTCTATTATCTACATAGAACAACCCAAAAATACTACAAGCTTATTTAAATCCTTACACCAGTCCCTAACCACCTCAAACACACCCAATTTGGCCTTTTGCACCTTCATACACACTATTACATAAAAAACATCAAGTGGAAGAATTACATATGATTTGATCCCTCTTCAAAGTATTGGTATGTAGGCAGTGTGCCCACACAAGGGGTGTGGATACACGTTCAGTACATCTTACATGCACTAACCCCTACCTCTTCATCAAAGTTTGTCAAAGCATAATGGAATCTAGGGTTTGGAGACAAAATTAGTTCTATAAGGAGTTCTAAAAATATCCACCAGTCAAAATCTCATAGGCAAGCTCACACAAACACAATGAACAAAACCCAGAAAGGTTAGATCTCTTAGACAATAGTGGGAAAAAAGTACTATAGTGGTGGAACCTAAGGTATTCAATTTCAGTGCTCTTATCCAATCATAAAATAAATGCTAGACCCCAATTTGTGACGTTGTCCTAGTCCTACACTGAATTCTAGACTCTATCTCAATCATCTCAGTCATTTTCTAGCTAAGTCTTATTTTCTCTCCCCTATTACTATTTTTAGAAAGATTTAAATTACAATCAAATTATACAAATTAGTAGCTTAATTATTACATATTTATTTACTAGTTTAATTAACTCAAACCCTTTAACTAAATTAGGAATAATGCATCAATATTCCTAAAATTGTTAAATCACATGTCTTATCAAATTTATTAAATAAATTCGTAAACATCATGAGAGGGTTTTAAAATGGAGACAACACTTGATTGCTCTTCATAATTCCTTTTGTAATACTATAGATCCAATATCTAGACACCAACATGCACAATTTAAACCATTTATTTTACCTAAGTCTTATTCGAATAATAACCACCATCTCATACCCATTATTCACCCATAACTTATATTTGATTCTGTGGTCCATGTTGTTACTACTCAAAGAGGTAAGGTTGCTAAACCTAATCTACCACCTACTAATATAGAATAGGTGCATCATAAACTTAATATTGTGATAAAATGTAAAGGACATGACCTTGTTGACCAATATAGTAGTACGCATGCTAAGATTTCAATCCTTGTCCTCCTAAAGCAATCTGTTGTTTATAAATATATCATATATGAGGCATTTTATGAGACCCAAGTTCTAACTGATATTGAACCCACTTATTTTGTGTATATTATGAAATATTTAAATAAAAATAAAAAATCTCATCACCCTTGATCCAACATATTTACCATCCAAATATATTATCAACCAAGATTTTCCTTTGTTCATACAAGTGGAAATATAAAAAAAGGGCATCAAAAGGGTGCTCATTGATAATAGATCAGACCTAAAAATTTGTAGCATAAAATTCTTGACCACCATGGGTATTAACACTAATATTATTCAAAAATTAGTTCTTCATACAAAAGGGATTGACAATTCACATAGCCCTTTGATTGGTCAAATCACCTTGAATGTGACATTGGGACCAAAAATGGTTTCAACTACTTTTTAGGTAATGTCTCAACCATTACATTATAATTTAATTTTGTGTAAAACTTGGATATATTCAATGGAAGCTATACCATCAACACTTCATCAATATGTAAAATTCATACATGATGAGACCTTATTAACCATGCTTGCCAATGATGAACCTTTTAAATTTTTCAAAATGATGCATTCTAAAATTGAAGGCATTCTTACAGTGGTACCACCTAAACAATGCATTCCTATTGAGCATATACACATGTATGAAATATGTGACTCGAGTACAATGACTACTTTATATCTAAATTAAAATAAGGCACTAAATATTTAGGCACACTTAGATGTACATCAAGAGTAAGAACCGTTACCAAAGGAACCAATACAACCATAGGAACCCTCAACATTTGAGCTTCCTTTATTGGTCAATGTTTCAAATTACTATGATAGTGAGGATGTATCCACCTATGATATGAAATATGAGAAAATTCAAAAACTAAAATTGATCCACTTGATCACCTTTTGTATAACCTATTTGAACCCACAGGTCTAAGTGCATATAATCTATATCCACTTGCAAAAGATACAAAACTGAATCTAGATAAGGGAAAAATAAAAATAGAAGATGAGCATGTGAGTACTTATTACTCCATACTTACATCTTGTTTAAAAACATTGAGTCAACCTTATAAGTGATAAACTCAAGTACACCATGTGAATAATGTGGAGTCTTATCAAAAGGCTTCACAACAAACTTTTCAAATCATGACATAATAAGATACTACAAATACAATATTATCTATGTTGGACATATAATGATTTCTTTACCTTCTACTAGACACAAATCAGGTAGTAAACTTATACTTATAAAGGGAGTACCATATTATAATTATTATTAGATCATTGGCCATAATACCAATTAGTGTAAGGCATTGAAGAACCTAATTTAGAAATATAAGAATAAAAGATGCATACAAACTATGTCCCAAACTCACAAGAGGCAAAATACTTCCTATCTTTTGGAAGAGAACCATCTTTTAAAGTGAGCAAAGCATGAATATTTGATCATTACTACTACTCAAAAACTAGATAATACTCAATGATGGGTTCTACGAACCCCTACTCCTACCCTTTTTGATTTATGACCATATAGTCCTATTTTACATAGGTAGAGGATGATAAATATTATAGTGACATATATCACACATATGTATTCTCCTCGAGATATTATGCTAGGTTCATAGTGGGGATATATCTATGACCATCCTTTGGATGTGATCATAGGATAGTCTTTTCCTATCATATTCCAAAAATACCAAAAAAAAAAAAAAAATCCAAAAATATTTTTGGCATCTATAAATTATATTGGCTCCTTGGCATCTATGTTTTAGTTTCATGTTGATGCATAGCATATTAGTTACTTCTACATACACATGTGTTTCATGCTTCTATTTGAGTATGATACAGACATACATAGATACATGATCTATGTACTTTTGGATGTTGGGCTTTCCTTCACTCATATCACTAGGACGTTGAGGGCATCCACCTCTATGATCATGATACATCCAAGTTATATCATTCTATGGTCACTTTACATTATCATGTTTGAGATTATATATGTACTTACACATGCCTTTATCCATGCCTATATATTTTTCACTGTACTTGATATGTTATGTACTTAACACATTTTGCTAAACATTTGATCCATGGGCTACTATGATATGTTTATGATGGTTGCTTATGTTTCATTTATGTACTTACTTGAGTGTCTTGCCTTTTTTTTTTATCTTATCTATTAAACATTTGAATATGCTCCATTATTTTCATCCCCGATGTCTTTGTTTACTTCTTTGACATTTGATATGTCATTGCTTGTTATATGAATATTTGAATATTTCATTTTTACTTTTCTAAACATTTGAATAAGTCTTATTTGTGATCAATAGGAATATAAGAGGGGATATTAATATCATGTTAGTATGATTAAAGTCAAACAAAAACACACTAATAAAACTAACACCTATAACCTAGACACTCAAACAGCAAGAGAACAATATAAGTAACTATTAATAGAAGAAAAAATAACCATTATTTACCTTTCTTGAGAGCAAAATTTGTATGTTGGCCATGGATGGATGTGCTTAGTTGTGTGATCAAAGAATCTTTGACAATGGTGCTCTTTGCATCATCTCTCCTTATCACTTTGGAAATGTTAGGATTGGCTTTCACTTGGATTGGATCTCTCAACAAATGAGCATTATAAAACTACAAAGAGGGTCTTTGAAGATATTTTTGCATCATAAAATTACACCAAAAGAGCTTATTGAAGGCATTTTAGCATAATAACCGTATAAAAAAAATCTTGTTGAACAATGGGTGAAGTCTTGTATTTATAGCCTTGTAAATTAACTCTAACCCAAGTGCAGTTAAGTTGGATTTAACCATGGTTAAGTTAAGGAGGGGATAATTAATTAATATTTAGGATAGAGATCCTATTTATTAAGTATCGCTCTCCATTTTTGAATTTAAGGCTTTAAGGGAGATATTTTCAATTCCTTGACTTTGAGGATGATGACATCATCATGACCTCATTTTTGTTAGAATTTCCTTTTTATAAAATTCATTTTCACTAATTGCACATGGAAATTTCAATTAAGCATTTAATTTGATTTTCTTAGTTAATTCATTATTCTTAGCATTTTTGCACTTTAGGAATTGTTCAAGTGCCCCACTTAATGGGTCCAAAGGCCAAACTATCAATTTGCTAGGCTATAAGTTGACTAGAGATGAATCCGTGAGAGGTTACTATTGAAAACATGATAATACCCCAAAAGGGATGCCTCAAGATGATTTTGAGCACTATTGACTGATGTGTGGATAAAATTGGGACGTTCAGTGATTTTTAGGATTAAGTTACACTATTTGGTAGAAATCAATTTGAACTTCAATTGGAACATGGTTATGGCCAAAATGAGGTGTCTATAGTTTACCCTTGTTTGGGAAGATTTTTTAAGATACAATCATAGTAATGTCTTCTCAAAGAATGAAAAGGTCATTAATGCCTTGGCTAATTCCCCAAAAGGTGATGGATGAGTGCTAGATGCCCCCTCAAGGGAGTGGGTGGTAAGTAAGGTTGCCAAATGTTTCCTTAAAAATAAGGAAATGATGTGACCTATAGGTAATGGGTGTAAAAATATTGATTTGACCAAAGGTGCTTATAATTAGTGACACAGTAATATTCCCTAGTAGGGTAGATAAAACTAATGATTTTCCCAAAGATAGTTATAATCATTAACATAACAAAAATAGGTCCTAGTAGGGCAAAGGGGTGACAATGATTTGCCTAAAGGCAGTTATAATAATTGACATAGTGGTTGGATCCAATAGGGTAGATGGAAGTGTGATATAATTCATCTTTGCCTTAGTAGGTAAAATTAGAAAAGTGGGCTTACATACTAAATTTGTACTCACAGAATAATAATACGCTGACACATATGATAAACATGAATTTAGGTTACTTGCTAGTATGGAGATGCATGTCTAAACTAGAAGGGATTTAAAATTCATTTGTGAGTTAATTACTCTGAATTTGGGTAGTATTTGGGTAGCTTAAAAATTTTCCAAGTGTAAACAAGGATAAATTTTTGTGGCACCAGTGCTTGTAAGCTCCACCAAATGAATTTTTGTTGTAGCTTGAGATATTATATATCATAGTTATATACAATTATAATAACAATGTGTATCCAAAGCATGAAGAACTTAGTGTAAATGCAAGTATAAATCACTTAGTCATAAGATATGAACAATCAAAGCCTAAATAAATATAGTATAATAAACTAAGTGTAGGAATGTATATTAATTCACAACATAAGGACAAGATATGGGTAATCAAGACTCAAGTGTAAATAAAGTGTAAGAATCATACAACAAATGAGAAATTTTAAGACAAAAAAGGAAAATAAAAACCAAAAAAAACACCAAAATAAATAAATAAGCACATAATAAAACACCAATAAATAAAAATAAACATACAATAAAACACCAATAAATAATAAATAAATATGGCTACAAACAACACAAACAAACAAAAGAATAAATAATAATAAAGAAACTATTCTAAATAGATAGAGGCAAAAGATAAACATTGGTTAATCACAATGTTAGTACAAACAAAATATAAATTATGCATGTATTAATAGAGATGTTACTCATGACAACTGGGTGACCATTAAGCTAGATAACAGCGATGAGGGTATAACAATACAATAACAATGACACACAAAAAGATGGAAAAGATTTTACCTGTGATATAAGAGACAATGACATAAAATAACAAAATATGGGGAAATAGAATAAAAGGAAGGGGCAGCCGAGCTAACTCTAGATGCACTAGGAAAGTGGACATTATCAACATAGTTTCATGGACACAAGATTCAACATAGACTTCAGGGCAAATGTAGTTCTCCCAGGAAATGGGATATAAGAAAATGATGATCTGGAAAACATGAATGACTTGTAAAGGAAATATGGGAATGGTCTCATAAAATGTGAATATGTATAAAAAGAGAGGGATGATGTTCACGATCATGAAAGCATCAACACAAATAAATCACATGAGCAAAGGGTATGGCTTAGGCTAAAACCACACTAAAAGATAAAAGACAAGCACTCATATATGAATTGAGTTCATAATGCTTACTACATCTAAGGCTAGGAATGACAATAAGATCATAAAATGATGAGAGCATAAATAACTGACAAAATGGCTGAAGCTTTGGAAATGGTTGCTTGTAAAATGGTGAGAGCATAAGAAAATTCAAGTGGTCATTAGTGCATCAAAGTTAAATGCACAATGCTCATAATATAAACTCACAAAATAGAGGGAGCATACGGCTAAGGCAAATAAGGATGGGGAAACTAAAATACAAGTGGTTACTTATGAAATAGATATAAGTCCCAAAATCTTTAAGGTAACAAAGTATTGAAAAATAAAAGGTGTGGCTGAGCTAACCCGATATACCCCATGGATCCAAGTGTTGTCTACATAATCCATGTGGACCTCAGGCCAATGTATTTCTCTCATAAATGGGAGGAAAAAGACCAATAAGGTATATAAATAAAGTGAAACAAATAAGATGGCCCAACCCAGAAAATTTTGGTGGATTTATATCTTGGATGGAAATTCTAAGCCAATTTTCATGATTTTGTGATTTTCTAAATTTTTAATTTTTTTTTGATATTTTCTAAGCATGTCAACTCAACTAAGGATTATGAGATAAAAAATGGTCTAACTTAAAAAATGGCAAGAGTGTGGCTTAAACATGCTTATAAAATGGTGAGAGTGTTCAAACTTAAATTACTCATAAGACGGTGAGAGAGTGGTAAAGGGGTGACTGAGTTAACCTCAATGTAAATTGAGCGCTACCTACATAGTCTGAAATGAGACTTCAAGTCACTATAGGTCCACCTTATAGTAGAGGAATATGACTAGGTAGAAATAATTTCATGAATTAGGTAAATGGCATAGTATAGAATAATAATGATAAGGTGTTGCAATAATTCATGATAAAGGTGTTGCTCCTAATTTTCCCATAGGTGGCTATTTTAAAAAAGTAATGACATGGGTTAATGAAACTTATTTTCTCAAAGGTGGTTATAATTAGTAGCACTAGGAGTGAGATAGAATGTGACAACAATGAATAATGCAATTGCCAAACCACTATCATATTGTTCTAGGATACTGCCTCTTTATGAATATTGAATCAATTGCTGAAGCTTTATTTGAATTCTAGCTCTAAAGGCACCCGAAGAACTATTAGATCAGAACAAAGGTCAACAAGTGTGGGGAAGGGAGGGTAAAATAACTTTAGTTAGTAGGGAAGGTATGGAAGAAATAGTATATGGTATGGTACAAGGAAGATGATATTATGATATGACATAAATAATCCACATAGACAATACCTTGGGTCTGTCAAATGAAATAATACTTAAGATGTACTATGTTCATAGGCTCATCAAGTTCATCTCTATTTGATGTAGCTAACCTATAAGATTTATATACATAATTAGTAAAAATGACATAAGGGCCTATCCAATTAGGCTTGAACTCGCCTTTCTTCTTTTTTTTGATCGTGGTGTTCTTCTAGTTTTCTTTGAGGGAAAAATCACTGAGTTTTAACTCTCTGTTCTTGACATCTCAGTTATACTGACCACATAGCCTATTCTAATATGCTTGAAGGCTATTTATAATGGCCATGCATTTTTCATCTAATAATTCCAGCTCTTATAGGTGAGCTATTTTGTAATCCTCATCATACAAAATATGTTTCAATGAGATATGCAAAGAAGGCAACTTAAACTCGATGGGAAGAATGACCTTAGTTCCATAGACAAGGGAATATGGTGTGGCTATTGTTGGAGTATGGTAATCCTAAAGGGCATGAAATATCTGTAAGTGCCAATCATGGCCAACATCATTGAAAATATTCTTAAGAATATTGACAATGGTCTTATTAGATGCTTTTACTTGGCCATTACCTTGTGGATAATATGCAATAGAAAAGTGTTGAGTAATATTAAACTCAACATAGAGTGCTTTGATATCCTTTTTCTTAAAAGATCTACCATTATCATATATAATATTGGATGGGATACCATGATAGAAAATGAGATGGTTGAAGATGAATTTAGATATTTGTTTTCTAGTCATATAAGTGAGGGGTATAACTTCAATCCACTTAGTGAAATACTCGATGGTGGTAAGGATATGTTTATGACCATCTAAGGAGGTAGGGTTAAACTTACCAACAAGTTCAAGTCCCCATGTTGAAAATAACCATGGTGTAGTCATTAGTTTAAGTGTTTAGACTAGAGCATAAATCAAATTTGCATGCCTTTAACATTTGTTACATCTTTTCACATAAGCAGTTGCATCTGCTTCCATGGTTGGCCAATAGTAACCAATATGTAGGAGCTTTTTGGCAAGGATGGCCCCACTAGTGTGGGATCCACAAACTCCTTTGTGAAATTCCATTAATGCTAATGTGGCATTTGATGGATTCAAACAATGAATTAGAGTTCCATCAAAGCTTTAGTAGTAAAGGGTTGGAACAAGTAGGGTATATCAAGAGGTTTGGTGTGTGAAATATTTTTGTTACTTTTATGAAAGGTCTTGTGGAAGGATGTAGTCATGAAGGTAATTATATAATTCTAAATACCAAATATAAATGGGACCAACAATGTCACAGATCATTTCAATGGTCAAAGATTCATGAGCAGGTGCTATAAGATGTTCAATAAGGAACTTATAGTATTTTGCTTTGTTTATGCTATAAATCAAAAAACCAATGGTAGCCATGACATTTGTTATCCTATTATTGGATCTATGTATGTGATCAAATTGAATATGGAAAATCTACTACTTGAGAGTGTCCAACATGGCCTTATATGGTACCAACTTATCATCTTTGGTTTGGAACTAGTTTGTAACCTGATTGATGATTAGTTGAGAATCACAATGAACCACAAGATATTGAATGTTCCAATGTACTACTTGATAAATCCCTATCATGAGTGTTTTATATTCAACCATGTTATTAGTAGAAGGAAAGCAAATATGAAATGATTTGTGAATGAGATCCACCTATGGTGTAATAAATAATAGGTATGATCCTAATCCATGAGATGTGAATGACCCATCAAAATACAACTTCTAGTGCTGCTCTTCAGGAGTGTTTCTATGATGGTCATGATGGACTCGTCAGGGAACGCAAAAGTGAGTGATTTAGTCTAAAAGGGGATACTCAATAAGTTGATTTGTAAGTACATATCTTTTTATGGATTTTTGATTGACATACTCAATCTCAAACTCACTAAAAAGTATGATTCACTTAGCCATGCATCCCTGTAAAGCTGTTTTAGATAGTATATACTTGAGCATATCTACTTTGGAAATGACTATGGTTTTGATATTATGAATGTAATGACATAGTTTTTGGGATAAAAATACCATAGCTAAACAATATTTTTCTATTATCATATAATTATGTTTATACCTACCAGTGTAAGAATTAGATAGTACATGACGTGTTCTTTCTCATTTTCATTATGCTGAGCTAAAAGTTCCCCCAAGGATTTATCAGTGGTAGATAGGTATAATAAAAATGGACTCTTTGGAATTGGTGGTATTAAAATATGTGGGTTGGCTAGGTATTCCTTCATGGGATTAAAGGCTTTCTAACATTATTCATCCCAAAGAAATGTAATACATTTCTTTAATAAATGAGTGAATGGATGGAATTATTAGCCAATTATGAAATAAAGCATCTGATAGATTGGATTTTTCTTTTCAAAATATAGATTTGATTTAAAGTCAAAGGTGGAAACATTTTGGTAATGGATTTTACCTTGGTAGGATCAAATTCAATGACTCGATGAGAGACAATAAAGCCTAACAATTTGCTTGAAGTGACATTAAAGACAAACTTCTTGAGATTTAGTCAATCCTTGTAGTCATGAAGCCTTTAAAATATCCTTCATAGTATGACTAGATGATATGTATGGGTCTTAGATTTACCCAATATGTTATCAAAATAATATTTAATAATATCATACATCATGTCATGACATATAATGGTCATATCGCTTTAGTATGTGGCCCTAACATTATTTAGGATTAACAACATAAATTGATAGTAAAACGTTCCCCAAGGAGTGGTAAATGTTGTTTTATTTTAGTCTTTTAGTGTGATCCTAATATTATTATATCTTAAAAAGCCATCTATGAGGGAAAGCATTTAATACTAGACATAGAATCAACTATCATGTTGATATTTGGTAGAGGGAAGTCATACTTCATTCTAGCCTTGTTGATTTATCTAGAATAAGTGGATATTCTGATCCCTCTTGGATTTTTATAAATAGGCACAATGTTTGAGATCCACTTTGAATAGTCAATCAGTCTGATGCATCTCACTTCCAAGAGTTTTTCCAACTCTTTCTTAACTAACACAACAATATGAGTATGCATCTTACATAGTTTTTGCTTCATGGGTTTGGCATCAAGATGCACAACAAGGTGGTGTACAACGAAGGTGGGGTCCAAACTAGCCATGTCTAAATAGGCCCATGGAAAAATGTCAACAAAATACCTCAAAAGGGATATAAAAACTTCACGTTAATCTTTAGTGAGGTACACACCTAATTTGATCCACTTAGGGTCTTCTAAAGTCCCAATGTTACTTTCATAGTATCTTATACTAGGAGAGTCAAGCCATCTTTTAGAATAGTTGGAAAGGTTGTGAATTATCTTGTAATGGCAAAGTACTCTAGTTGGATTGGTTCTTCAAGTTCTCCCAAGTAATATGAATTTGAATATCCTAACGGTAGTAATGGCCATGTAATAAACACTATATGACATTCTTGGATAATTTGATCAAAGACATGCTATTCCTATATATTAAACTTAGACCCAAAATCAAGTTCATTATTGGTGATCTCCCAAGCTACATTCGAGGAAGGGTGAACATCCCCATCTAGTGGCACTTGAAATAGGTTTTCACCAAGAGATTGGCCTATTTCTTCACTTTTACCTTGCTCCAAAATCACTTTAAAGAGGTTTTCACTTTGGGGCCTCAATGTTTTATTCTTTTATTTTTGGCTAAGGGTGTTCACTTGTTCTCTAAAATAGGCTATAGGATTTGGTTTGATAAAAAACCCTTAATTATGGTCTCCCAATAGAACATTGTCTCTTAAGCCTAGAAAATCACAAAAGGCCTCATCCTTTTCAATCTCATCTAAAGGTACTGTGGATTCTTGTTGGTCCCAGTCTATAAGTTGAGGATGATAAAGGGAAATAAATAAATGTTAGATTACTAGAATTATGGTACAAATAGTATATGTGTCAAATAAGTTGGTACTGGTAAGGTCTTCATATATGCTATGATCAGACTTTGCTTCACTATCGACATCATTGTCAATAGTTGTTGGTGTAGGAACATGAATAATATGTGTGGTGTCACCCCGATGTAGTTTAAATCCAAGACCATGAGTTCCTTTATATCTAGTTATAGAAATGGGCTCAATATTACCCTATTGGTTTTCCCCCAGGCCTCTACCTTCATACACTTGGTTATCTATGATATTGTTAGGGATATGATACTTTGTACTATAGTAGCAATCATCTAGTTTGTTATTATTTAACTAAGAATCATTATTGGAAAGTGGGTCTTGTTCTTGGCTAGTGGTATATGTGAAAATAATAGGTGTAGGGATATGAATCTTTCATTTTCCCTTCTGTCACCATTCCATGCAATTTGGCTTAGCTTTGGGCCTTCCATAGTTCTTGGGATTTTGTGGTAATTTAGCTATATAGAATGTGTCATGGGTAAAATAATATCCTATACCATTATCTAAATGGTAAAATTATTAGACATTTCAATAGGAGGTGCATGTGAATATGAGGCAAGACTATCAGGGTCTATGTAATTGGCCTTTGGTAATTCAATAAGTATCTCTTTATCTTTGTCCTTCTTAAGTACTGGGTTTAGACCAAAATGATAATTGTAACTTTAATAATTAACCTCCAAATTCTTATAGTGTTTATATGGCTATATATCTCCATGGATAGTGACCTCCATCCTAGAGTTAAGAAGCTTGATACACTAGTGTAATGTTGAAGGGATTGCATGAATTTCATAATTCTATGGTCTTCCCAAAAGTAAATTATATGAAAAATCTAGTTTAACACATGGCAAAGTGTACCATGGGTCAAAGGCCTAAAGATCACTTACAAAATTATGGTTCTTTATGCTTATTTATCTTCATTATCATAGGCCTTAATAGTAATAATATTTTGTTGAAGGTCAATTGTTGTATATCCTAGATGCTTGATTACCTTCAAAGATAAGATATTCAAGGCCGATCCATTGTCTATGAATACACATTTGACTTTTTTCTATGTGATGACAATTTTAATGTATAATGGGTTGTTATGGAGAGGGAAAAGGGATGACATATCACTTTGGTCAAAGGTCAACTATTAGCCTAGGGCTAGATGTCCAACCAAAGCTTAAAATTTATATAGGGTGATGTCATTTGGCACTTGGGATTAGACTATGATTTTTGTAAGGATATTCTTGTGGATGGTAGATGTACACAAAAAATACAAAATGGAAATTTATGTGGGTATCTTTTATATTTATTTCCATAATATCATGTCTTTTCCTTAACAATGGTAATTAGTTTACTCTTAACTGACAAAGTAGGTTGGATTAGCTCATTGGCAAGGGTTTGTGGGCCTTAGATGGCTATTTTAGATCACTGAGTTGTGATTGCACAATCTAGATTATATATAGGACTTTCATAACTAGAAAATGATGGATATGGGCCAAAGAGGATAATTCTTTATTATTGGTACACTTGGCTATAGTCATGGGGCAATTAAGAGTTATCGGCATAGGGTCCTAAGATGGTAATCCTTGGTTGTTATTGCGCTTAGCTATGGTCATATGTCAAAAAAGGATTATTGACATAGGTAGGTTGATTGGAATTGTTAGATAATGATATTGGTCTATTGGCATTTATTCTAAGATTGATGGTAATGATAGAAACATGCCCACCCAAAATATGACTTATAATTTTGTTGTAGTCATGTGAAACTGCATGGTAAGTCTATTGGTTATTGGGGTCATTTTGGCCTTGGTTCCTTCTATTTTATGGTTGACATTGTTGTTATTACTATTAATATTATTGTTACTATTTTCGATGTGGTTAAGGTCTTTATTGTTACTGTTACTATTGATTGACATATTATGTTGTAGAAAAGGGTTTTGGTAGATACCTAGGGTTTGATTAGAAGTAGATGCCCTATTATCCAATAGACCTCTCCATTTTCCAATATATTTTGAATGAGGTGCTTTAGCTACACACAATTTCATATAGAATGTATATGAACATGAAGGTATTTATATAATTCATGCTCTTTGTACCAATCTAGATAAGGTATACCCTCAGGAAAGAGTTTGGGAATCAACCAACTAATCATATTGGCCATAGCTAAGTTGTTAAACACTATTTTAATAGGCTCACCAAGGCCACTAAAGACTATAAGAGTGGGTAATATTCTTGGAGGAGGGGTTTACAATGGTGGTATCTGTAATGTTTGAGGACCTAGCCCAGGTTGAGGCATAGGTTTTACTTACTGGATAAGTTATATTTATGACATAAGCTGTATTTGTGGCATAGTTTGAGTAGATTGTGTTTGTACCATTTGAACATGACGTGACTCTATTATTCCATTACCAACAACATTCTTGTTTTGGGTTTATGGCTTAGGTTTTTTATAATTATTAGCTTGAGCAGGTGTAAATGCTTACACTTGACTGGCTAGGGTTCTGACTTGGGTTTGAATTTTAGTTTTGTATTTAATTTTGGTTTGAAGAAGATAACTTGATAATCCCTTTGTTGATAAGAATCTATATGCCTTTCTCAATGATATCCTTGAATGTGTGAGCACACTAAAGCTCTAAGTGATAAGATATTTCACTATGCAAATTTTTGGTAAACATAGTTGCCAATTGTTTATTTGGTAGATTATGGGTGAAGTGACTAAAAATCACTCTCCATCTCTATAATTAAATTACAAATATCTTACCAAATTTCTACTTGGCTTGACTCAAATCTACTATTGAAATCTCAAGTTAGATATTTTAGGAGAAATGTTATACAAATTTGTATGACAAATCATCAAATTTAGATATTGAGTTTTTTGGTAACTTAAGAAGCCACTCTAAACCCTGTCTAGCTAGACTTTGAGGAAAAATAAGTAGGTAGATGTCACTATAGGCCACTAGATAGAAAGTGAATTTTTTTATTTTAAATGTTATCTAGGGTCTCTTTTACCCTTTTACTTGTCAAATTTTGGTGGTTTATAACCTGGAGGAAATGGTATTTGAAGATACTCCTTGTTAATGGGTATGAACACATATCATCCAATTTAAACTTCTTGATTCACTTCTTATTTGAATGGCTGCACCTGCATCCTTCATCTATTATAGTTTTTGTGCCAAAAAACTTGATGGGATATTTTTTTGTGGTTGAGGCTAGGTGGTCAAAGGTGGTTTATCTTGACAAGGGTACAATGGAGGTATGAAGTGATATGGGATGTTTAGTTTAATGGACCAATTGACCAAGAATATACATCTGTGCATTGGGATTAAGCTGTTGATACTACATGCATTATTGGTAAATATTTTGGTTTGGATTTGGAATATGGTCTTAGGTCTGAGAAAATTGAGGTTAGGATGGAAGTATGTGGCTTTATGAAATGTATTATGCCTATTGAGTTTGAGTAGGGACTTGTTGCCAACTAGTTAAGTGTAGATGAATAACCTATTGACCAAGGCTTGTCTTTTAAATATGTAGTACTTGTTGGGTAAAAGGCAATGGTTGCCTAATTGGTACTTGTTAAACATTGGAACCTCTTTATTGAACAAACACATGTTGTGAACTAGATGATTGTTGGGTGTTTGAAATTTATCATTGATGAAAATGAATACATTATTGATTATACAACATATACAATTGTTGAGGTACATTGGTCTACAACTATTGAGGTACATTTGTCACTACCTATTGAGGTGGAACATTTGTTACCCCTTATTGAGGTGGCATAGTGTTATACCTTTGATATGGTGGCAAATTGGTTTGTGCCTATGGTTAAAAAATATTATCTATCACTTGTTGAGGTGGGATAACATTCATCACTTGTTGAGGCAAAACATTGGCCAAAGCTTAGTTACTTATCCTTTGTTATTGCGTGCTTGAAGAATGAACTGATTGAGGAGTGGAAGTAACTTGCTATAGTTGGGAACTAGGAATTTCTACCCCCTACTATTGTGAACCAATCATGGTATTGGAAAGAGGAACTTATTATTACAAATTATTTGGTGGTGCATTTAACCCACCTTGGCTTGAATTGGAAGACACTTGCATGTTATCCATTATATTTGGAACATGGTCCTAAGTAGAATCCATAGTCACTTATTCAATGAATGGGAAATTAAACATGTTTACTAACAATTAATTTAGGAAAATGGGTCTACACCCAGATTAACATGACATAATGAATCTACTAGTACTCCTATTGTAGGAGTTATTTCTATGAGTGTAGCATTCGATATGGCCATAGCATTGAAATTTCATGCTAGATTGAGATAAGTTTGATATGCTCATTACATTTGCATGAATTAGTCCTCCATGAGACCCTTTCACTTTGTAATCATATTTATATCTTAGTGTGACATAGGCATGAGTGCTTGAGGGTAACTAGTATAGGCTTATTCCAAAAGTTGGGGTGAGGTATAATTCTAAGCACTCTAACTAGACTAGGTAGGTTTTCATGGGGAAAGTCTTCCTAAAACTTGGACCCTACCTCTATGGCTCTAACTAAAACCTCATCCTTGTTTTTAATCAAGTGGAAATTGAATAAATATGGGTTATATGTTGATGACATGGTAATGTCGTAAGGTTATTGTTGGACTTGTTTGATAATATATGACACACTATCAAGGTATTGAGATATTTATTATTGCTCCTAACCTGAATATGGAGGTGTATTAAATAGTTAGTATGATAATGGATCTTGGATTTATTCTACATATTGATCAGTGTAAAGAGGATAGGGATCCATCTCACAAACTACATCATCACCATATGGGTCTTGAACAAAGGCACCATTTATGACTACATTTTCATAATCTAGATTGTACATGGTTCCACTATGTGTGTAGTAAGGCATATCTAAATCCATGACTAACATATCATGAATAAAAGTTCTATATTTTATAAAAATCTTGAAATGTGGTCTAAAAGAATTGATTGATGCTTGGCACGTCTATAAACTTGGTCTAAATGGAAAATTTGGTCTATTTTTGAAAACAATATAAACTTGGCTTAGGAATGGAGCTCTTCTCCAAAATTGTCAATGATAAGCTTGGTCTCAAATGTCTCCAAGGTCTAATGTTTTGCACACAAATGGTCAAATCAAAGGTAAGTTTGAATCTTGGTTTTTATCAAAGTGTTTAAAATAAATATAATTTAGGTCTAAAATGAAAAAGGTGTTAGGTAGTTAGAAACAAGGCACAAATCTAGACTCCAAAGTTATGAACAAATTTAAAAACTAAATACAATGATAGGTCTTTAGAAACAAGGCACAAAGCTAGACTTTAAAATAACTAGGTCTAAAAATTGAAAGGTAAAATATAGGTCTTTAGAAATGAGGCACAGATCTAGATGTAAAAATAAACTAGGTCAAGGTAAACACTTTCAATGCAATTAATCTAAATCTAAAATAATTTGAAACACTTAGACTCAATCTAGACACATGTATTCAAAAATAAAATTGACCTTGGTATAAGACACTCACTCTGGGCACATATCCAAAACTAATTGGGAAGTTCAATCTCAAATAAGCAAAAATAAGAGTGATGAGTAAAGCATTCAATCCCAAGTGATAAGCAAGGCTCTAATATAAACTAACTATGCTTAAAGTTGTACTTGAAAAGAGAGTTTCAACATTGAACTAAGGTAATAAATAAATGCAAGGCACATAAAAAATATACCACTTCTGAGATTTAGGAAAATGAATCTTTAAAACAAGTATGAAATTAGTCAAAGTTGCATATTTCAAGGGTAAAAGGTAAACACCTAAGCCAAAATTAAACAAGGCATAGGTATAAACCATTTAATTTTGAATTTGAACTTTACAAGACAAATTTCAAACTTGGTTTATAATAATTGAATGCTTCAAATGGATAACATTCTAGACTCAAATGGATGGAATAACAACACCAATTGGAGACCAAAGGCATACATGGTTTTGAACTTAGTTTGACATAAGGAAATGGCTTTTGAAATAACACGAACAACATAATGATGCTATCTTGCTCAAAAGGTATGACAATGGTTTTTGTTTTAGAACTCTGAGGCAAATACTTTGGATAAAATGGGTAGTGTAATGATACCCTATTTAAACAAGTGACACATACTCACAAATGTTTTAAAAAAGTCCAAGTCAAAATTATGGTATCAAATGGAAAAAATAACACCTCTAGGCTAAAGTGGTGTAAAAAAATGTGATTGGTTTTAGAGTTATTTTGAGGTAACAATAAAAACACATAGTTTTAGTCTAAAAACATGTATGTAAATCAAAGAAAAATAGAAGCAACATAAATGGTTCATCCTATTCCCTATAACTGACATGAGTGTGTGTAGATTCAGCCAAATTTTCCATTGATATACAAATACTCATGAGGAATTAAGTATTAATCCAAAAATTAAAGTACAAGTGTAGGTAGAGCTCTTACACCCCCTATGTCTCTCAAGCATTGGTACGTGGTACAAACTTAGAGTGAGGAACACTCAACATTTGGCATGAAATTTCATAATAAGTGGGGTTTGACTAAAATCTATAAGTTTTGAATGTACTATATGGTCTCAAGTGTGGTTAACACAAGGGCATAAATACATCAATTAAATCCAAACCACCTAACTTACTATGTAAGGGTCTATTCTTTTGCATTATGACTCTATCCATGTACTACTTAGTGGAGTATGATGTCTAGTTTTCATATAGCTTTGGTACCCATTATGAGGGTTAGGATAACTACTCACCACTATAACATCCAATGGTTTACTTAATTTATATATCCTACTATGGAGTGGGGTTGGTATGATGCTAGGAGATAAATCCCCAAATCAATGCGGCCCTAAAGAATTTGTGGGGAGGTGATGAATTCTTTCTCACAAGTCAAGTGCATAAAATAAAATAATGGAAAGACTTTATAAGTCACTTTCAAATCACCCAGGTCACTCAGATCTTGGGGATAACATACACTACATTCTTTCTAACATAACTTTACAAATAAGGTCAATAAACTAAGCACTTATGGTGACCTGAGTTCCCTAAAGGGGACAGGGGGAGAGCATACACTCTCGAGTTTGTGTTTTTTCAAAATTAAATAATATACTAAGCAATTTGAACTAACTAAATAACAAACAAGAATTAAAAAAAGCTCTTCAAAGCTCTTACTAAAGATGTAGGTTCTTTTTACTAACTCCAAATCAAAATGTGTTGGAAATTTTTTGCCCCGTTGGCCATGTTTGCACTTGTAAAAGATTGTGAAAATACAAAAAGGACAAATTATTAAGTGAATTTTAAAACACTTTAACCAAATATGAATGAGTTTTTAACCTTTGTAAAATTTTAGACTTTACAAAAATGAAATTTTGATTAAAACCCACCCAAACTTCTTTATTGGTTTAATTCCTTACAAACAAGTTAGTGGATTAATTTGTGTTGGAGCCAATATTATATTCCTACAAGTTAGCTAAAAAAAACACATTAGATTTTAGGTTTATTAAAAATAAAAACACATAAAAATCATTGATGATTCATAGGGATCATGATCGATTCCTACGATCATGGCCAATTCTGTTTATGATCGTTGTCAATTTTAGCGATTGTGGTTGATTCTATTTGTGATCATCACTGATTCTACAATCACATAAAAAAATGTTTTGATAGAAAAATGCTTTGAAAATAATGTTTTAAACTCAAAAATTCTCATTATCCTACAAGAATAATGTTAGATAGATAATAAATAGACCATTAAGTACTAAGAAAAGTAAGAAAAACTTGATTTTTACTACGTTTCTAACTTTTTGTTCGATTGTGTTTATGATGCAGAGATAGTTGGAAATTATTATAATCGATGCTAATTCTAAAGATAGATCAATATTCTTTATAGTCATCACTGATCCCTATGGCTTTGTCAAGAGTTCAAACTTCACTTTTTTGGTGATTAAATAAAAAACTTGGCATAAAAATGGTTAGTAAAACATCCTAAGAGTTAGCTAGAAGAGCTTTGTGGGATGTGAGTCCCACTGGGCATGCCATTATGTGATCAATAAGAATCCAAGAGGAGAGATTAGTATCATGTTAGTATGATTAAAATCAAACAAAAACACACTAATGAAACTAATACTTATAGACTAGACACTCAAAAAGCAATAGAACAACATAAATAACTATCAATAGAAGACAAAATAACCATTATTTACCTTCTTTAAGAGCAAGAGTTGTGTGTTATCCATGGATGGATGTGAATAATCACATGATCAAAGAATCTTTGGCAATGGTGCTCCTTATATCATCTATCCTTGTCACCGTGGCAATGTTGGGCTTGGATTTGGCTTGGTTTGGCTCTCTCGATAAATGAGCATTATAACACTATATAAATAGTCTTTGAAGGTATTTTTGAATCATAACATTACACCAAAAGAGATTATTTAAGGTATTTTAGCATAATAACCTTACACAATTTTTTTTTGTTGAACAATGGGTGAAGCCTTGTATTTATAGCCTTCCAAACTAACTCTAACCCAAGTGCAGTTAGGATAGATTTAACTATGGTTGAGTTAAAGAGGGGGCAAACAATTATTATTTGGGATAGAGATCCCATTTCTTAAGCATGTTACTCCATTTCTAGAATTAGGGATTTATGGGATATATTTTCAATTCCTTGACTTTAAGGATGATGACATCATTATGACCTCATTTTTTTTGGAATTTTCTTTTTACAAAATTCATTTTCACTAATTTCACATGGAAATTTCACTTAAGCATTTAATTTGATTTGATTAGTTAATTTATTCTACTTAGCATTTTTGTACTTTAGGAATTGTTTAAGTACCTTGCTTAATGGGTCCAAAGGCCAAATGTCAATTTGCTAGGTCGCAAGTTGACTAGAGATGAAATGTGAGATGTTACTGTTGTGTACAAGATAATACCCAAAATAAGGATTCCTCAACATGATTATAATTAATATTTTTTGATGTGTGGATGAAATTGGGACATTCAATAATTCTTAGGATTAATTTACATTATTTGGTATAAATCAATCTGAACTTCGATTAGAACACATTTATGGTGAAAACCAGGTGTCTACATTATCCATTCAATTGTGCAACATTTGAACATGCCCTTTATTTACGATATCATTAGATCATTGTCTTTTGATTTGATTTTAAGTTCCCTTATATGTGTGCTTGGTTTCTTATTGAGTTCATATTGTTACTATCTATATGTTTCTATTATCTTTATCATGCATATTAGGCCTTAATGTTATCAAATTCTATGTGCTTCAATGATAGATTTACATAGACATGTCCTTATATATGTTACATGGTTCATTCATAGTTATATGGTTATATTATCCTTTTTAAGTGAGGTAACTACCAATTTATGTATTCCTTCACCTCAAAGATGGGGACATATCAGTGGGGGCATGTCATAGAGGCATGAATTCCACACATTCACAATTTTAGACTTAGCAGGGGCATGTCATGTAAGCATGGCTTCCACATGTTCATAGTCTCAAATTCAGTGAGGGAATGTTTTAGAAACATTTTCTCGACACTTAATCAATATTTAACATCTCTAGATTATAGTGGAGGCATATTTTGGAAACATGTCCTCCACATTGGCACCTATATTAGTCTTTAGTTTCAGATTATAGTGGGGGCATACTTGAAAAGCTATTTTTACCTTTTAGGACTTAGTGCATGTAAATCCTATATTTGTTAAAGATCTAAGTATACTAAATAAAGGAAATAATATGTAATAAATATAACCACTAATTTTTTATAGAATTTATTAGCTTTGAATTTTCTAAAAATAATAATATATAGTGCAAGTAATCACTTAGCTGGAAAATAACTGATATGAATGATCTGGGTTTTTGAAATTGAGATAGAAGATAGTATGAGTATCATAAACTATATCTCAATGTTATAACCCATCCTTTAATAGTATCACCACAATTGAATAGTAGCTCCATTATTATAAAAGTGGTGGTAGTGTCCTAATATTGGTAGTAGTGTCTTCTATACAAGATTATCCCAAGCTTCTGGGTGTACTTGTGTCTATAATTCTATGGTCTATTGATATATGTAGGGGTTTTAAAACTTTATATTTTACCTATAATGAATATTTTAGTGATCAAACCCTAATCCTTTCATATAGATAGGACATCTAGTTGGCATGAGCTAAAAAGTGTGTTTGTTAATAGGGTAGGCTAGACATCTTCATCACCTTACTGTGAATAGAGTTGCCTACATACTAATACTCTAAAGAGGGATTAAGACCAATGTAGTTATTCTCATCTAAGTGTCAGTGAAATTGAAATTTATGCTAGTGGCCTTGAGTACCTTGAATGTGCTTAAGACTAGAAATCTAGATAATCTAAGCTTAAGGCTACTATAGATGGTAGGATGCAGAAGTGGGAAAAAATAGGGATTGATAACCTTAATTATGCTCAAATTGTTTTGAATTTAAATGCATATTTTTCATCTGATATCGACCTAGTGGTTAAAGGGTTAAAATTCATGTATATATATTATTCTAATGATTGTGTGGGTGATAAGAGATATATAGGTTAACCTTAGGAAGTTCTAGTTTTGAAAAGATATCTGTTTGGGAAATGATAAGTCAAAAGACATTAGTTCCACTTTGGGACACTAGCACTAGTGTTATTATTATTGTGTTAGTGTCTAGATATTAGAGCACTAGGCACAAAGGGTCAGGATCAAGAAATAAGGGTCCAAGACTACTTTTATGCCAACTAGGTATGTCTATGGTTGACATGAAGGCTAGATAATTGTGACAATAGGCTCTATGATAGGTCTAAGGATAAGATAGGGATATGTAGTCTCAATTATCACTCTTATCACTTAAATACCAATTTTGGGTGATTAAAAAATCATGCAACCCACACTTACACAGTTTCAAATTGGTTAAATTACATAATTATATGATTCAAATACACATTTGTGGTAGAATACTATACATTGGTACCATTGTTATACATATTTTAAACATGAGACATATATAAGGTGAATATGTTATGTGATGTGTGCCTAATATTTCAAAATAAAATCAATTTCATATTCTAAAAACTTTTAGGGACTATCACCACCCACCATGTTGGACTTTTATAGACTATATCGAGCCAATCTACTACATTAGTTAGTTCAATTTTTGGTATGATTGAGGTGATTAAATAACTCAATCTTTGCATGTTTTTAGGTTGGAATTGATTATATCATATAGCCTCACCAATTTAATAGTGTGAGATAACTTAGTTCACTCACACTCACTAGGTTATAAGTATGATTAGGTTGCATAGTTTAACTAGTCTCAACTACTAGGTGGCAATCCACTTTTTATCTAAGGTTGGGGGCATGGGCCTTCCTATCTCTATCTCTATCTATATCCTTATATTTATGCAATTTATAAATGTGTATTTGTCCTAATCTCAATTTTAGTGATTCATAATGATATATCTTTCAAATAAAATTGCCAATTGTCAAGTTAGTTGCATTGATACACGTGTAATCTAAAACCTTGGTCTCTTTCAATTTAAATCATTTAAATGATTTAAATTTCAGATTATATGCACTAATTATATACTATAACATGATCTTGGTTATAGGTTAGTCATCAATAAATCACTCAAGTTGGACAAACAAAGACAAGGTGTGTTATACACACCCAAGTACACATTCCTATCTTTTAAACTAGAAATTTCATTAATATATTAAATGGGGGGAAAATGCAGATAATATTTATGAAATATAGAACCTCAATCTTGTACACTTGAAAAACTTAGACATTGGTTGTTTATCTTAGTTCTAGACCTTTTCCACTTTTGTAAGTCTTGCATTTGCTCTCTTTTATGCCCCTTAGCCTATATCCTTGTTCGATCCTCATATCTTACATATAATTTTTTAAACTTGCTTATATCATAAATTTTCAAGTTATAACCCTATACCTATTTTCCTACTCCCTAGACACTTGCATTCTAGATAAACACCTACGTCAATATAGGTGTCTTATTTTAATGAAAGTGTTTAGTACCCTAAAGTTATCTAATTTGAAAATGAAATGTATCCTAATGGTTGGACTAAGTGTTTTAATATGTTATATTATCCAAGAGGATTTGTATAAATATAAGATCAAACCTCATTCATTTCTCACCTATAAAAGATCTAGAACAAACTTAACATTCATACAAAGGCACATTTATTTGGGTAAGAACTTTCCTTATTTTCCCCTATTTATATATCAATCATAGAGACAACACATCTATATTTATGAATTAATAAAGGAGTATACTAAGGGATATATTTCCCAAGTTACAAGATAGGTCATTATTGTACTTATTTATCACACATTGCATGATCTACACATAAGCCAACACATAGGGGAAAACTACATAAGTCTGAGACTCTCTTCAAATTATTGGCTATGTAGACAATGCTCATTGATAGAGGGGTCTTTAGGTTAGCTCAACATCATGTGCCAACTAACCCATTTTTCCTATAGAAACTATAAAGATGAATAACTAGAGTTTGATCATTTGACAAGGAGTGATAGTCTATGACCCAAATTTAAATACACCAGAGTGAAGATGATGATGAACGCATAAACATCCAGGTGATTGCATCTTGTTTTAGTAGGTATTCCATAATGGACAATTGCATCTGATCTAGATATTATCATCAACATAACTATCCCAAGGTGACACAAGTGTCTACCATTATAAATGAATTTAATCCAAATTTTGGTGACTATTCTAGAATATTATTCTAGTCAGCTTCTTGCCTATTCCAGATCTAGATCTATATTAACATCAGAACCAACTATCTTATTTTCATTATCACTTTAATATCTAGCATAGTTGTACTTTTTATTTTTAGCATATCTCAACTTAATAAATTTAGTATATGTTCTATCTAAGTTTTATAAATAATTGGCCTACTATAGACTTGCTTATCATCCTTGTGCTTATTCATTTCTATATTCTTAACCTTATCTACCCATAGTAGGATCCACATCCAATTTCAGGTTAAATAATTAGGTATTTATTTCACCTTAAATCTAAATGGTTTTAAAATAAGATCGAGAAGTGATGGTAGGTCTCTATAACTTATTTGTTTAATTCAATAATTTATTTTCTTTAATAAATTAAATACATAATTAGTTTACAGATCTAATGCTTATGGTAACATGGTAAATGGGTTTATAACTTGGCCTTGGTGAAATCTCACTAGCTTGTTTCATTAATTCAAAAGTAATTAAAGTTAAGGGTGGTGGCTCCAATCCCCACCCTTGGATTAGGTGTATCTCCACCATTAGATTTAGGGTTCCAAAAAGTTTACCCAAAATTTCCTTATGAGCAAGATAAAAAGTCAACTCTCAAATTTTTATTTTCATTTCTCTTATTTTTATTTATAGGTTAAAATATTTGGAAGATTTAAGGACAAAAATTCAAAGAGGAAGAATACAACAAACATAGGGGCCAAAACTATTTTTGATGCATATATTCATTATATATTCTCATATACTAATCAAAGCAATCTCTTTAAAAAAATCTTGTTAATGTATATAATTTATTTAAAACCCTAATAATATTTTATGTAAATATCCATTGATTTATTTATACATGATCATATGATTTTATACCCTTTTATTTGTTTATTATAGTGTATAAATTTACTTTCATTTATTAAGATAACTTTTGTTTTATTTATTTGCGTGTGTACACACAAAGATATATATTTATTATTATTACAAAAGAAAAGGTCAAGTCGTGCAGGTCCCAAAAACATCATGACCGATTCATGGCTTGCAAACTCCCACTAAAATAAATAGGGTTATGGGGTGATCTAATTGGCCTTCCCCTTCCTATAATGGAATGGGATGGCGTTGACACAATCGAGTCCCTCCCTCACCCTTTTTTATTATTATTTGTTTTGAATGAATAAAAAAAAACATAGCATTTTAAATTTCATTTTATTATTATAATTTTTTTTATTAATTTCATATATATAAGTCCACCAAAATTTACTTTTGTCATTTATTTATACATACTTGAATTTGTATATATACATATTTTAATTATTCTTATTATATATATATATATATTATAAGAATAATTGAAATATGTATATATACAAATTCAAATACGTATAAATAAATGATATAATAATTGAAATATGTATATATACAAATTCAAGTACGTATATATATATATATATATATTATAAGAATAATTGAAATATGTATATATACAAATTCAAGTACGTATAAATAAATGATATAATAATTGAAATATGTATATATACAAATTCAAGTACATATATATATATATATATATATATATATATATATATATCATTTATTTATACGTACTTGAATTTGTATATATACATATTTCAATTATTCTTATAAGATATATATATATATATATATATATATATATATATATATATATATTACTTTTATCATTTATTTATACATACTTGAATTTGTATATATACATATTTTAATTATTCTTATAAAACACACACACACACACATAAAAAATTAGGTATGTATAAATAAATGACAAAAGTGTATATTAGTGTAATTATATCAATATGCACTTTTGTCATTTATTTATATATATATATTTTCACTAATATGCACTTTTTTGATTTATTTATATATATATATTTCTACCAATATTCACTTTTGTCATTTATTTATACATACCTAAATTTATGGCATCCATAAAAAAAGTAGCAGAACAAAATGTAGCGAGGAAAAATGTAATAAGAAAAAAATATAGAAAGGACAAAACATTGTAGGAATAAAACATAGTAAAGGATACGTTCACACAAAAGATGTCAAAACTTTCAACTGAAGGTCCAAACTCACGAAATCACATTTTTCTCTATTATTTTACTTGTAAATTTGGTGCATTAGTTTTCCACCATGAAATATTAACTACTATCACCAAAATGAACTAGACAACAAATAAATAATATGATAATTATTCAAATGTTCCAATTATGCTCTTTGTGACATTACCAATATAGCAACATTTTTCTTGCTATGTTTTATCCGCATGACATTTTTATCATACTACATTTTTGTCCGCTACGTTATCACATATAGCCAAATATATATATATATATATATATATATATATATATATATATATATCTTATAAGGATAATTAAAAGACATATATATACAAATTCAGGTATGTATAAATAAATTCAATAATATTTGCATTATAATTTTTAATACATCTTTAAAATGGATAATTGCCATTACCAATTTATTTTTTTAGTTACACATAAAATTATTGGTAGAGATGAAGGGATGTACCCTTTTCATTTTTATTTACATTGTAGAAAGCTTAAGATGAATAATTACCCCACGTTATTTTGTATTGTACATTTTTGATAAATAAATTAATCTTCACCTTAAATTAAAAAAATTTAAGTCTCAAAGAGAGGGTAGAAGGGAGGAAGAAAAATATTTTTCTCATAGTCATAATATAATCAACAAGATTTATTAAAGTACATGAGTTGAATAAAGAGAGAATATTTTTTCATCCACAAACAACACACAACACCAAATATATTATTTTCATTTGCAATATTGATATCATTTAATATTCAAGGTATTTTGTGTGTGTGTGTGTGTGTGTGTATGTGTGTGTGTGTGTGTGTGAGAGAGAGAGAGAGAGAGAGAGAGAGAGAGAGAGAGAGAGAGATTCCCATAACAACTATTCAAACACCAATATTCCATCTTCCTTTCCAAATTAAAACTTCAATCTCAATAAGGCTATTAAGGAAGTGAGATAGATAATAAGATACTTATTACTTTTCATTGTAAATAAAATAAAGGAACAAGTTTCTCATATATATTATTTTCATTTTGAAACATAGAAATTTCAAATAACATTTTCCATTACAAATTTTAATTTCTCTAAGATTCAAAAGAGGAAACAAAATCAGGGAATTTATCTTCCCTTTTCACAATATGAGAGAGATATTATTAAGGATTGAAGGAGAGAAGAAGATATATTTTAAGCACACAATCAAAACACTAATTCTAACTTCTCTTTTGAATTATTTGATCAAATAACTCTTTATTTTACACAAGATGAGATAAAATCATACTTACCTCATCTCCGCCATTTTTCATGCATACAAAAAGCTCCCAAGCTTCATGAAGATCTCCTCTACCTTCTAATAAGCTCTTCACCCACCCTAAAAGAATGAAACCCTAACAATGACCAAAAATTTGGAAAAAAAAGAGTCAAATTCCTTTTCCTCAAAACTCATTGAATGGAGTACCATCCATAATATGGGTCCTTTCATATCATAAAAGGACCCATACTTTATTACAATATACATACTTTTTTCTTACACACTCAAAACTTTCTTGCAAGAAACGTGACTTACATAATAATCAAATTAATTGCATGCCCACATGGGCTTCTTACACACTATTAATTCTTATTACACAACTTAAAAAACACTCAATCAAGTTGGTCATACCTACCAACTATGCTAGGATCCTAAGGGCTGTAGGTTTTATAGAAAACCTACTAGATAGGGCTCAATAGACTTTTTATAAGGCCTATGACCTTGTAATTCAATTTAAAATATTATAAAGTTTAATAATATGGAGATACATGTTTAAGTTTTGAAACTTTAATTTAATTAATCATTCTTAAATTATTAGCAAACATTAGACCATCAAAAACATGAGAGAAAATACAAATTCAAAATTATTCACATTACAAAATATCACATTTGGAGAATGCCTTAAATTGGTGTGGAAAAAGGTTTTTTCATGAGGGGTATTGCGTATTCCCCCTTTATAAAATCATATTATTCTATGAGCCAAACCCACACAAAGGGTTGAAAAATTACACACTTACAAAGGGCATACCAGGTTACAAATAATGCAACTCAAGCTGACATAAATAAAATAAGTATTATCAATTATATATTTTTTAAAACACAGTTCTGATTATATATTTTTAATGACATTTTTATAAATAAATTATTATCAAAGTTTTCTCTTATTCAATTTGTTTAAAAAAATCTCAAATGTCAACATTTTTTATTATTTTATAATTAGATTCTTTTAAAAAAGAATAAGGTTTTTAAGTCACTAGTTGATATTTATTTTCTTTAAGAAGTTCCCACAGTGTCATATTGTCATCTAAAACTACCACAAACTAATTGAAACCTAGATAATTCATATTGCCATATAATCCTGATAAGTAACATGTGAATTAATAATGCTGTTATACTATAATATCAAATTGAACACGCTGAACACCATACAATGGTGAGAGTGCACTGTGCAAAAATAAAGTGCCATCTAAATAGAGTTATATCAATGCTGAAATAGAAGTGGAATCACTTTGCTATGAAAATAACCTATTTACACCTCCCAATAAATCCTTCTTCGACCTCTCAAGAAATCCTCATTATACCTCCAAAGAATATCTATATGAAACTACCACGTCTAATGGGTGGAAAGGATGGTGTCATGAACATGCCTATGCAAGTTCCAATCATGACCCTATAGCTATATTTAAAGATACGTCTTCTCCCCCATACTTACATAAGGTGAATACCATACACATTACAAAGATACGTGAAACCAACATTCAATAAAACAAGTAAAAACCTCACCATAAATTAACACAATAATTTAATTAGTCCAAATGATAAGTGGCCAAAAAGAAATATTTTAAATATAAATAATAAAATCATCATAATAATGTAATAAATTTAAACCCAAGGGGCCATATTAGTGAAATAAAAATTCCAATCAAAGCAATTTAAAACCAATGAAATAATTTTGTAAAATAAATTTATATTTAAGAATAATAGAAGTGTTGGTTTGAAAAATATCTTAAAAATGATAACTATATTAAAATAAATTTTAATAAAATAATTTATAAAACATATCACATCATGAACACTATGTGGCTTAGTAATCCACCAAAGGGAGATGGAAATGAGTCTCAATTAATTCTTACAGGGAAGAGATAATAACTCAATCACCTCCCAAAGGTAAGGGAAAATAACTCGGTTACCTCAAAGAGGCAAGATACATAAAACTTGATTACCTCAGAGAGTTAAGATAAAATAACTTGATTACCTCCCAGAAGTAAGAGAAAACAACTTGTTTACCTCTTAGAGGTAAGGATAAAAAATTGTAATATTATCCTCCATAATAGTGTTATCACAACATTTATAATAGATATAGTCAATAGAACAAAAATAAGTGGGTAATCCCTGTACATGGCATCCTAGTGCTTCAAAATTATCCTATGAAAATATTCATGTTTCCCATGTCTAACCAATCATAATATCAACTATCACCAAGTTGATATCCCTCTCTAAGAATATCCCTATCTAATCAATTGTATCTAAAGATATATTGTCAATAGGTATTCTACCATGACATCTCTTTGTATGACTGGGTGCATCATATAGTAAGTTACAAGGCAACAACTAAAGGGGTGGGTGGAGGAATAAATCACAACATAATAATAGTTTCACACAAAACTTAACCATTTTCATGATTGAATGTTACTTCATGCCATATTTACCACATGAGGTTTACACACAAGGTACATTATAAACACATTAACATCCATAATAATAAAATTCAGCTAGACAACACCATTGCCACTCTTGCACCACAACACACACACAAGGATCATACAACATTGTTGTTTATTTAGGGAGGATGAATTATTTAATAGGTTTAATATATATAAAAAAATTATATAATGGATTACACCATATGTTACAATTACACATATACATTGATAACTACTAGGGTTAATAATACACTTATTTAACTTAAAATATATTATTTACATTGGTTTATGATAATGGGTACATACATATCAAAATATGTTATCACAATTTCACTAGTAATACATGGGTTAATGTGGTTCCATTGGTTCAACTATTGTACATATTTCATCCCTAATGACATTGCTGACAACCATCTACCACTATTGTTATCCATTTAGTAGAATACACAGTCATTCTACACATAACACCCTATGTCATAAGTGTCCCATAGAATTATGCATGTTTTCTATGTCTAAAGACTTATGAAACTCAACTAATATAATGCCTTTGTATATAAAAGCCTCATGAATCATACTAACCAATTTGACAATACACATTCTATTTTATGTTTGTTTTAAAGGGTAACTATACCAATAATATTGATTTTCCTAAAGTTTACAGTGCTGAACCCATGTTCTAATATCAAAATGTCATACCCAATTTTTTAATTCCAAAACCCATGTACATTTTTTATTAACTTAATTCAATAATTATTACTTATTAATTTTAGTTTCTTAGTGGTTTAACATTTGTGTAATTCTCTTGACGTTACAAAGGAGTGTGACATACACAATCATTATTTGAATTATTTAATTCATTTACTTTCCATAATAAAGCTTCCCTAGGAAGTAGAATACAACATATTAGAGTGAGATTATGATTCAATGTGGTTTTAAAAATCATTTACTTAATGTGCTTAATAAGGAAGGTGGACAAGTCACATTAACATGATACCATAAATAAAAGGTTTAATTATATTTTATTGATTTGAGAGGTCAAAAAGACATTCCAACATACTTCTTAGAGTCAACACATACAAGGGAAAACAATGATGAATGAGGAAAAAAATTACTTAAAAGGGGTTACCAACCTACGACTCACCAAAATAGAGTCTCAACTAACACTTTACAAACTCTACTCTTAAGGTACATAGAAAAAGAGAGTTATAAAAGTACATTCATCTCAATGTAATTAATATTAAATAAAAATAATTTAATATAAAGGGATTAACAATTACACATAGATTATTATCACTTTTATTTATTTAATATCACATATAAAGTTAATTCAAATAACAATGCATAAGCCCAATCATCAAAATGTTAAAAAATACCCCCAACCTAGACTATGACCTAGACCTAATGCTACCACCACAAACTAGACAACCCACATATCCTCTCCATGGAATTAGGGTCTAATGTAGTTTTCCTTGAACTTGTGATAACCTCCTATGTGAGGCAGCATCATTGAAATATGTTTGGCACTCTAATCTAATAAGGGATCTACTATGCCACTTAAGCGAGCTTCTATAAGCTCTAGTAATCTACTCAAGATGAAATAACACAACTAAAAGTCACTGTAACACCTTAACATCTCAACATGTGTGTGTTTACTCAAATTCCTACACAAAACACACATAAGAGTTAGACTTGACATGAAACCTACATTTATTTCATACAATGAGACCAATGCTTTCATGATATCTAGTTTAATATACTTGAAGAAGCTCCATCTCTCAAGTGAGTCTCCATAAGTGACTAAGGTTAGTACAAAATAAAACAAGCTTACTTAAAAAAGAATAAAGCAGGTTACTACCCAAAAAAAAGTATACATTTGAGTAAAGTACATAGTTAAAAACTAGGAGTATATATATACACTAGGAAAACACCTTATAACTCATGATAAGGTAATTATTCCAATATTTTGTTGAAGGAGCCTATTCTAAGAACACACTAAGTCATTGACATCATACTAGGGAGACATCCTAGGGGTTAATACTCTATGCCCCGACCCACTCCCTAAGCTACCTACATAGCTATGATGATTTTTTCACATTCAGAATTAGGGTTTATTATATTTCACTCATTAATAAATGAGTGTTAGCTCAAAAATGAAGGCATATAACTTTCATTGATTAGACTCATGACTAAGCTAGCTTAGTTGCCCCTTATGGGTAACACCACAACCATAAGTTGGCCCAAACACACAAACACACTACCAAAGGATTACATGGAACATCCAAACATATGGGAAAATATGCACATTTAGGCTCATAAGTATAAAAAGAGACTCACTCCAAGAGTACGTTCCAAAATAATAGCTAAAAGGGCCCCTTTTAACCTAATAAGGTGCGACTAGGGCCTTAGATAAAATAGTTTATGGTTAATAACTTATCCTAAGGTTATAACTATTTTAAAAGGTTAATATCATGCATGAATGCCACACATTAATTTATAAACAAAAGAGACACACTTAAACAAGATTTTCATGAGTAATGATTGCTCCAGAGTGCTAGAGGACACACTAACTCCAAGTTGGATAAACTGAGTTCAGAAACACTCTTGTTTTAATTTATAACTAGACAGATAAATATTGTAGCTATAAAAACCTATTCTCTAAGCTAGAATTATCATGTTTAAGACTTAATAATATTTTTATTGTGAATATAACTACACATTTATTCACCATTCCAAGGTCAATTTATCTGTTTAAAAATTATCTTACATAAATTCTCTATAAAATAGTTTTAGAATTACCTTGCTAAAAATACCAAACTTATGATAAAATTTATTTTAATGCTATATTGACAATTTTATGCTATACAAATTTGACTACAACTTTTAATTTTGATAAATTCCAATTCTTGATATTGTATTTACGTCAATGCCAAATTGACTTTGGGAATAGGAGGGAGATAAAAGGATTTTTTTTCAACAATTATCTCCTGTAATTGATCAAAAATGATGACTCCTCTAAAGATTAAAAAATATATGATTATTAATTCCATATTTTGTATCTAAAAATAATTATTTTCAAGTCTTACATTTTGAAAATTTTAAATTTAAGTATTTATTTTACGCTAGATCCAAAATGGCTTTGGAGGCAAGAAGAGTGCTTGTAAATTTTTCTCTTGTAAACGTCATTTAAAATTAGTTAGAAAGGATAATTTCTGATGAGATGATAAGTCTAATTTATTTTTCAAATTCCACAACCTAATAAAATTGGTTTCAAGTCTTAGTTTTGACAAATTCCTAGTTTGGTATTTATTTCACCCTAAATCCAAATGGTTTTAAGACAAGATTGAGAAGTGACTGTAGGTCTCTAAATATATTTGTTTAATTAAATAATTTATTTACTTTAATAAATTAAAAACATAATTAACTTTTGAATCTAGTCCTTATAATAACATGGTAAATTTTTTTATAACTTGGCCTTGGTGAAATCTCACTGACTTATTTTATTAAATCAAAAGTAATTAAAGTTAAGATATAGTTTTCCCACTTGCCCAAGTGCTAGTGGGTCTAAAACCTACCCTTATATTGAGGGTTCCAAAACATTTGAACTAAACTTTCTTATAGGCAAGATAAAAAGTCAAATTTCAAAATTTTGTTTTCATTTCTCTTATTTTCATTTACAGGTTGAAGGATTTGAAAGATCTTGGGAGAAAGAACTCAATGAGGAAGAATACAACAAGCATAGAGGCCAAAACCATTTTTGATGCATATTATCATTGTATATTCCCATATATTAATTTAAGCAATCTATTTTTAAAAAAAATTCAATTATTTATATAATTTCTTTAAAACTCTAATAAGATTTGTTGTAAATATCCATTTCACTATTTAGACATGCTTATGTACTTTTATTCCATTCTTATTTATTTATTATAGCATATAAATATAATTTCCTTTATATATATATATTATTACAAAAGAAAAGGACCAAGCTACACAAGTCTCAGTAGTGTCGTGGTAGGGCTACAAGCCATTGGTCTTGGCTAACCCATGGGTTGTGGCCTCCCAACAAACCAAAGAGAGTTGTCAAGGTGAGATATTTGGTCCAACCCCCTCACCCTTATTACAATGGAAGAGGATGGGGTTAACATAGCCATTTCTCTCCCTCACCCATTTTTTTTTCAATTTGAATGAATAAACAAAAAGCAAAACATTTTAAATATCACTATATTATTATAAATTTATTTTTTATTAATTTCAAAGATTATATATATATATATATATATATATATATATATATATATATATATATATATATATTAGATACTATTTATGAACTATATAGCACCTCAGTCTTATACACTTGGCAAATACATATCATATATGTACCTTCAACTTCTAGACCTTTCCCACTACTGAAAGGCTTGCATAAACTATCTCTTTGTGCTTATTGATTACCTCTTGTTCCAACCAATTTCATTATGATAACCCAGTCCTTCTATCTTACCCAAAATTTTATAAACCCACTTATCTTTTATCTTTGTAAGTTCTAAACCTACACCTATTTTCCAACTACCCAAACACTTGCTTCCTAGTTAAGAGTAGACATCGACGTAAGTGTCCTATTCCTATGTAAGTCTCAAGTACCTTAAAGTCATATAATTAAAAAATGAAATGTATTCCTATGGTTGGAATAAGTGCTTTAATACGAGATATTATCCAAAGGGATTGATATAAATATAAGATCATCTCTCATTCATTTAACACCTAACAAAGACCTAGCATAAACTAAATAACTCATAAGGCAATTTATCAAAAGCATTCTATTAAGCATTTAAGTGATCAAAGTTTCCCTATTTCCCCCCATTTCCATATCAATCATAGGGATAACACATATACAGGTCTAAAATACTAAAGGAGCATTGCACGAGCGAAAATTCTCAATTTATAAGCTAGGTCACTATTGTACTTGCTTATCACACATTACATGATTCCAAAACAAGCCAAAACATAGGGGATAACTACATAAGTATGAGGCCCTCTTCAAAATATGACAATGTAGGCAACACTAATTGATAGAGGGGTCTTTGGGGTAGCTTGACACTGTGTGCCCACTAACCCATTTTTTCCATAGCCAATATGAAGATAAAGAAATAGGGTTTTTCTATTTGACAAAGAGAAATAGTCCATAAACCATATCTAAATGCACCAAAGTGATGGTGACATAGAACCCAATAACATATAGGTGGTTGCATCTAGTTTCAATTGTATTCCATACTAGACACTTGTGTCTGATCTAAATAGAAGCATCCATGCAACCATCCTAAGTCAATGCAAGTATTTAAGGCTTCAAAGGTACAATTTATAGAATAAAACAACTAATCTAGTATCTAAATTCAATCTTCTTTCTACTAATTCCAAATCCAAATCCATATTAGCATCAAAACCAACTAAGCATCTTATTTTTATTATCATTTCAATATATAACATAATTGTACTTTCCATATTTATCACGTTTCAACATAATAAATTCAGTATATGTTTATCTAAATTTTGTAATTAATTGGCCTAATTTAGAGATAGTCTATCACCCTTATGCCCTAGGCTATCTCTATCCCCTTTAACCCTAGATTCCCTAATCTAGATGTTAGGGTTAAACTTTTGGTAAACCCAATCTATACGATTGAAAAATATTCTAGGGTATTATTTCCTATTTCATTCTTGATTTATCTCTTTCCTTATTTTTCAAAAAATAAATAAAAAATTCCTCAATGGCCATATTTACCCAACCAAGGGATGAATTTGAAAGAGAATAAAGGTATATTATCAATCTATAGCCCTTGATAAATAAATATATCAAACAATACCAGATGAGGACAAGTGGGCATATGTGATATGTAAACTTGTAAAACATATTCAAGGTAATTATAGTTACCACCCCAAACCCATTATTCACTAATTATTTATAAGGTAATCTTCATTCTATGATGTTAGTCACCAACAAGGCAAGCCATCTAATCACACCCTCATGAACCTTATGTTACAAAAAATGATACGTATGAGTAAGATGGTCTTTCATATGATCATCATAAGTTTTGATAGCTACATAAGGAAATTATGGATGATTTAAAAATTGATTATAAGGGGGATATTACTTCAAATAAATTAATTCAAACACCCATAATTCCAACATTTCCAAGTAATATCCCCCTTATCAAGGTCGATGATTCTTTTTTCCTTTCATTTGACATTAAATTTTTTCAAAAGGTTAACCAAAATATCACAACATCCTTACCAAGAAATATTAAGGCACTAATAAAAAACAAGCATTACTAAGCTAAGGTGAAAAAGACTCATACTGTTATAAACTCTCTAGTTGACATATAAAAGGTACCATAATTTAGAGATTCAATACCATTACCAAAGTATCCTAAATTCAATGATGTAGAAGTTGCACTTGTTATCCATGAGGATGATGATACTCATATGCCTAAATTCAAGAGAGGTGGTGGATTAGAATAAATGATAACACCTATGCTAAACACCACCATTCACACATAATATATTATTTCTATGGTGATCACTATTGGGGATATTCAAAAATAGGTTTCTATACTTTAAATGTAAATGGATTTCCATAATACTAATGCACAAGTTAGCTCATTCAATAATAAACCTCTTACACAATATATACTTGAATATCATTATCCACAAGATTTTAAACTACTAGATTTACCTCTATTTTTTAGTTATAAATACATATTTGACTACATGATTAATTATGTACATTCTTTTGGTCAATGGGAAAAATATGACAAATTGTTACTAAAGGTATTCCATATGAGAATTTATGATGAAGCTCATAATTTGTTCTATAGGCTACCAAAGTGTTTCTTAACCACTTTTTCACAACTGAAAGGTGCATTAGTCATGGATTTCAATATCCAAAAGGTGCCAAAACTTACATTAGAACATTTTCACAATTTCAAACAATGTGATGATGAATCCCTTAAAGATTATATCATTCAATTTAAAAGTACATCATATGATCTAGCATTTAGACCTTCAAATTTGGAGTTGTAGTTCATTTTTGGTAGAGGTCTTATTTCTCCATTTAAAGAAAGAGAATTAAAAAAATAATATAAGCCATTTACCCATTTATATGTGGATGTGCATAGATATGCTTCATTCATGATTACTCATCTGAAGGAGCTTAACATATCCCTTTATAAATAACAAAGTTTTATACCTCACACAAAGGAGGGGGATGCATTACCAAATGAACATTATGAACACAAATGTCATTTCCTAACATTTATATAGGAGCATTACAAAATTTACTCAATATGGACCCATCAAGGGCTTGCATCCTATGCCATGTCCTCAATTTAAAAAATTAAACAACATCCATGCCAACAAGATTTAATAATCACATTAATCATGGGAAATGTTTATTTTTGGCATAACCATGTTGATCCTACAAAAATAAAAACTACTTACAATCTAAGATGTTTACAACAACTTGGCTTTGATTTAAAATACTTACAAAATAAAAGAGGTTGGAAATAATCCTTGGGAAACATAACGTACCAATTTCTTGTGGTCCTAAAGTGATTCCAACATGGGTTTGGGTTATGAAACAAAAATAAAAATATGTATTTACATTGGGAACTCTTTGGTTGTATCAAATAAAATAAAAAATTGACCAAAATCATCAAGGTATTTCTTTTTCTCATTAAGGCAAATTGATCCATATTCTAAATGATAACATTGGTTCTTCTACTATACATGTAAATGTGAGGAAGAAAATGCTAATCAAAATTTAAACTTATCCAACCACGAGTCAAAAAATGTAAAAGATCCAACATAAGGTTTCAAAGTCTCACATATTTAAAAAATACCAAAAAAATATTAAATAAAAAATTTCAAAAATCCAAAAATATTTTCAGCATTCACATGTTCTACTAGCTCCTTGGCATATATGTTGTTAGTTACATGTTAGTGGATAGCATATCATTTCTTTATATATACGTGTGTTTCACACATCTTTTGAGTATGATTCAAGTATACACAAATACATTATCTATGCACTTTCAGATGTTGGGTCTTCCCTCTGATCATGTCATATGGATATTGGGGGGCATATTCTTCTTAGATCATGATGCATATAGGTTATATCATTTTATAGTAATTTTAAATTATCATGTTTGAGATTATGTACTTAAACATGTCTTTATCCATGCTTATATATTTTTTAATATACTTGATATGTTATGTACTTAACATTTTTTACTAACATATATGATCAATGGACTAGTATGCTATGTTTATGCTTTCATTTATGCACTTCCTTAAATGCTTTGACTTTATATTGACTTGCTTGTTTGAGAATATGAATATGCTCCATTGTTTTTGGACCCCATGCCTTTGTTTACCTATTTGAAATTTGAATATGTCATTGCTTTTTATATGGATGCTTTAATATGTGATTCTTGCTTTTGTGGACATTTGACTCAGTCATGTCCCTTTAATTGTGTGGCATTTGAACATACCCCTTCCTTGATGTCTCCTTAGACCATTGTATTTTGACTTGATTTTGAGTTATATTGTGTGTGTGCTTGGTTGCTTGTTAAGCATGTACTATAACTATCTAGACATTCCATGATATACATCATGCATGTTTTCTTCAGACTTCAATGATATATCTACCTAGACATGTTCCCTATATATGATACATGACACATGATACATTCATAGTTTACATGTTTATATTATCCTTATAAGGTAAATTAACTACCAATTTCTACTTCCACTTACCTCAAAAGGGAGGCATATTAGTGGGGGCATGCCTTAGAGGCATGAATTCCACATTTTTCATAGTTCACCAGATTTAGATATATAGTGGGGGTGTGTTTTGGAAACATGTTATCCACACATACATTGGTTTTAGTTTTAGATACATAGTGGGGGTATGTTATGGAAACATGTTCTCTACACTTATTCAATATTGAGCATACCTAGATTATAGTGAGGGCATGTTTTGGAAATATGTCCTCCACATTGGCACTCATATTAGTTTTTAGATTTATCCATATATAGTGGGGACATGTTATGATAAGCATGTCCTCCATACTTGTTCAAATTCTAAATTGGCAAAATTCATAGTTATATGATTCATATACACATTTTTGGTATAATTACATACATTGGTACCATTGTTACACATAGTTTTATTAAGAGACATATCTAAGGTGCATATGTTATGTAACATTCACCTAATATTCAAAAATCAAATAAGTTTCATATTTCAAACACTTTTATGGATTATCATCACCCACCAAGTTGGAATTTTACAGACTGCATCAAGCCAATCTATTGTAGTAGTTGGTTCACTATTGGTATTATTGAGGTGATTAAATCAATCAATCTTCCAAGTTTATAGGTTAAACTTGATTACATCATCCAAACTCACTATTTTTATAGTGTGAATTAACTTGGTTCCCTCGTGCTTACCAAATAATAAGTATGATTGGGTTGTATGCTTGAGCTAATATGAACTTCCAGGTGATAAATCACCTTTTCTCCAAAGTTGGGGGTATGTATCCTCAAATATATCTTTATCTCTTTAGATATATGCACTTTATATATATTTTATATTTATCCTAATCACAACTTTAATGATTCATAATGATACATATCTTCAAATTAAATTTCCAAAAGGTAAGGTAGTTGCATCGACACACGTGTACTCCTAAACCTTACTCTTTTTTAATTTAAATCATTTCAATACTTTCAATTTTAGATTATATGCACTGATTATATACTATAACATGCTCTTGGTTGTAGGTAAGTCACTAAAAAAGAACTCAAGTTGAGTTCAAGAAAAGAAAAAGTGTGTTATACACACCCAAGTAAAAATCTTTTCCTTTAAATTAGTAATTTCATTACTAGACTAAAGCAGGGGTAAATGTAGACACTATTTATAAATTATATGGCACATTAGTCTTGTACACTTGAAAAATACATATTATGGATGTACCTCTAGATTCTAGACCTTTATCGTTATTGAAAGGCTTGCATACATTATCTCTTTGTGCTTATTGCTTACCTCTTAGTCCAATCAATGTCATTATAATGACCCATGCCTTCTATCTTTCCCAAAATGATGTAAACTTGTTTATCTTTCATCTCTACAAGTTCTAGACTTGCACTTTTTTCCCATCTATCCACACACTTGCATCCTAATTAGATGCTTACATTAACATAAGTGTCCTATTCTGACACAAGTGTCCATTACCTATAGTCATACAATTTACAAATTAAACATATTCCTATGGTCAACCTATGTGATTTAATGTAATATATTATCCAAAGGGATTGATATAAATACAAGATTTACCCTTATTCATTTGACACCTAACAAAGACCTAACACAAAACAAACAATCACAAGGCAAGTTACCAAAAGCATTATATCAAATATTCAAGTGAGCAAAGCTTCTGAATTTCCCCCTATTTCTATATCAGTCATAGGAACAACACATCTACAAGTCTAAGTACTGAAAAATCATTCCATGAGCCATATTTTCCAAATTACAAACTAGGTCACTACTATACTTGTTTATCACACATTGCATGACTCACACACAAGTCAACACATAATAGATAATTACAGAAGTTTGAGTCCCTCTTCAGAGTATTGGCTATGTAGGCAATGCTCATTGATAGAGGGTATGTTGGTAAGCTCAACATCATGTGACCACTAACCCATTTTTACCATAGCTAATATGAAAATGAAGAAAAGGTGTTTTATTATTTGACAAAGAGTAATAGTCCTTGACCCAAATTTGAATACCAAAATGAAGGTGACATGGAACCCATAATCATCTAGGTACTCACATCTAATTTCATTAGGTATTCCATATTATACACCTACATCTAATCAATATAGAAGTGTTGATGTAGCCATCCCAGGTTGATGTAAGTGTCTAAAGCTCCAGAGGTAAAATTTATAGAATCATTTGACTAATCTAGAATCCAGATCCAATCTACTATTTGCCTATTCCAGATCCAAATCTATCTTATCATCAAATCTTATTTTCATTATCATTATAATATATAGCATAGTTTTACTTTCTATTTTTAGCATATCTCAACATATTAAATTCAATATATGTTTATCCAAATTTTATAATTAATTGGCCTACTTTAGAGTTAGTTCATTACCCTTGTGCCCTAGCCTATCTCTATCCCCTTCAACCCTAGATTCCCATATCTATATTTTAAAGTTGTGCTCGCGTGCACACACACACAAATATTATAATAAGTAGTTAATCAAAATGTTATATATATAAATATATAAAATAAATTAAATATTAATAATTAAAAGATGTATACATACAAATTTATGTATGTATAAATAAATGACAAAAGTGCATATTGGTCATATATTTATACATACCTAAATTTATATATATACATATTTAAATTATGTTATTTTATATATACATATATATATATATATATATATATATATATATATATATATATATATATATATATTATAATATGCATATAGATACTTAAACATTTTGACTGACTATTTATTTTACACACATACACACAATTTCATATACACATTTCATTGTATTATGGGGATAAATTCAATAGTATTTCTATTATAATTTTCAATACACATTTAAAATGGATAACTGCCATTACCAATTTAACTTTTCAAATAAATAGAAAAATATTGGGAGAGATGAAGGGATGCACCCTTTTCTTTTTTATTTGCATTATAAAAAGCTTAAGATAAATAACTATTCCATGTTCTTTTGTATTATACATTTTCAATAAATAAATTAATCTTCACCTTAAATTTTGAATTTTAAAGTCTCAAAGAGAGAAAGAGGGTATAATGGAGCGTTGAGGTGTGGTGTTCACATTATTAATGTATAATGTAATTATTATTTAATAAACAATAATACGTTAATAAAGTTTTATTTAGTTGGTAGTTATCTGAATATATTTTGGGTATCAATATATTTGTATATAATAGATTTGTTAGTTTGAGTTATTTGAGGGAGATTTAGGAGAGATATTGGTGGAGATATGATCTCCCCAATTATAGAAATGACTTTATTATATATTTTTAATCTTTCTGTATGGTTCTCAAATAGCAAAAATATTAAGGTGTGTTAAATTTTTTGTCTCTATGCATTTGGCTCTTTTATTTATTTTACATAAATCTGAACCAATTCTATTATCTAGTATCAGAGCATGTATTTTATTCAATAGAATCATAAGGATCGATAGGGGCAGTCATTTAATCCTTTTTCCCTTGTAAATGAAAGAATACTTTGTTGATAAATTTTATCCTATAGTTTAAAATCTTCATTTGAGTCTCATCATTCACTCTTGGCTCACATTATCTTCTACCTGAACACATTGGCATCATAGATCAACCTTATGGCTTCTGCATTAGGCATATTACTTCTAGCACTTTACATTAGATCAAGATCTATGGTAGTTTTCTATGTATCATCCTCAGATTTTCTATTAGATTCATCTTCATTGTAAATCTACATAAAGATCGAATTGCTTGGTATTGCATTGATTAAATAATTGCTTAGTTGTTGAATTTTTCTTTACCCATCATGTAACATGTGGCATAGTGCTTCTATGACCCATGTGGCTAGAATAGTAGGTCATTATATCACTTTTTTCAAGTTTACCATTGCTTTTTCCATCCTGTAAACATTTGAATCTTCAAAACATAGTGGACATAAGTCCATCTCTGCTCTTAGTTTGATTATTGATATAAATATGAGCTTGGATATTTTGTCAAAAGGTAAATTACATTCTATAAATCTATATATAATAAATAATCCATTCCTATATAAATGGTAACATGGTGCTACATATAATTCTATGTTGAACCCTTTCCATACATTCCATTCATTTTGGTTTTTTGGTATTCTCCGCAATCTAGTGGCTTCAGGAGATGTGTTTCACCACCTGATTACCTTTCCATATTTTCAAAACCATGTGTTGAATGTAATACATGTTCTTCGTGGTGGGTCCACATAGAGTGTTAGTATTATGTTTTTGAGTTTGTTATTTTAAAGTTTGATCATTTAAGTCTAGTCAAATTAATTTGTCATCTCAAAAGTTAGTTTATGAATAGTCCATTATTATTTAAGAAGTCTTTAGGATTGAGTCAAATAATAGTTGATAAAACTTTTGAAGATTATTCTTAAAAATGACTCAAAATTTAAAAGTCATTTTTCTATCAATAAAGCATTTTGACTCATGTTGTCAAGAGTATAATTTTTAATGTTTTTTAGGTTATATAAATTTCAATGTCAAAATTATAAAAATAAAATAAAAATTGCTTCATGGATGCATTTTTGCTTGTATGTGACGTCTGGATTGTTGGAAGAGTTTCTCCTCAATCGAGCTTCATCGAAACATGTGCTGAGTAAGAAATATCACACACTAGGGGAAGGAGGAAATAGAGGCTATAGGTTTAGAACCTCTCATCAATCACTAATGATGGGGCCCAGATGATTTGGTGACTTTTGTGTGTGTGTTTGAATAAGAATAAAAGAGCATTCCTGTTCACATGTGTGGCATGTTTTTTTCATTTTTTTAGTATGGTGTGCTTTGCACCAAAGGAGCTAATGCCAAGGATAGTTATTCAGTGGCAGTGGAAACCATCTATGCTATTTTTTTGGGTGGCAAGAAACATTAATAGAGGCTGCATAATATGATAATGAGGATTTATTCCTCATGATATTTCATTTTCTTTATATTGTGTGTTTTCATTCCCATACTTGTTTGAAAATCCTCTAATATTTGGAGAAAAGGGAGTGTAGATATAATGGAATGTGAAAAATATCTATATAGGAGGGCAACTAACTACAAAAATTCTCTGACTATAGAGATCCTCTAACTACCTTACTTATTTATGGAGATGACTAGCCAATGACACATCTATTATAGTCACTATTGATTAAATTTAACTTCTAGTTAAATGAGGTCAACCCATATCATTTTAAATTTTTTAATAAGGTTTACATGCATCTTATGGGGTCTCATTTTGTTCTAAATATCTCGCTTAGCCATGTCCTAGTCTGGGTTGAAGTTCTTTCCTCTTGAATTAGCCTAGTCAACCATGGTTAACTTGGTCAAACCCAAGTCAAACTTGGTTAAAAGGTCCATTTTGTGTAAATATAATGGTTTTTATAATGTTTCAATGTGTTTAGAAGTCATGGATTATTCATTACCTAAGTTTCATGTGTAAAAAGGGGTCCTTTGGCTACTTTCTAGCTCATTAATGGACTTGTACAGACTTATAAAAGGAGAAATTTGTCACCAATATTTATTTAAATGTGGGATAGGTCAGAATAAAGTAAGGATCAGTTAGATAGCAGCCATAAGTTATTTAAAATAAAAAAATGTAAGTTTATCCTTATTTTTAGGGGTTTTTGGGCACTTGTATGGTCCCCATGGTTAGATATTCAGCTAAAAACATGGGTGGGGTGTCTCTTCACCTCCCCAAATCCATTTAAATGTTTTAAATTTAAGGAGAATCCAAAAATATGCATCTAAAACTCAATTTTCTTCATCTTTCTCTTGGCATGCAAATGAAGGTCAAGTTCAAATGCTCACTATGGGCCGTACAATTTGAGTTGGAAGAAATGATCTTGGGGGTGGATAATGCTATGAGTATAATTAATTTTAATAATAGGATTTTTTGTTTTGGTGATTCCTCCTTTATGAATTATTGTTAACACTTTAGGTAGCTTTTTATGCCTATTTAACCAAGAAGGGGTCTCTTTTTGAATTTGTTTCAACTTATCTTACTTTGGATTGATGTGTTTGAGTGATTTAGGTATCTCTACATGATATTAAAGGAGATTTACATGCTTATAATTGTATTGAATAGTCAATTTGTTGATAGAGCCTTTTATAGGCTTGTTTCTTGGCCTAAAGATCAGAGTTGTAGACTTGATTTTAGAACTTCACCTCCAGTTGCTTTCTACAAGTTTCCCACATGGGAACAAGGGAATAGAAAATGGTTTTAAGTATTGTAATCGTATACCATGCTTTGGTAGTTTGGAGACCTTCTCACCTTGCATAATTTCATCCTTCCATACCTTTGCCCATATATGTGATTCAATACTGTCACCTATAGGTTCTAATCCTTCTCCATGGAGGTCTTCATGCATGATGGTAAAATTTATAGGATAAGAAAGGTTTATATAAAATATTGGAAGTGATTTTAATGTTTTAGACCTAGTGGTGAGCCTAGGAAGAAGGATGGATAGCTCCAAGAACACTAATTTGACTTTATGGACTGAGTCCCTAAACACACCAAATAGAGCTTCCAGGGGTCTTTTGGGTTTTTCTTAAGATGAAGCTATGCTTGATTTTGAGGAGTCCTCCTATGCCAACCTTGTAGTCCCATGCATGAACCAAATTCCTACCAAGACTAAGATTTAATGGGCTAGGATCATGTGTGATTTGAGACCTTACAAAATCTAAAAAGGGGCACTAAAAATAGGCAAAAATATCTATAAGATTTTGGAGGGAAGGTTGATGTTGACACCACATAAAGAAGTTCTAAGCATGTCCAAGTAGTGAAAATGAGCTCAAATACCTCAACAAGAAATTTCAAGCATATAGATCATGAATGAGGAGGTGGTTTCATCAAATGACCATTTTAATCCATCCCTATCCATACACAAGGCTGTGAAGGACATCTGCAGGACTATAAACATATAATCATAGTCAGAGGTATAAGCAATACAAACTCAGTTTAGAATAAGGTCATTATAGATGTCCAAGCAAAGCATATAGTGTGGTGACATGATGGATCATGATGCTAGGAAGATAAAAAAGTGTTTTCATATACTTATGAAGAAGGAACTCACCCTCACAACCTAAAACCAAAGTAAGGGTTGACTGTCTCAATCAAAGAGAATAGTAGGGAACTAGTAAGCATAGAAAGCCTAAGGCATGTTTGAATATGGTGAAATATATATGGAATATAGATGGGTTATATAAGCTAGGATAACACTAAAAAACTTTATTTTCCCCAAAGGAGGAACATCTATAAAAAGAAGACCCCTGTTTGCTGTCTCAGTGCTGATAGAATGGTGAAGGCAAGGTACCAAGTAGTGAATCCCTAGAGGGATATGAAGGGATACATGAATTTTGACCTATTTTTTTAGCATAAATAAAGTTTAGTGACATTATAAAATCATTCCTAGGCCATCTAAACTCCTTTTCCTATAGGCCAAATGACTCAGTCCGTACAGATAGGGTGAGGGAGAGCCTTGTTTCAAGAGGCAAATGTGAGATTCTAGTTGAAAATAAGGTTTTGATTGGGTACCTAAGCCAAAAAATCATGGAATAATTATGAGGCATATTTATAATAATATTATATTCATCAAATATGTTTGTAAAGAGGAGTAACAAGGAGGTTTGTGTGAAAACATGCAAAAATAGGGTTTTTTGACCCCTTTTCTGACAAAGTTGAGTTGGTTTGACCACTTAGACTTGGAATATGATGAAATTTTTTGATAAAAAGTACCATCATGACTTTTTTATCTCAAAATACTTTCATATTTATCATCAAAATAGGGAAATATGCCTCTATTTTGTCTCAGAGGTAGGTCACTCTTTGCATGCAGGAAAATGGTAGTTTTAGGGAAAAGTGAAGAATGGAGGGCTTATGATCAATATGACTAGTAAAGGAAGTTTTTAAAATTGGGGGAAATATATAGGGAAATTAAAAACCAATATATAAGGTTAGGATACCAAGGATATGGTCTACACAAGGAGGTCTGCAGGCAGACCTAATGAGAAAATGTGCAAACCCAACCCCTAATAAGGTGTCACTTCAAGTTATAGCCTTCTCCAAGTATTGTAATGTTTTGTGTGATGTTTCTAGGGGTAAATTTGATGTTTTAATTTTATTTTAAGGCATTTATGGTGAATATTTTCACCTTTTGGTCCACAAAGTGCTAACAAGCCTATTGACATGGCATAGTCCTTGTTCCAAAATAGCGATAATTTCCATTTTGGGGTCTTGTTGAACTATCCAAAGGATTTAAAAATGTTGGTAGGTAAAAATAAGTGGTTAATAATTTTTTTTTAGACTTATAAACTCCATAATAATCCACATACAACTCCAGATATAGTTAGAACCTCATGAGAAGCATGAAAGCCACTCAAAGGTCAACTTTGGACACTCATATCTATCACAAAAATTTGAATGGAACCCTAAGATAATTGGAAATATTATTGATGGTAATTAATGATATATTAGTGTATTTTTTCAATGTTTTAAATGTATGACCTTTATGAACAAAGGTTAGGAATCCAAGTCACTCAAAACCCTTGTAAAACCATCACAAAGACCCAATTGGAGAGATAGAGATTATTGAGAATCTAAATGAAAGGGTATGACCATGAAACCACTTGGAAGTTTTATATTATTATCATAGGATATCACACATTTTTTTTTTGTATGGAATTATATGGAATAGGGGAAAAATAGGCTTATTTTGGCCATTTTGAGTGATTTACAAGCTACAAGAGGAGTTAGAGGATGAAATAAATTTTTTAAGGAAGATATATACTTTATATAACTCCAAAAATTAATTTAATCCCATGAATAAAACTATAAGTTTCTCAAATAGGCTATCACTTTTAGTTAGTCTAGTGAGCCAAACTAGTGAACACTTGAGAAAGTGGTGAAAAGAAATTAGGGAGACCTTTTAAAGTTTTTTCTTGAAAATGATGGTATGGGATAATTTTAAAAGTGTAATTACATCTTGTTCATGGATCATTTATTAAAATTTATGAGTTTTGAATGCCAAGTGGAGAAGGTGCATGGAAAAGAGCCTTTTGGAACTACCCATGATGATTTTGCATGTCCACAAGAATAGGGGTGGTCAAGGTTCAATAAAATGCATGCAGGGAATTTTTAAAAATACCTATTTCTAAAAATAACCATTTTAATTGGCCATATGAAAGGGTATGGATAGTTTTGGAAGGCATCTCAGGTGGGCAATTTATTAAGCCAAATTAGCAATTTTGTGCCACTTTTCACTATGCTTATGGCTTGTTTGGACAAGTATACACCTATAAAATGGTATATCTATACCCACCTCTCTTCCACATGTAATTATAACTTATTCTCTTAGATGGATTCATGACCAAGTGACTCTTGGAATTCCCTTCTCCCTACCTTCCCATTTCTTCTATAAATTCTAGCCTTTTGGCTATTGTATGGATCGCTCTACTTGGGAATGGCAAAGCCCTATGAAAATTTTACCTTGAGTCAATAAATAAAAGTGTTTTAACTCATTCAAAGATTTCATTAAGTGTACATGCTTGGTATTAGTCTTGTTCAAGTGTAATTTCCTTTACCTTCACATGTTGATTCCATTGGTACCTAGTGTATTATGATTTCCTTCTTGCAGGTCAACAAGAAGTATCTGAAGAGAATGCAAGTGTAAGTGAGTAGGATACTAAATATAGTGTCTTATAATGCTTATTTTTTAGTTCCTCCTATCCTATGTCAATTCCAAAACCCCATGTTGAAACATTGATGTGAGAGGGGAGATTGATGTTGAATGGAGTGTATACACTATTTGTCCTTAGTTTCAAGTGTATGTTAAAGGCATGAGTAGAGAAAATATTTTGGTATATCACATCTAGTAGAATAGGTTTAATTTATTTTTTTATAACCCTTTTCATCCCCCTAAGTTTTTATTAGTAGGAATATGAGCTTCAAAGATACATCAAGGGGAGCTAGCCCCTAATCTAGAGATCCACCCCCAAATAGGGATACCCATAGCCCTAAGGTGGTTCCATTGTGTCACTTGAGTGAGGAGAAGTTTGTTATATCTCCACATTAGGTAAATTCAAGTGAAAAACATCACATGGAGTAAATTTGGGATGTGTTCCTTTGCATAGTAGTGGTCATGTGCAACAAGATCCAGACATTAAGATATAGATAATAGTATGTAGACCTAAAATTATGCATTGGCATATGATTATGTCTAGGCTAGTTCTTGAATATGTATATTCTTCCCATGCTCACATTAAGGGGGTGTAGACAAGGATTAATAATGTCACAAGGGGGTGAATGTTGAGGTGTGATGTTCACATTATTAAGGTATAATGTAATTATTGTTTAATAAATAATAATAAGTTAATAGAGTTTTATTTAGTTGGTAGTTATCTAAATATATTATTGGTAACAATATATTAGTATATATGAGATTTATTAGTTTGAGTTATTTGAGGGATATTCAAGAGAGATATTAGAGGAGATATGATCTCCCAAATTATAGGAATGAATTTCATATATATTTGTAATATTCCCGTATGGTTTTGATATAGAATAAACACTATGGTGTGTTGAAATTTTTGTCTCTGTGTAATCAAATATTTTATTTATTGTACACAAATCTGAACCAATTCTATTAGGGAGGAAGAAAAATATTTTTCTCATAGTCTTAATATAATCAACAATATTTCTTAAAGCACCCAAGTGTGAGGAGAGAATAGTTTTTCATCCAAAAATAAAACACGAACCCAAATAGACTATTTGCATTTTCAATATTGACCTTATTTAAGATTTAAGGGAATGAAGAAAGGGATAGAGTATTATTCCCACAATAACTATTCAAACACTAATATTACATCTTAATTTCCAAATTAAAACTTCAATTTCAAGAAGGCTATTGGGGAAGAGAGATAATAAGATATTTATATATTTTCACTATAAATAAAATCAAGGAACAAGTTTCTCATAAATATTATTTTCATTTTGTAACATACAAATTCAAAATAGAAATTTCTATTACAAATATTAATTTTTCTAAGATTCAAAATAGGAAACAAATTCATGCAATTTATTTTACCTTTTCACAATATGAGAGAGATATTATTAAGGATTGAAGCAGAGGAGAGATATTTTAAGCACACAATCAAACCACTAATTCTAACTTCTCTTTTGCATTATTTTATTAACTAAATCTTTATTTTACACAAGATGAGATAAAATCATACTTACCTCAACCCCTCTATTTTTCATGCATGAAAAAATATTCTAAGCTTCATGAATATATCCTCATCCTTTTAACAAGCTCATCTCCCACTCAAAAAGAATGAACCCCCAAAAATGACCAAAAATTTGAAAAAAAAATTAAATTCCTCTTCCCCAAAAATCATTGAATGAAGGGAGTACCATCCCTTACATTGGTCATTTCATGTCATAAAAGGACCCATACTTTATTACAATACCCATACTATTTTCTTACACACTTAATTTTGTATTGCAAGCAACATTCCTTACACAACATTCAAATCACTTGCATGCCCACATGGGCTTAGTACATAAAATTTATTCTTATTACACAACTTCCAAAATAATCAATCAAGTAGGTCATTCCTACCAACTAGGATAAAATCTTAAGGGTTGTAGGTTTTATAGAAAGGCTACTAGATAGGGATCATAGCCTTTTTAGAAGGCCTATGACACTTTTAACTCAATTTAAAATATTATAAAGTTTAATAATATGGAAATATATGTTTAAGGTGTGAAATATTAATTTAATTAATCCTTAAATTATTAGTGAGCATTAGACCATTGGCAATAGGATAGAAAACATAAATTCAAAATTATTCACCATCACAGGTTATCACACTTGGTGACCACATCAAATTGATGGGGACAGAGGTTTTATCATGAGGGGTATTACATATAGTTTCCTCTCTAGCTTCCCCTATAGATGTGTACTTAGATTCCACTAACACTCTTTCCTCACCCTTTCATTAGAAATTACTTTACCAAACAAAGAGCCTCCTCATTCTGATTATATACCCTCTCTTAGATTGACACATACTCCTAAAGATGGTTTTATCAATGAATAAACTCCCTTATATTATTTTCATGATACTCAAATAAATCCTATTAGTGATTATACTATCTCCCTTTATTTATATCACATATCTAGTGTGCCTACATGTCATAGTTATCATCTTACCCCCTCATCACCAATAATGGAAAGCAATAACATTTTTCCCTCCTCTCCCTATAATAATTATCAACATAAAACTATAATGAATATTATGAGGATTGGTATGATTATGATTATTTATAAAGTTATTATGAACAAGTTCCTCCTAATCCTAATCTATAGACTTCTCCACTCTTCTTTCCTAGTGATGATAAAATGCATACATCTTGTAAAGATACTTCTCCTTCTCCTTTAATAAATAAAATATGTGAATAAGAGTATTCTAGTACTCATAATGTTACATCTCCTATTTTATCTACACATGCTATCCCTTTACACACTAACACTATATTAAAGGCCACAAATCTCTTAATATAAAATAAGAACCTTTTCCTTCCTCTCTCACACCTCCTTTTGATGGTGTTTATATTAAAGAAAATATACCAAGGGCTTGTGCTTGTGAATCCATTCAAGATAAAACCATCACTATATAAAATAAAATATAAGAGTTATAAAAAAAAATCAATATTTAATCTCAAAGATCAAAGAATCCAAAATATTCAAGTGTTAATCATATATCTACATCTTCATCTAGCTATCATGTGCCTCATAAGTAACGTAAATATCAATTAAATGCTTGGAAAAAATTATAGAAGTCTAATAAGAGTCTAAGTGAGCTTATAAGAGAAATGATTCCAAAAAAATTGATTACATTACCTTATATGCATCTTATAAAAAGATCAAAAAAATATTGTGCATATCATTGATTTCATGGATAATATATAGATAACTATTTGGATTTAAATACTAAAATAAAAATTCTCCTTGATAGTGGTGATCTTATAATATATAAACCTATTAAGAAACCCACTCATATTCCACCTCCTAAAATATAAGTTCAAAAAGAACACAAATAAAAAATATGGATACTAAAAGATAATTAAAAAATCAATATTATAGCAAGCAAGATTATCAAAAGAATAAGATGAAAAGGCAAAATTAAAAAAAAACACAATTACCAAAATTAAATTTTCAAGAAAAAATTTAAGATAAGTAAAAATCCCCATTTATACAAGAATTTTTCACATACGTAAAGGAAAGAGACGAGATGAAAACTAAAAAATCTATGATTGCATCTCTAAGTCAAAAAGTTAAAGCACCAATTAATATCTTCCTAATGTTCAACCAATAACACATGATCCTTCTCTAATTCAAGATAATATGCAAGCCCTTAACCATTATGCACATACAAAAATAATCAAAATGTCACCTCACAATCTAAAACACAACCTAATAAATTAAATTTTTCCTATGATAATGATTACATCAATGTTAATGATCCTAATTTCATAGAAGATTGGTATGATGTTGATGATCATGATTATGCATAATAATAATATGGTAATATAATGAAGGGTTAAAATACATATGATATAGGGCCTATATAGAGACATATCCTTGATGAGACCATTGTATTAAAGTTACATTTACCTTGTACATATCTTATTTTGCTCATTACTTTTGTTAATTATTCTTCTACACCTCATCCAAATTTTTATTCTAACCCTTAGCTCTATTTTTTATTTTAGGGCACTTGATCCCTTATATTTTTCAACCTAATTCAAATAACCTAAGACAATTATCTTGATAAGATTTCAACATAAAGCCTTCATGGCAAATCATTTACTCATTATTGCATATCTACACATGCTCTAGCTCTCATTTTTACTTTCATGCTAACATCTATCTACTTTTACATAAGGTCGCATGGCCATGGTTTTCATCTATGCTACATATAAACCTATGTTGGGGGCATTTCCTTTTACCTTATTCCTTTATATTATTTTATTTAACTTCTTGTTGAGGGTTGTTCGAATCTCAACCTCCTTATTCCATTTCAAATCCTTATTTTTCAAAGCCTTTTAAATTTCATTTATGCAAATCTTCATTTTCAACTATGGAAAACTAAAAAAAACATTCATATGTTGTAAAAAGTACAAAAAAATAAAAATATTTGAAAAAATATATAAAAATTGGGACTTATAAGCATATTATCATATTTATGGATTACATATTTGCATATGCCATCTATATTTATATTCAATACATAGCATATTTCATTCCATTGTTAGTACATAATGCTTCTCACAAGGTACTTGAGTGTGAAACATGACAATTTTTTATATAAGCATAAGCTATTAATATAAAAAAGAAGTTGTCTTGATCAAAAAATATTGCATATAGTTAATCAAGATAGAGCCACACTAATTAGACATTAGTGCATTACATCCCTATCCTCTATTCTAATCTTGTCCCTATGTATTTTATAGCTTCAATTTCAATTACAACATAATCATAAGAACTTTTTTATATATGTTTTCATTAGATAACAAAGAATATGCTCATAATTCATTCATATTTGAAGCTTAAAGTATACTTTTTCATTGTTTTGATGTTGTGATAGTCTTCAACCCTTTAACCTTGCTAAATTTGGGGCATCTCATTATTGTATACGAACACACTTACAGGTTTATTAATTCAAACCTCTTTTCCATGTTAGGATATAACAGAAATATGTCTCTTTTTCATTCATACTTTACATGAACCATGATGAATATTTTATTAACTCACATTAACATAGATACATTTACTTTAAATATGATAATTTTAGTTTCTTCATGCTTTTATCATATGCTTGTGTCATTACATAACATGCTTCAATTCATATTCTTATTATATGTAACCCTTAGCCTTGTGTATGTTCAACATACACCATCTTGATTGTATGGCAACATTGTCTTAAATAATAATAATGTGTCTTGATTTTGGACATAAAGGAGATACATACACTTTCAAACTCTCCTCAAAATATCTTGAGTTTGGGTCACTGATATTAATCAAACATATGCATTTTAGCTTTTATATACAAATATGTAGTGCATACACATTTTTACAAAATTTAAATTTTTTTAAAGTATTATCTAGGATTTATTTGAATTATTTTTGAATTTTTAATTTCTACGTAGTAAAACACAATATTAATCATTTAACCCATCATGCCTCATATGTATGTACCTTATCATTCTATGTTTGTGAGAAATTCACATGTCCCTTGTATTTAGATTTTGGGCTTTATATGTGACATTTATGCATGCTTTCTAACGTTCTAAAACACCTTACATGTCCCTTATATGTGGCATACTTGATACTATGGTGCCATGATGCATATCATGCACTTACTATATATGTGCTTCAAATGCTTAATCTATTCAATATTACACTTACAATACATATATAAAACTTTCAAGTTCTTTCCATGACTCATACACTAATTTAATTCTATATCCAATTATAATGATGTAATGTAATATCCAATTACAATGATGCAATGCAATATCCAAACTTTTCACATGCTTCTAAGTTACATCTTTTAGATTCTAATACAATTCAAATATTCACATGTTATTACTTGATTAAATATTTCTTTTGAGACAAATGATTTGCATGAAATTTCACTCATATAAAAATAGGGGCATCATAATGAGATTATATAAAAGTTTTAAAAAATAATACATTTTAAATTTCACAGTTTATAATGTGTATAATTAGATTTTTTATATTTTGGGGGAATTTGGTTGCTTATGTACTCCATTCTTATAACTATTTGGCATAAATATAATTGTGTGAATATAGTTACATAATTTAAAATAGTTTTTAAAAGATTAAATTAGCACTCTATACATCACATGGGGTATGATATACATTCATGTGCAAGCTACTACTTTGGAAGATTTAGATCTCTCTTTTTCAAGGAATCAAAGTTTTAAGAATTTACAATTCAAATATAGATTTATCTACAATAGTGTGATTGGTCTTTAGTAAATGCACCATTATTTGAGTTTATTTATGCTCCATGTCTTGGTTGTACTTTAGCAAGACATGTACTAGTTCCCACCTCTTCTTTTCATTTTAACAAGTGAGCTACATTTGATCTTAATGACATCCATTGTCTTGTTGTACTTTAGCGAACCAATTTTTTGGTTCTCACCTCCTCAAAATCATTACATAATACTCTAAGAGGGTTGAACCATATAATTTATCCAACTCAAGCATCATGATTGATTCTTCAAATTGAGACTCAACCACTCTTAATTCACCATAGGTTAAACACTTCTCCACATGCCTCAACAATGGGGCATGAACATATCCATGCCAAAGATAAAGTGTGTATACACACTCATGAATCATATCTACTTTACTCTAGTAATTTTATACATCACTAGAATAAAAGTGGGGAATGTAGGCACTTAAATTTAATAAATAAATGATTGACAATGTTTTTCCTTGACACCTTTACCTTGCTTGGTCAATTTACCATTATAATAAACCACAATCTCTAAGGAAGCCTTTAATGTCTCATAATTACTATGCATATCTCAAATTACTCCCTATTCTATCCTTATTCATCCCTATTCAACATATACTTCATTATCACTTTAGTTTTAGAAGCCTCTATCCCTTATGGACAAGAGTACACTATTAGACAAGGACACACTACGTCCTTGTCGTATAATGCATCCTTGTACACAATAATTTAATGGTCATATTTTCAAAATAACACACTTTATAATGATTCTCCCATTCAAATAAATAGGTTAGTTATCAATTTTTTTGAAATATTCACCTATAACACTGCATCAAGGATCACACTTGAAACCCCCTAGTTCTCTTACTAGTTCTTACTAATAAAAAGCCTCTCTCCCCTGAGTAAATATTGTTATTATAATTATGATGTAATATCATAGTCCCTAGAAAATCCCAACATTATTTTATTTCAGTTTAAGGGCATCATTTGTTAAGCATTCTAATCAAATTTTAATAGTTGTATTCACATGATCTTCTCTAAAGGGAGAACTAATTTGAAATGAGGTCCACTTGGACTATATAGGTAGAACTTAGTCAACAAGGGTTTTTGGGAATATCTTGGCCATATCCCACTTACCCATTTTTTCCCTTTTTTTATTTAATCATGTAATTATACAAGATTAGGGCATCAAATTTATAGGTCTTCCTTGCATCAAATTGAGATCCACTCGAAAATAGTTCACCTAAAAATAGGGGTGAAAAAGCTTAGATTTTTAGATCTAACACATAATCTATTTGGACAAAGCCATAGTATCAATAAATGATGTATTATGACCTTGAATATATTCTAAAACCTTGTACTAGTATATAGTGGATCTCATTTTTTTGATGCATCCATGTTTTCAAGTTCTTATAGATAATTATAGTCAGTGAAAGATAACATAATCTAAAATAAATCAGTTTTCAAGGATAATTATCTAACCCTAGCCCTAATTTATATTTTTAAAAATTTAGAAATTATATAAATTATGTATAGTTATGTGCTTATTGTATTATATATTCTTTACTTCCTAGATCACATTTCAATAGTTTACATTTCAAATAAGAGTTAATTGTTTATTAGTGTAAATAAAATTGACACTTCCAAGTATCAAATACTAGATTTTAGTGTTTACACCACCTCGCATAGGAAAATTACACATAGATATACTAGTAGAGGTATTTATGAGTGGTAATAAATTGCATTACCCTTGCCCCCACCCCCTAACTAAGGAGAAGGTGAGGAGAAGTGGTTATGGGAATAGACTTATTGGTGGAGTGTCATGTAAGCATTGGTCAGGAGCAACATGACTAATGGTGCAAATAAAACTCCCCCAAGGTTGAAGAGATATTGAATATGTTTAAATTATAAATTCACCTTATATAATTTCACTTGGATCTAAAAAAAGTTGAAGAAATAACAATCACTTTATCATTAATATAAAATTGCATATAAAACTCTTCATTGTTAAAATTATTTAAATTTGTAGACTTATGTAATTTAAATAAAATAATATCTCTAAAAAAGTTCCATATAAATTCAAGGTATGTAATCAACTAAGCATTATCCCCAAAAAATACCCTCCACTAATTGAATAATTCTAGGTGATAATGCTAAAATAAGTTATGAATCCACTATCAAGTTTTATAGGTTCTCGGTGCATGTCTAAAAAATATGATTTAAGGTTTTAGGTTGAGATTAGGATAGGAACTTGGGGTTATAAATCCCAATGTGTTTGAGCCACTCCCTAAGAGAAAGACCTTGATAAACCAAACACTATATATAATGAACTAATTTGGGTTTGATATTGGTAATCCAAATCTTGTTGACTCGAGCAAGCCATGCCCTGGATGAGTAATTTAGAATCCATCACTTATTGATCTTACATTAAGTTTAATAAAAAGGATTTACAATTTATTATATGAGTCTAAGAGAATAGTTTTGGAATGCAGCATTATAATTCCACCATCAATCCTTTCACCAGGAAAGTGGGGGTTGTAGACCCATCTTATGAAGCATGACATTTGGCATTTATTCCTGAAAATGTAAAATATAAGGCAAGTTTTAATTTAGTAATTTATACTTAGTTTTTAGAGAGTGATATATGATCCAAGCTTGATAGGAAACCAAATCCTAGATGATGTACATTCCTTTTCAGAATATTTGAAGTGATTTTATGCTAGGCATATTAGCTAAAGGGAGTTTGGAATTTTCCATGACATCATACCACCAAATATTATGGTCATTTGAAAACCATCACCAACAAATTTTATATAAGGATTCACCACCTCAAAATATTTTCAAATGATCTTATCCATGAAAGAAACTTCTATATTAACATGGATAAAAATAATCTAAAGAGTGTGAAGTGCATTCATAAATGGTTGATCAAATAGTTATCATGTGTTATAAATGTTTTGTACATTGATGATTGAGTAGTTGTAAATATAATATCTCATGGTGTGATTGGATACTTTACAAGATGTAAATATGATAGGTCTCTTTTATCATAAATATAAGGCATTTAGGTATCCTACAAACCTCCTCCCCTCACTAACCATGTTATTTTATCTTTCCAAGTCCCATATTTCTACTCTCTTGCTTATCCTTTTCCTAATTAACCTTGTAAATCCACCATCATCCATTATGATCAGCAACTTGGTGAAAAAATACATGAAATTCATTTAAATAAGGCTCCTCTCACTTTATGATACCCATGATCTAATTGAGCACTCTCTCTACTTCACTCAGTCCATTTTATCTTCCACACTGAACACTTTCCCCCATTCTATCCACACTTCTTGCATTCCTAATAATGACCATTATCCTTGTAATGTTTGGTATTGTTTTATATATTTTTAAGATTTAGGTGATCTAATTAATATAAAATTACTGAAATCAAAATTACATGAGATAGGGAATAAAACATTCAAATATTCATTACTTAAGAGATATTAATTTGACTTACTAAACATAGAATTGGCCAAGCCAAGAGAGGAGAGAAGGATCTTAGCTGATATTATGTTTTATACTATTCACTACTTATGTCACAATCTTTAAGATGACTTTGTAACTACTCAAATTAGGAAATAAACTATCAAAACTTGTGCATATGCTACCAAAAAGCTCATACACCTAAGGTAATTGATATTTTTTAGTGTCTATCAACACTATCGAGGATGATAGTGCAAATTTATTCTATCGTAAATCATCGTGTCTACCTTTCTAGATGATTTTTGTATATTTTTTTAGATAGGTCTGGTGGGTAGATCTTGAGTTTATCTCTTCTTGACTTGAAACTCTCCCTTCACTTTCAACACCAACTTGACTTGGAAAAAGGGGTTAGAAGGATGGGTTGGATAACCCCAACACTTATTTTTGAGTGAATGAGCATTGCCTATATTTCAATACTTTGAAGAGGGATCAAAATATACATGTTCCTCTCACCTATGTATGTGTGTGCCCAATTAGTATCTAATATAATTCAATTCATAACTTTGGCTTTAGACACTTGGTAGTATAAAACTTTGACCTTTTAATATTGTTCAGACTTAGCTCTAGGATTGTTCCCTTAAGGGATTTTTATATATGTATGGATTTATAAATCTTGTGAGGACCTACCAAGAGGATTGATAGATAGGTCTTATGCTAGATAAATGACATTATTCTTGATTTTTATTTATATATGAATCTTTAGTATTCCCCCATAATTGACATATGAAATGTGCTTAGGTTGACATAGTAGAGACATTTGAATTTTAAAATTAACCATTTAGAATTTTGGGACACTGTGGTGAAGGAGGACTCCTGTGGTAATCACCAACACCTAACTATTATTGACACTATATAAAAATGGAAAATTAAGGATCGAGAATATGGTGATAATTTGTTTAGATAATGGAGCATTCAGGAAAAGACTCGAGAGATCATGAGTATGAATGTTAAAAAATTGGGTTGGCCAAGTCAAAAGATAGATAAAAAGATAAGGTAAGTGTGGATATGAATAAAATGTGAAAACACAAGTCATGTATGTCAAATATATGTCAAATTTTATGTTTTCAAGTGTTTATTTCCAAATTTAGGTGTCTACAAATACCTTCATTTTAGTTTAGTATTAAAAATGCTAGATTAAAAGGATAAAAGATATAATTTTGGTATATTTGTGTTTAGTCACTTAAATTTGGTCATGAGTACTTGATAATGTCAATTTTAGCCTAAATTCACATTGATTTAGTTGAGCACTTAATTTGGACCTATTTTACCACTTCACTCTATTATAAGTACTTATAGAGACCTATCCATTTCTAAGTTTCTATCTTACACTTATATAAATGTTATTAATCACTAAAAACCTCTATACACATCTTTAAGAACATCCTAAATCCAGATATTCACATGCTATCCTTTAGGACAAAATCAACCAATATGGGTCAATAGTGGTAGTTAGTCTTGAACCTATGGGTTGATCCTATCCTTCACCTTAGCAAGGACTACTTTTGAAGTTTAAACCCTCCCTTATAGGTTAGTCCATATTTTTAGGATAAGTAACATGATGTTTTCCCCTTTTATATTCCTTTAAAGGAACATATAAGTCACTTATTATTTTACTTGGAAATTTTAGTATTGAGGCACACTTTACTATTAGACACTGAGTAAAGATTCTCGATTCTTTCCAAATTTGATTTGAATCATTTAAAGCAGTACTTAGCCAAGTAAATTAGTACTTAGACAAGTAAATAGCCTATTTTATATAGGTCAAGTAAAACATTATCAATTATTCAATCCATATCTACATGCATAAATGTAACAAAAGGTGCATAATCACACAAAACACTCTAAGTATAAGAACTACATGGTCTTGATTTCCCCCTTCAAAGTATTGGATACACAAGAAATAATTTATTATTATGGGGGTAATCAGGGTTAGATTATCCCATTACACTCCCCCATTATATATTTGAAAGTTTTCAACTATTGTAAGACCTATCAGGGTTTAAAATTTGAAAAAGTTATTTGTGGGTCATTCGCATGCATTCGAAGGTTAAATTTTAGCACACAAGTATGTTTTGATTAGATGCATATTATTGTGCCTAGTTTACATATTTTTTATAGGGTATTTACTTGAATAGTATAGGATAGTAATTGAATTTTATCCCACCCCCTACGAATCGATCTTGACCCTAAGTAGTTACAAACATAGGTCTTATGGCACATGTAAAATCTGCCTGAGTTGATTAGTTTTAGTCTTTTAGTAGTCATATTGTAAATACCTTAATTTGGTAAAGCAAACATAATTAATATGTATTTTGTTTCTCTTTCACATGAGGGCCTTAGTTATGGTTATAATGGTCATTTTGAGTCTTTTGATATTTATTATGTCTTATTTTCCCTTTTTCTGACACTTTTAATAGTCACATGTCACTTTTCCCCAATCCCAAGACCTCCTAGCCTATCCTCCTTGATTTTTTATCTATTTTGAGACTTAGGAACTTATCACCACTTTAGGAATAGTAGTGCCACATGGAACTAGTGTCCACTTGTGTCTCTAGTGTTTGATGGGCACTTTCACCCGTGTTTGAGTCCTAACCCCTTTGTGACACTTCTCTTATGTTTTTTATATATTTTTCAAGACTTGTTGGCCAAAGAACAAGGTATTATATTCAAAATAAATATCTTCATATGTAAAGAGCCTCACAAGGAATTTTACATCTAACACTTACTATTTTGGCACTTATTTACATAAAATTAACCAATAGTACAACTCAAAATACTTTGAATACTACTCAATTTTCACACCTAGATATTTGTATGATTGATCAAAGGGCATAGGAAAAATTCATTCTAGCAAACCATGAAATTTTTATGGTGCACATTCCATAAGGGATAACTAGATACGATCTGAGATCCATATATTAGGGTTAATGTAGGTAATGACCATGACAATAGGGGTTCTGTTCTGCATGATCATAACATCCCATAACCCAATTTTTTCTTTAATTTTTTTGTTTGATTCATTAATTATTTCATGTGTACAAGTATTAATTATGATTGTGGGAGAATATTTAGTTAAAATAGTAACATAAATGAGCCCTTAAACACCACAAAATCACCTACAAAACCTCTAGAAGCTCCCATAACTTCCTTGAAAGTTATAGAAAATCAATAAAAAAGGACACTAGTGATAGAATTAGACACTAATGCCATATGGAGATACTATCCTAAGAGGTGTGTTACTATTCAGAGCAAGATCTTGATAAATAGTCAAAAGATGAAAGTTTCTTCTATATCTACTCAACCATTTTTAGTACCCTAATCTCAAAAAAACTCTATGTATCTCCAAATAAGTTCCTTTTCTCCTTACATTTTCTATTTTGAGAAAGTTCTATTAAATCAATAATTTCCAATTTTAGTCTAGATTAACAATAGACTCATCCCTTTAATCTACTTTAGGATTTACATATTAAAACCCTAAAAGGTTAAAACATTTGGTGAACCCATCTTACTTCAAATATTTCTTCAAAAACCTAATTTTCCTTAGGGTTTATCTTCTCTAAATTTTGAACATTAAATTAGAGTTGCAAAAATATGATTTTTTGATTTTTTGGCTTAACCTAGATAATTTAATTAATCTTCTATTAGGGTTTAATTATTTTAATTTAATTTAAATATTTGTAGGACACCCCTAAAAGAAAACCTTAGTTCCAAATACTAGGTCCCTATACAAATAAATATTAGTGATTAGGGTTTTAATTACAATCCTATTTTATATTACAAACTTTGTTCAAAAAATTCACATATTGCACACATATTTATGCTAGTTTATATTTTATGTCTTATGTGTTTGTTATTCCTTGTTTACACTATCTTCTTTGGCAAGTTTAAAATGGCATCTAAAAAGTCTTCTCCCCTCATCCACTTGATACTCTTTTGAATTTCTCTCATGATTATAATAATTAATGGACTAATTTTTAAGATTGTAAATTAGAGCATATAATGACTTCATTTATAATGATGATGACTATTATTATGATGATGGATATGAGGAATACTATGAGCATGATAATGAAAATGAACATGAGGATATATTAGATACATCATCTTATCTTTCCTCTCACTCTTCTCTTACTCCTCAAAATCAAACTAACAATATAATGCCAAAATAACCTCTTATTGGTAGTGTTTTATTCTAATGTGATCCTATCTTTTCAACTACTTTTAATACTTCATTATTCAAAATAAATTAATATAAGTGAATGATACTTATTGTATTCTTACTTCTACAAATGAATTAAATTATGATTTCGATGAACCATGAGATAATGACGATTTTTGTGATTATGATGAAGATGGCATATAATCTACACCTTCTACTTCTTCTCTTACCTCACATATCTCTCTTGTTAAACCAAACAATAGGTCACATGTAAAAATACACACACACACTTATTATTATGTTCATAATTTACATTCACTAGAGAATAAAGTACCTTCTATTCAACTACTATGTGATACTCCTTCACAACTTAATAATCTAAAAGATACCAATAATCCCCCTTAACCCCCCTTATTATAGTAAAACTTATTCTCAAACAAACCTAAATGAGGGTGGTGGTTCATTTCCCTCTAACTAGGTCCTAGTTACCACACCTCTAAAGGTTATTTAGAATGAACCAACCCTTTCTAAACAAGATTTACAATACAATGTACCAATGGCTAAAATAAATAATAAAATTCAAGCATTAAATGAACCCCTTAGAAATGATAGTATATATTCACAAGTGTTAATTTATTTAATGAATACTATGGGTGATTTGGAATGAAAATTACATCATCTCACTTTGGATAAAAAATAATACAAATCTCAGGTTGATGCTAATGTTATAAATAATAACCCTATTCCATGCAAAATCTAAACTATGTGGTTGCCACACAACTTTTAGACACTAGTGTTACCTCATTTAATGGACATGGAGATCCATACTTACACCTTTAGGATTATGAGAAAGCCATGGTTCATATTAAAAATAAGTTAATTCTAATAGAAGTGTTTCCAAAGTCCATAAATGGAAAATCACTAGATCGGTTCCACCATATAGTCCCTAGTGGATCTTTACATACATATGAGGAGCCAGAGATAGTCTTTTTAAGGCATTACATACAAAATAAGGGACCTCTATTCATACATGAGATATTATATTCATTACATCAAGGAAAGACAAAGCCTAAATTTGAATACATTGTATGGTTCAAAGCTTGTTTGAATCAGCTAATTATCAACCCAAAAATTTAGAAGTAAAATACATCTTTGCTATAATTTTAATTTATCCTCTCAAGGAGATATTGATATATCAAACATCTAAATAATTCAAACATATATACAATGTAGCTATATCATTAAAGGCATAGTTGGGATTAGTAATTACATAGTCAGAGGAAAATTTAGATATAGACCCCTCAAAGCCTCAATCATCAAATTTGGTATAAGAGCTTACTCCACTTCTAATTCAAAAACTAGTGGAATAAAAATAACTAATAAAAATAATTAGTTAGGAAAAATATCCACTCTATATAGCACCTTCTATAGTGAGTAGGACATAAGATATACACATAGGGGTTATACAATTTTTAGATAATGTTGGGCCTCATGACATATTGCTTACACTATTAGATAGGGGGATGATCACACTTCTTTCTACTAATCATCATCCACCACACCATTTACATTAGGCACCATATAAGTCATATTGTCATTTTTACTAGATAAATTGACATTAATCTGATCATTGTTATGCACTCTGATCTTGCATCAACTAGTATGTTATTCAAGGCATCATAGATTTTACATAGGGGGTACTAAGACCTCATTCACCACACTCTTCTAGATCACACTCCTCTCTGATTGAGTTATCCTAGGATTTTCCTTTTAAGGAACCATTGATTACTCATCATATGAGCCCTATGACTTCTAGGATACCCATTTATCAGTAGTCTTGTACACCACGACCTTAAGAGATTTGGAAATGAGTTCATAGGGTTTATAACACACCTCCAGTGCATATGCTAATCAAAATATTTGGGAATAACTATAAATCCAAGGGAATAGTTTAGGTATAATCACCAATTAAAATCTATAGAAGTAATTATAAAGCTCAAAGTGAACCTCTAGTGCATACACCAATCAAGATATTTGGGAACAACTAAAAACCTAGAGGCACAATTTTAGTTTAACCACCAATAAAGATATATGACAATAATTATATAGATTAAATCCCAGTTTCAGTTAGCACACTGATTAATATATTTTCAAGAATCAAATAACCCAGAGTACAGTTTTAGAATGTTAATCAATCAAGTTTTTTGCATCAAAGTCTACACACTCATACACTAGAAGTGTATCATAGGCAACTCCAATTTCATAGTCCATTTCTACATCAACACAACATGAGGATTATGGTTGTTGGTTCTCCATGCCATCTAGGTTCAGATAGGGCATATATGCATCACATGTTATACACACAAACATCTTATGAAATATAAATAAAACTCATATACCAATAAAATAGAAAAACTTAATGTCTTACATATATGCCTAAAACATTAATTAAACATATATGAGTTAATTAGATTTAATCCAACTAAAATGAATTGTAAAGATCAACATTTAAAATAATCAAACTAATTCAACACATAACAATGTATATAATATAAAAAGATCTAGTTACCAATACACAATGCCAACTTAAAAAACAACCATATATATATAACTCAGAACATCATTTCAATATAAATATGGTGCATCACTCAATGATGCGAACATGAATGCTAGGAATAGATCCCTCACTCTCACTCTCAAATATATCAAAACTAGAACTAAAGGCCCTGATATCTCTATGTGACCTTGATCTATGGCTCTGCCTACTCTATCTCTCCCGATACATGCCCATCTTAGCCATACACTTGGCATGCTCTCATTGAATTTATATGTAGTCATCTTCTATATGACTACTAACCCCACCTAGAGCATCAAGAGTGGGAATGTTATGCCTCTATATCCCAACATGTGCCTCATCTATATTTATCATTTCTCACTTGAATGTTACAATTGTTATCACAGCTTGATAAAACAAATGGGCATGTAACCTAGTAACATTGGTGGCCCTTTTCACCAATCCATTCTCCATTAAATCATCAAGGATGTGCCATGTAAACTCATGCAATGCTGAATCAATAGTGGCCTCCCAATAATCTTCATCTCTTAAACATACAAGTATCCACATAATTCATAATAATCCTATCATATAAAAACATAATAAACTTTACATCGAATATACAAACATGATATCTAACTTACCATCAATAACCCTTAGGGGCTCTACATCTAATACCTCATCCATAATCATCCCAGTTCTTGGAAATAGAGGTGCCCATCTGTGGTCACTCTACCATGCTACGTAGGCCTCATTAGCTATAACATCATCTATAACTAGTAACTTAATGTTAGGATCATGACCTACTAATGAAATGGGAATGAGCTCAATAATAGATGGCTTTGACATAATCCCTAACCTCATAAAAGCATGATAACTCCTCAACCATATCATAGGAGCTAGGGACAAATATTGCACAATACCAAACTATTGGGTAACCCTCTCCTACTAAAATTTCTCATATACATTATCCCAGTGATCATGTATATAAAAACTAACCCAAATCTACCTCAGCTACATACTATCCTCATGCCACCTCTGATAACCCTTATAGGGTCTCTAGATGATATCCTCTACTATCAAATTATTAAGTAACTACTGACACTGTGTAGTGCTCCTCCTTGGTGCATGACCTATCTTAGTACATATATATGTAAACAATTATGGATGAGCCCATCCATACTATGTACATGCCACTAGTTTACTTAGATCTATGTGCTCATATTCCTAACAGTGTAATAAAATTAATGCATCGATACCTCTACTACACATATTTTATCTAAAGAGGTATATATCCCTTTATAGATAAGCTAGCATGGTATAACCCCAAGAGTACATGGTGTCATTTTTCTCTATTTCCTACACTATATTGTGTATCTTATAGGAGATTGAGACATCATTCTCATCTGTAGTAACAAATGAAGACATAAACATAACCAAGAATTTACATAATCATGAAACATCAGCCATCACAATCATGGTCAACAATATATCATTCTACCTCACTATATGATGAGTCTCTACCACCATGGTAGAGAAATATATATATTCCCACTATATATCCCAAGGACCAATGGCTTCTTACAATATATCCCACTACACATAGATTAGTAACTATAGAATTTGATATATATCCTCTAATTTCACAATCATCTCACTCATAGGTAGCTAGAACATACATGTATCTACATCCCACTTCTCACATAATAAAATAATCATATGATTATCCCATGTCATAGGTTATAGGAAATCAATTTATCTCAATCCTACTCTCTCAAGTACCTCCATCTCTGCATCAGCCAAGGGAAAACCACACAAAGTCTCTATCATCTTCCCTATGTAGAACTTTCTCATGTGGGCATCAACATGTAAAAATTACAACCAAATAAAACATAAAAAAATCTAAACCTAATAAACAATACTAAGCATCACATCTTAGAATTGTTAAATACTAGTGCTGCATAAAGGACAATAACATTGCCACACCTTAGACACTAGCACCAGGACCTAGTGAGTAGCACCTAGAATGGGACACTAACATTGGTATGTGAAAAACAACCCTAAAATATTAAATTTTCATTAAAAATAATAAAAATGATACAAATAGGAAAAATTCTATGTCATTTACCAGGCAAACCTCTTCCCTAGCCTGGATCTGTACCTCAACTTCCTCATGATAAACTAACTTCTCATATCCTTGACATATTTATCTCAATCAAACACAAAATTATTCAACTCAAATGATCTTAATGAATAAAAATGACTTATTTAAGTCATAACTTATCCAATGCCACCTTATTAAGATTACCCCCACATGCTAATTTTGGTAACTAATACAACTCCCTTATTTTCACCATATCTCAAGAATCGTAGCTCCAATTCATGAATTATTTATTGCACATGGAACTTGAAAGTGATACATTATGTTCCATATTGGTTAAACCAATCCCCTAATTATTATAAAATATAAAAAATGACAAACATAATTGCATTATATTTAACAATATAACATACCAAACATTTATCCAATTACACACTAAATTATCAAACTCCGACACAGTACATACATTATTCAAACCTAATACAACATTATAAATACTAATTAACACCAAAATAATTGATTAATTCCATTTTTGGTTACATATCCTCATCATAGTCTTGGCTCTCTCAACAAAATGAAGGGGACAAATATGCATAGATTTCTTTAGACATAAAGAATTGCATTCGGATATATAGACACATGAGTCTACACAAGTTTACTCAGGCATTCATATTCAAATATTTTTAGATATATAAACACATGGGTCTACATAATTTTACATAGGCATTTAGATTCACAAATTTTTAGATATACAGACACATGGGTCTACATATATTTACACATGTATTTAGATTCACAAATTTTTAGATATACATACACATAAGTCTACATAGGTTTACATAGGCATTCAAATTAACAAATTTTTAGATATACAGATGCATAATTATACATAGGTTTATGCAAGTTTTGATAGGTTTTCAGATATATAGACACATGGGTCTAAATAGGTTTACAAAGGAATTTAGATTCATATATTTTTAGCTATATAGATGCACAAGTCTACACAGGTTTACATAGTTTTCAAATATGTGGAAACACATGTCTACATAGGTTTTACATAGATTTTCTTAGGTTTTTAGATATATAGATGCATAGGTATACACAAGTTTACATAGGTATTTAAATGTGTATTTTACATAGATATATAGTTTTGACTTAGGTATACTAGTCTATTTAAATATTTAGATACATAGCTACATCATTCAAATATCAAGATTAGGAGGCACACTAAAAAATGCATGATTTTAGTCCCCATTTTTATATTTATCAAGTTAATATTAGTATCATCACTATTATCATCACCAGGCTTCACTAGTTTGGGTCATAGGACCATCTATAGTAGTTGATCCATAACATTATGCCAAACCCATTTTACATAGATTCAAAGTGGGGGAAAGTGAGACTTATTTCACCACACATTTATCTATATACTTAGATTCAAAGTGGGGAAAAGTGAGACTTTTTTATCCACACATTCAATTTACATACTCAAATTTAGAGTGGGGAAAAGTGAGCCTTATTTCTCCATGCATTTAGTTTACATTCTTAGATTCAGAGTGGGGGAAAGTGAACCTTATTTCTCCACACATTTAGTTTACATACTCAATTTCAGTATATTCACACCATATATCTCCCCTTAACATGTTACACTCCATTTCTTATCCACTTATCTAGCCAAGAAATGGGCCAAGTCCATATTACATTCACACAGGTAAGCATAGGTACACATTCCTATTTTATTTTACTTTAGTAATTTCATTTCATTATAGTTATAGAATAAAATGGGGAAAATATAAACAGCCTAATTTGGTCAAGAAACCATAAGTACTATGTATTTTCTTACTCTTTCACATGAGGGTTTTAGTGATGGTTATAGTCCTTGTTCATGTGGTCATTTTGAGTCTTTTGATCTTTATTATGTCTTATTTTTCTTGTTTGTGACACTCCCAACAATCATAGGTCACTTTTTCCTACTTCCAAGGGACCCTATCCTATCCTCCCCTATTTTTGCTTAGTTCTAAGCCTTAGGACATTAGTGCCACTTTCAAGATAGTAGGTTTCCACTTATGGCTCTAGTGTTTGATGGGCCCCTTCACCCATGATTGAGTTCTAACCCCTCCATGACCATTCTCTTATGTTTTTTTATATTTTCATGAATTATCAGCCAATGAACAAGGTATTATATTCAAAACAAAGATTTCCTATATAAAGAGCCTCACAAGGTACTTTACATCTAGAACTTAAAATTTTGGCATTTATTTACATAAAATCAACTAATAGTACAACTCAAAATACTTTGATACTACTTAGTCTTCACACTTAGACATTTATATGTTTGATCAAAGAAGGGCCTAGGTGAAATTAATTATAGAAATCCATTCAAGTTGATGGTGCATGTTTCCCAAGGGAGAACTAAATTCTATCTGAGACCCTTAGAATTAGGGCTAATGTAGGTAATGACCAAGACAATAGGGGTTCTACTCTACATGATCATACCATCTTATAACCCAATGTTTCCTTTCCTTTTTACATTTGATTCATTCATTGTTTCATGGGTGCAGGTATTCATTAGGGTTTTGGGAGAAGATTTAGCTAAAATAGTGATAAAGATGAGCCCTGAGTGATATAAAATCACCTACATGACCTCCAAAATCTCTTGAAACTTCACTAAAAGTTATAGATAGTCACTAAAGAAAGGATGCTAGTGCCATAATTAGACACTAGAACCACATGTTACTAATGTCCTAAGAGGGGCACTACTATCTAGAGATAGATATTGACAAATCATCAAAAGAAAAAAGATTCTTCTATGTCTTCTCAACCATTTTTAATAACCTGATCCATGAAAAACTTAGTGTATCTTCAGATAAATTCTTTTTCTCCTTACATTTACTATTTTGGGAAAGTTTCATTAAATCAATAATTTCCAATTTTATTCTAGATTAGCAATAGACTCAACGCTTTAACCTAGCTTAGGATTTACATAGTAAGAATTTAAAAGGTTAAAACACATACATAATCCCCATATAGACAAAAAATAGTAAAGGCTCATAAGTCCTATTGTATTATTTAAAGTTAGATTTCATTCATTCATTTGTACTTCATTTGTTTTAATATTTTTATTTTATTCTTCTAGTTGTAAGATATTTTACAACATTTACTATCCTTCACATTGGGTTCACCAATATGTTTTATTAAAATTTAGAATTAACTTGGTGATTAAATCTAATTAAGATAAAATGGATACACCAATATGTTTTATCAGAATATGCAATTAACTTGGATGTTAACTCTAATTAAGATAAAATGAATAGATGGGTAGCAAATGTTGTAAAATAGATTACAATTAATAAAATACTAAAATAAATGAAGTATGAATGAATGAAAGAAAGTTAACTATGAATAATATAAGAGGAATTATGAGATGCAACTATTTTTTGTCTATATGAAAATTGTGTATGACAACCAGTCTAATTAAACTGATTAGCTTAGTTATATTCTGCATGTGCCACAAGAACTATGACTACAACTGCTCAAGGTCAAGATTGACTAATATGGGTAATTATTGATTGCCACTACTATCCTCTACTGGTCAATTTTGTCTTATGTGTAAAATTAGGGAAAAATCACTTTTGCATACTTAAAACATGCCTATGTGTATAAATTTGACCTTTAGATGTGCGTGAATGACTTATAAATAAATTATTCAAAGTTAAAACTTTAATAAGGATTACAATAACTAAAATGACAAAGAGAAAAGGGGTGAGTGTAATGTGCTAAGATGACCCCAATCACCCCTATGATGATTTATCACTACCTACATATCCAATAATATAAAGAGGGAATCAAGCCCACAGAATTCTCCCACTTAGAGTGCTTTCTACAATTGTGCTCCTTTTGCTACATGTATGCATATAGAGATGGATTGAATCATTGATAATGCTTTGCTTTAATTTGATAAAATAGGCCCTTAAATTGGCTAAGAAATGTTTTAAATGATTATAATTATTTTGGAAGGAATAGAGAACCTATTCTTAGTGTGCAAAGTATAAGTGTGCCTCAATAGTGAAATTGCCAAGTGGCAGAATAGGTGATTTAGAACTACGTTTATAACAATCCAAAATGGGAAAACCTCATGCTAACCATCCTAAAAATATAGATCTCAATTTAATATAGGGTCTAAATTTTAAAATTATTCATTGTTAAAGTGAAAGACAAGATCAACCCATAGGGGTCAAGACCAACTACCACTATTGACCCATATTGGTCGATTTTGTCTTAAAGTGTAGTGTGTGAATTTTGGGATGTGGGATGTTCATATAAATTCTTAAAGATTTTATTAGTGATTAATAACATTTATTTAGGTGTAATATACAAACTTAGAAAGGAATATGTCTTTATAGGTACTTATAATAGACCGATGTGGCAAAATAGGTCTATATTAAGTGCTCAAGTCAATTAAAATGAAAGTGAGTCAAAATTAACAATATCAAGTATTCATGATTAAATTATCCCACCATTTAATATATAAATAAATTACTAGAGTAAAATTAAATATATACTCAATTATGTACAACACACCTTGCCTTTGAACATATACTTCACTTGTGCAAAGAACATAAACTTAACAAACCCTACAAAACTCATGAAGTAGTCATTTTGTTCATTTGAAATAGATTGAACTTTGGAAATTGAAAAATTTAAAATAGAAACAAGGGAGGAATACACCTATATGTGTGAAACTTGAAGCATTGGATAATTGGTGTTTCCCATGAAACACTTAGAGAGATTGGTTCTTTAGTTGAACCAATGGAAATTTGAGGGTTATCAAGCCATAATATTAAAATTGAACATGTATATAAAATAGAACCCATTGATGGATTCATGAGCCTTAATTTTCTCATTTTTGATATTTGTAAATTCAAGACAAAAATGGGGTGGAATCCATAATGGATTCACAGGCTATAGTGCTATAGGGATATGAATCCCCAAGATATGGACTATGAATTTTAATTGAATCAACCACTAAAGATGGATTATAGATTCAATTGTAAATTTGTTCCTAAGTTTGCATATGAATGTTTAAAAAATAATGAAATACATCTATGCTATTTCCATGACCATAGATAGAAAATAGTATTGAAAACATGACATGAATCTATATCATGCCTACATTGCTAAATGTAAAATATATAATTATATGTAGATAAAAATGTGTAAATTTTGTTTGAAGTTTGTGCATGAATCTATATCATGCACCCAAAATTATATGAATTTGTAAATGGTTCATGTAATGTGAGTGCATATGTATGGCATATTCCCCCATAATCTATACCAATAATTAAATTTTGAGACATTATGAATTCTTTGAAATTATATTTTGTACCCAAAATTGATTTTTTCTCATGGAGGCTTGTCTCATGTATGAAATTCCTATTAAAATGCCTCCATTTTGAGGTGAGGGAATGTGTATCTTGAAAGTCACTCATCTCAAAATAAAAGTTAATTGGATAATGTGTATCAAGATATAGTCATTGAATATTATATTCTATGTGAAAAGTATGTCAACATAGTAATATATGTACCACTCAAATCATGTATATAAAATATGAGGCAAGGCCTATATAAATGTATCAATGAAGCTCATAATAGTAAATTGTAATATAAGTGTACATAGTAGCTAGTGCATGATATATATCATGGCGCTCATCAAACTTAACAACTTCAACAAATACACAAACATAAGAAGTGTGATTTCATAAAATAAAGCCAAGTTCCTATACAAGGGACATTTTCAAATGACATATAAGCAAATTTTCACACAAGGCTAAGGTCCACACTCAAAAGACATTTAAGAATGTCATAAATAAGGGACATGTTCAAATGTTGCATAAAACAAAGGGCCAAGGGTCACACATAATGGACATATTCAAATGTCACACATATCAAATAATGATATCATATAGATGCTCAATAAATATGCATACAAGGGCCAAGGGAGATAAACAATTGAAAATAAGGCATAATCTATTATATACAAGTAATAACATCAATGGAGCATATAACTAAAAAGATAGCCTATACCATGTCTATGTAATGTGATCATATCCTAGAAAATAACATATCCATGTACATAATGTAAGATAAATATTTTACAATAAATTTGTAAAAAGTATATAATTCAAATAGTAAAGGAGCTATAGAATAGTAACATCTATAAATACTATAATATTTGGATAAGATACCCTTAGTTTAGTATGGTCACTGGTTAGAAGCAAGTCTAAAATCTTGTTTAATCTATTTTGAATTGAATGATTCAAACTAATATATCTAAAATATTGAAATTGATATACAAGAAATATGTAGGTCTAGTAGTAGAATACAAATTTTACAAAATTAGAAATTAACTAAAAATAATAAATTAACCAAATATATATGCAAACCTCCCTTAAACTAGTTTTATGCTAAATTTTTAGGTTGAATGTGACTAGATACTACCCAAAAATACCTATAAATTATGTTGTGTCTGAAGATAGGAATTTAAAATGCATTGGAAAAAGGCAACACTAGGAGGATATGGTTACACTATGGCCTTGTCTATTGATTATGGCTGTATCCTTTTTGACTGTGTAACTAATTTTTTGATCTATTTTTATGTGCCTATCTATGAAGGTTTATTGATTTTTTGTGTGCCAATTTACCACATGGAGACCTAAAAAAGATAAAACCCTAGCTCTTGTATAATAAAAACAATAGATATCAAATACCAAAAGGTGGGAATAGGGTTAGGGGAATAACCAAGTTACCCTAAAATAACCTCACAAAAGATAAGTGTTACCTACATAGCTAAAAAGGGCCTCAATCTAATGTAGTTCTCCCTCCCATAGCGAGTGTATGAATTTTTCATTTTCTAGATGAATGCAAATGGATATATTACTTTAAATGCTTGATAATGAGTTCCCTTAACCTGTAATAAAATATTTTAAAACTTGGCCTATGACTGTTAGAATTATACATAATCAAAATTGGGAAGAATAATGCTATTTTGATAAGTGTGTAGCTTAATTTCCAAGTGATTTTTAGATGTTTTTTGGAGAATACTCAATATGATTCTAAAAGTGCGAGAGGGTTAAGTGAAACATCTCAAATTTAAAAATTTATTATTGGGACATGGGGGATAAGGTTAAAGTGTGGCCCTATCTAACTAGCATGGTCTTATCCTTTAAGGATAAAGACTATAGTAAAATATTTGATAGGTTAGTATGATGCTATCTAACCTAGTGTGGTCCTATCTCAGAAGGAAAAAGATTAGTGAAAAATATTTGATAGGTTCATGTAACCAGATTAAGGATGTTTAAATTAGTGATGAGTATTTACAACTTAGTTTATAGAGTAGTGTATTCTCCCATATAGATTTTAAGTTAGTGGAATGGCGAGTGGGACAAGCAAGGTAAGGATGTTAATATTTAAAAATTATAAAATACTTAATCATTAATTTTAGGTCTACATTTGTAACCACTTTATTTTAGTGATGTAATGAAGAGAAATTACTAGATTAAATTAGATACAAATCTAAATGTGTTTAAATAATTTGATTTTTTATGATAATCTTTATTGTGTAAGATGGATTAATGAAAAACCTACAATAATGCAATTAAAATTAATTACTCTCCTATTTGAAAATTGAAAAGTTTAATTTTTTAATTTTTAAATTTCAAAAAAGAGCAAGAAAAATATCAACCTGAAATAATATGCAATATAATTTCCCTATAAATTGAAGGTGAAGTAATGACTGGCCTTTGTTGAGGCATTTTAGAGAAATGGTAAATCCATGGAAAATTGAGAGTGGTCAAGTCTAAATTTGAAAACCTTTGAATGTTCTTGAGTTGTACAGATTTTATGCTCCAACTCTCATTTGAATGTGTAGAGTATTTTGTAACTTACTTGAAGGGATGGAACCACCAAAGGTGGCTCACTACATAGAAAAATTGAAACCATAGATGTTGAGTGTCACTATAATTTGATGTGGAACACTTGAAACATGAAGATTAATCACACTACTATCGACAAATATAAATTTTATTTGAAACTTTGTAACCTTTAAAATTTTGAACTTTGAAACTTTCGAGCTTGAGAAATTTGAAATTTCCATGTAGTAACTTGAACATGAATTAGTATCATGCCCCCTATATTATACTAAATTTGATTTTTGCCTACCATTTTAACTTTGTAACTTTTTAAACGTGCAACTTGCAAGTGTCTTTGAAAATTCCCATGCATATGCATTTGAAAATTTTGAGTCATGTTGTAATTTTGAAAACTATATAAATGTATACATTTAAAATTATTTGCTTCTAATAATTTAGTTTAGAATCATAATAACACTATATACATCCTTTAACACTCTTATTACATTTCCAACATCACACTAACCTAAAAACATACCTCATATCAATTAATTATTCTATTATAATGCCATTTAACACCAATCTCCACTCACACAATTCTTAAGGAATTTAAAATTCCTCATTGCCTAGCTTCACCTACCCCCACTAACACTCCTAAAAATAAAATTTTAAAATATCATCTTATCTCCATTTATTATTTTAATCTTCCTCTAGAATCCTTTAATCCTCATTGAACCACTTCCCAATCCTTTCTAGAGATTTTTAGGATTTTTAAGTTCTCACTAAATATTCTAGCCATTGTTTTACATCCTCCATGGAGGAAATCTAACCATCCATTTCTCTCATCAACCTTTTATAAATATATATACATCCCCATGCAAACCAATTTTTTGGTTCATGGTGCCACCACCTTTCTACAATCATAAAATATTAAATAAATCTAAGCATACTCAAGGTATTATACTGCTATAGATCTTGAGCTTCATAAAGTAATCCAACATTTCAAGCATCAAGCACTCAACATAAAGTACCTTAGGAGAAAGATACATTGTGAAAGAGGAGTATATTACATGAAAATTAAAGGTATAAAGTTTGATGTTTATGTTTTATTTAGTTTGCATTCAATTGATCTTTTTTACAGCTCTAATCAGAGGTTTGCTTGATTTAGCTAGGGAGAGAGCTTAGATTGGATTGTTATTGTTTTTCTACTCTAACCCCTAGAACTCAAATTAGGTAATACATTTTGGCAACCATAATGGAAGTAATACCTTAACAATTACTTGTTAGGTCCCTATATTATTATGAAAATATTGTAGGTTCCTTGGATAAGATATTGGTGGTAATAATCCTTAATTTTCCATGAAAATTTCATGCCTCAACTCACAATATCTTCAGACTACATAACACTAGCTTTTTATTATGGAACAACTTTGTCATCCTTATTATCAAATTTTCTCTAACCACCAGATTAACCATGACTATTTCATTAATTTCTTTGATCTTTTACATAATTTTAAAAAATCTACCACAAATATATTTGTGATTTTGATCCTAAAATTAATGGATTTAATATTACATATCATGGTTTTGTTTATTTGAATCTATTTTATATAGGTTTTGAAATGATCATTACTAAATAATGGATTTGATTGTGCAATCCATAACTTTGATTGGGTAAGTTGGGGCTTCAAATTTATACCTATGGTTGTCTGTTGACATATTTTATTTTATAGAAAAGCTACCACTATCTACTAACAAATTTGTCATCAAAATTAGTGACCTTTAACATATCTATAGTGGATTATATCTATTTATATTTGTACTTAATTTTTGATCATTAGCATCCTCATTTTATTTTAAATAGCTTTGATATCAAAAATAGTGACTTTGATTTTGATAGTAGTAGTTTTGGTATTTTTGATTTCTATTTGATTTTGTTCCTAACAGATTTCATCTAGTCATTAATGGTTTTGAAATTCAAATTAACATCTTCATTCCTAACAGTTTTGCTTTCTACTAATGTTTTATTTATGTAGTGGTTCTATTCTATGTAATAACATCTTCAAATTATGGATCAACAACTTTGACCTATGTAATGATGATTTTGATTTTGGACTATTTTGTTTTGTAGGTTTCCCATCAAGATTGAAAATCAAACTACTAGTTTTTATTTACAAGACTGCCCACCAAAGAATCAATAGTTAAAACCTTCTTTTGTAAAATATTTTCTAAATAATAATCACATTTTAATCAAGTTAATAAATTTATATTATTTAAGTGACCCAATTATGTATTCTCACCCCTTGCACCCATAGGGTGACCTTGGGGATCAAAATCACTCAAATTTACCTTGTTTATGCTTAACATATTATACATATATCCTTTTTATGTATGTGTGTGTGACCTGAGGAAAGATTGTGTATTTTATGCCTTTGCACCCATAGGGTGACCTTAGAGATAAAAAAAAATTGACACCTCCTCCCAGTTTTATTTTTTTATGTGAAACATGATGTGGAATTAATCCCCACATAGTTTTCATAGCCACTAGGTGGGTTGTGATGTGTATTTCATCATCACACTAATCCACACTCTATGTTTCAATAGAGTATAAATATCAAGGACAATTATTGTAAAGCTAAGTGGGACTCCCCATAAAGGATTATATGAATTTAGGAGGTCACACTCCAATAATGAGGTGTCAAATAACTTCCTTACATAAAATTTGGCTACACCAACCACAAGGTATTTAGGGGTGCACCTAGAGAGCCTAATAAATCCTAGATTAAGACCTTCAACCATAAAAAACTATTAGTTCAAGGGAAAGACCATCCATAAAAATCACTCACCACATACAAACATAGAGTGAGGGTAGTTACCACTTTATGTGAGTATATAAATGGGATATTAGTTGCATTACACACTCATATCTCTAACATAAACTTATGGCTTGCTTGATCTTTTTTGAGTGTTGTCAAGACTTATATTGGATGGACACCCAAACTTAATTAACATTCCACCAATAAAATAATAAGTATACATCCCTTTTATCCAAAAAAATATATAATCCTAATCTAATCCCCAACAAGCCATAAATTCAAACATACAACATCCAATCCATATATCATAACCATTTCAATCCACATAACCTACATGAAACATCCATACCATGATAATCCTTATCACACCTCATATCACCACCACAAATAAAAATAATCTTATTAGAGTCATAAAATACTAACAAAGTTTGACAACCTATACCTAATCAAACATCCATCTAAATTAAAATTATCCAAATCTATAATCATTTAAATCCAAAACAACATCAACTAAATACCCTTCAACATCCACCTATCAAATCAAGCTTGATAAACCATCCCCAACATAGACTAATAATTTAATCTAGCTTATAATTAAAAGATCACCTATAAAATCAACACTTAGGGTTACCCATATCTTAAGTTCCCAACCATAGGTTATCCAATCATCTTTTGTGCTAGTCAAAACTTAACTAAAAATCCAATTAAATCAACATTTAAGGTTACCATAATCACAATAAAAGAATCAAGTTTAATCCTTAACCAAAACCACCATGCCATCATCTTCTAGTCTTTCCATTTAAGCTCCTACACCTATCAATTAAGACTGATAAATTACAACATCCATCCTTTCTCCCATCTCCATCATTTTAAGGCAAAGCTAGCTCACATCCATAATCAATCAAATTTTCTCAAGCTTATCTAAACACATATCAATCAAATTAAAAGTCACACATCTGCATAACACATAAATCATAATCAATGTAAGAGTCAAACTTGATCTAAGACAACCACATCAATCCAAGTCAATATTAACATTTCCCTCATCCTATACAATTAAAGCATGTCATGGCACCATAAAACTGATACTAATTAAGGATTAAACAAAATTATTATAATAAAGACTTGAAATTCCTTGGCATATTAAACAAAATCATGATAGTAATAAAGAAAACCTTATAAACACAGAAGCACATGATAAAAATAATCACAATTAATTATTGGACATGGAACATGGGAGAGCTCAAATGGAACAATACCTCTATGAAAATAAGGATGAGATATTATTTAGAGTCATTGAATTTGGGGCTAGATTACCCCATAATTTTGATATTTTTAGTTTACAACATATAATAAGTAAGAAGAATCCTAATCCAAGTAGACCTATGCCCAATCATAATCCATTTGAAGAAGAGGAACCCTATATGGAGTCTGTAAATACTAATTGTCTTATAGATGGTAATGGGAGATCCAATTTGGATGGCCAATTGGAATAAGACCCCAAAAATGCCATTCTAAATCAATTAAATAAAATCACCTAATGAGCATGTCTCTCACATCCTAAATAGATCCTGATGCCATAAAAATCTCACATCCAAATAAGTCATCCAAGCTAAAATAATCCTTCATCCATCAATAGAAAGATTAAGAAAAACCTAAAATGCTTCTCCTACCATCCACTCCACCTGTAAGCTCCTCATTTACTAAAGAGTGAAAGTAAATTGAATATGAAATTCAAGGGATACAAACTAGTTTACACAATAAGAAATACAAATTTAAGGATCAATGCCCATATATTATTGACAAGGACATCATACACATTCTCTTCCTGCCACACTTCAAACTGCCAAAATTTGAAAAATACAAGGGAAAGGGAGATCCAAGAGAGCATGTAAAATAATTTTTCATGTCCTATCAAGAGGTGGCCTATAGTGATCCTTATCTACTGAGGTTATTACCTATAAGTCTTGAAGGACCATCACTTGAATGGTTTATGCACTTACCAAAGGGTTTAGTAACATCATTTGTAGACTTGCCCAAAAAATTCATTAAGCATTTATCCTACAATATGAAACATGAAATCACATTACTAGACATGTAAAATACAAAAAATACAATGGATAAAGTCTTCCATCATTTTTATATAGGTGGAAAAGCCTTGTTAGTATATTTATATGCATGATCCCTGAGAAACAACTTGTCAATATTTTTGTAGCCAACGTAAATCAAGAACTAAGTTTTCAAATACAACTTCACTCTGTAAACAGTTTTAATAAAATTATTGAAAAAGGTATGCAAATTAAAAAGAATCTCATTACTAAAGGCCGAATCAATATGTTCTATAAAGACAATCAAAATCAAGCCAATATGTCATCAAAAAATCCGTAATTCTTTAACAAAAATACAATTGTGGTTGGAAATGGAGCCACAATTTCTAAGAATGTATAAATGATTCAAATTTCCAATCCTCTTAAATCTCAAAATACACCAAGTATCACTATGCCAAAAGGAAGAATGAAGCAAGATCTTAAGAAAAGATAATAGACACCTCTTGGTGAGATTGTAGGGAATGTCCATAAACTCCAACTTGAAAATATGATTATGTTTCCAAACATTAATCCATTCAATAAAAATAAAATTAAGCCCATATGGTATTGATAATACGAGTAATGTGACTTTATTAGAGTTAGGGTCACTTCACCAAAAGGTGTGTGAAACTTAGTAACTATATTTAGGACCTGATTGATCAAGGAAAAATTGAAGTTTAAGAGGAGGCACCTTCTTTAAAAAATTTAAAACTTGGTATATATTAGGATCCATTTCTCAAACATGATAAAACACATAAACAAACACAGAAGGACCAAGGTCAAACTATATGCATCAATAATGTTGATTATAGGATAACCACTTAAAATTGACTCAATTTTTGGTCATGTCGATCACAACAAAAAATTAATTTCCACCATAAAAATAAGGTCAAGTATATTGAACATTCCTCCATCCAATATCATTCCATCATCCAAATTATGTCCAAAATATTTGAATGCACTCAAACATTTGAGCATCCAATTATGAAAATTTAAGGTTAATCATTTGAGTCTACCTCCAAAAATTCCCATTCAAAAGGTACCTCCAAAATTAAATGTCCAATGACCATATCTGAATACTCCTAAAGAAGAATATGATCTCATATAATAACTTGAGAAGAACCAAATCAAATCCTATAATGGATCTTCTCAAATCATCCTTTATCCATAAATAAATCCTTAATAAGACCTTACACAAGTGAAGAGTTCCTATAGATATTGACCCTTATGAGTTCTAGGCACTCTTTGGCCATATCAAATTCTCCCAAAAACTCATCTTTGACCCACATGACATGCCTCCAATTTCCCCCAATCATAACAACCCTTTATTTATAAAGGTATTTATTTCTAATCATAATATCACATAAATACTTGTAGACAATGGTTTTAGAGCTATTTTTTACAATATCAATTTGATGAAAATCTAGAGATATTTAGATTCCATGTTAACATCTCAAATCATTACTATCAAGGATTATAACAACATCAAATGAAAATCAACATAAAATATTTATCTTCTTATCATGGTGGGTCTAGTAGTCAATCATCAAACATTAATTCATATGGTAGATTTTGATTTGCCCTATAATATAATTTTGAGATGCCATTAGATCCATGAAATGTAGGTTGTTCTATTTACCCTCCACCAATGCCTCAAGTTTATTCACTCTAGCATATAAGTCACTATCCTTGGTGATCCCTAACCCTACCAATACTTTTAAATGTTGGGGGGATAATATAATGATGTCAAGAATTATCCTAACACTGAGGGCATGTTTCATGTAAGATAAATATCAAAACCTTATATCCATATAGATGACCTATCTACATCCATAGCCTCATCCATTAAAATCATTCCCAAAGGATGAGTTAAATATGAATATCATACATTCCATTTTGGTAAGCTCCTTATTTCACCACATAGTTATGAGTGAACCACCATGAGAGAAGTTAAAGCAATGTCCCATTCATTTGATAGGACCACCTTTATAAAATTTAGAGTCCTATCAGATGAAAAATGGAAAAATTAGATGATTCCTAGTTGTTAGATGATGGTCTTGCATCCCATTTCAGCATCTAGAGTATCCTAAAGCAAATCAAATATGCAAAAACATGAATTATCAAGGAAAAGGATTGGTAATTCATGGACATGGTATTATGGAACCTATACAAGTCAAGTAGCATCAATTATATCATGGCCTAGGATACAAATCACCAAGTGGTGACCCATATGATGTCATTTCTGATAGTTAATTTTTGAGTAATCCTCATCTAGTGATGATGTTGAAACATGGTATATTCATAAACTTTATGAATATCTTGGTGTCACTAAAATTTTTACTAACAATACCATCCTTACCACTAACCTTGACCTCCTTTACCCTAACCTTGTTGATTGTGATCAACAAGAGGAACCTTATTTTTATCTATTTCAGAATGATGAATCAATAGTTGAGTTCATGGGACTCTGATATCATCTACTAGCTAGTGACCATAAAAATGGGGTTGATATAAACCTAAACACATGTACATAATTTTGGGAACAATTATAATTCCATAGTAACCAAAATTAAAAAAATCAAAATATAAAGTTCTCTAATGAAAACCTCTCTGAGGCACTAGTTGACAGGAAAAAAAAGACATGTTTGTTGGTGAAAATATATTTAAGGTGACAATAAATTATGAATTATATTATCCCATAAACATGAAATTGAAACATATAAACATCCCAAAATCATGCAATTAAATCACTCTCTTAATCATGAAGAAAAACAAGTGTATGATGATTTATTTACAAAATTTATGAGCATCACACAAATACCACAAGAATATCAAATTCCTCCTATCTCAACATACATGTAAGATCAATCTCCATCATTAATAGAATAAAACATTGATGTTAACGTTAGAATAAAAGATAACCTAAGGATAATCAAACTTGGGGCCACCCTGAATCTAGAAGAATGAGGGATCCTAATAAGGCTTTTTAAAGAATTCATTGACATTTTTTCTTGGTCTTATATGGATATAATGGGCCTAGATCCTTATTTGGTAGTCCATCATATTGTTGTCCATCTATATGCCTAGCCTATCAAGAAAAATATCTACAATATGAATCCTAAAGTGGCACTCCTAGTGAAGGAAGAGTTGTAAAAATATTGAATATGGGGTTGTCCACCCTATCGACTATTTAGATTGGATCTCAAAAATTATACTTGTCAGCAAGCCACATAAACGTATTCATATTTGTAATAATTTCAAAGACATCAATAAATCCTTCCCAAAGGATTAATTCCCCCTTCCAAACATTGACATGATCATTGAATCAACTAGTGGTTATGAAATGTTGTCACCCATAGATGGATGCTCAGGATACAATTAGATTTGAATTGCACCAGAAGATTAACCAAAGACTGTGTTAAAAATTGAATTAGTTTAACACATAAATAATATTCTATTCAATTCATTTAGGATGTTTTAATTAAATAGAGGATTAAAATTTATAGAATTCAAATTCTTAAAATAAAGGAGAAAATACTTAGGTTTTGAAACCACTACATTCCTACCTTTATTTTCTCATATATATCTAAATTATCTCACACAATCTTATCTATATGAGTTGCTACATACAATAGTTACACATACAATTAAATTATTTTTATACTCACATTATGATATAATTACTCACCCATGTGAGTAGTAAAAAATATTTTCCTAACATTACCCCCTTAATGCAAACATGGGAAAAGACAAACATATCCTTTTGTAGCTGATCTCTAAAAACATTCCTTAGACTAGGTACAACTCCATCAAGTTGCCTATTTAACCTCGTGAGGTGTAGCTATGATCTAAATTCCATGTGACTATTCTGATTCCCTGGGTTCTTGAATTTTGAATCCTCTAGATTCTTAAAGCTCATAACTATTTAGACAACCATCCATGTCAAGTTTACCTTAAAATCTTATTCTGCCCTTGAAAAGTGATTCTTTGGAATATGCATTATTCCAAATATTAATAAGGATTTATTGGGCACACAATAAAAACATGAATATACTAAAAATGAAATAACATGCAAAAACATGCCACTTACATAAAATAACCCTACCACTAGTGGTTGACAAGATGATGTTGAAAGTCCTCCTTCCTCTATTACCTTCATCCTCATATAGGATGAAACTCACTCAGTATAGAAAGTATTCAGAATTATAACCTCTATCATCTTTCATTGGTTCTACCTCAGTTCTTGGTTCATATTATATAATTACACTAACTTCATTGGTTTTGATATTTCCTTTAAGTATATTATTAGCTCAAGTCTTGTGATTCTAAGATGTGTGTCCTTTTTTCTTCTAGTAAAAACATTCAACATCCTCCTTGTTAATTTGTGAGTTTTTATGATTTTTATTTGAATACATCATAGTTTATTGTTTTACATCTTCTAACATGTTAGGAGAGCTGAGATCATATATTCAAGAGACTGAGATGACATTTGAATAAGAGTGAAAACAACATTTTTTATTTGTAAAACAAGTTATTCGAAAAAATAGGTTTTGCATCTTCATCATCAATTGGAGCTTTAAATTTTATTAGCTACCTCATGAGAGATCTAAAATCATTTATATAACTATACATAGTAAATACTTCACTTATTTTTAATTTAAATAAGTGTAACTTCAGATAAAATTTTGCATTGACTGATTTAACACAAAATAACTTATTCAAATTGTCCTAGATTTCTGTAGATGGATTTTCTAAATATACATAGTGTAGTTCAAAATATGAAAGTGTTAGGCCAATGATGGTTTTGGCCTTATCATATATGCTTTTCCATTCCAATTTATTTCCCACTAACTATTACTCACAATTTCTTATTCATTAGTTTCATCCAAATTTTAACTTTCCAAGTGTGAAAATTAAGACTAACAAGTTTTTTTATAATGGAATGTACATTTTAAGAAATGAACAAGATAATGACACATGACATTAGTTTACACCAAAAATGCACCATTAGAAAATGTATTTGAGGCTCAATTTTAGAATGAACACACAAGAAATACATCACATACAAGTGATAGTGCATCTAGTTACAATTGAGGCAAACATTTTTATTTTTAGTTTTCTACTTTTGCAAACATTGACATATTACACCTAAGATACTTACAAGACTAATTTGATGATTTTGGGATTTTGATATTGACACAATTTATCTTATTAACAATATAAAAAATGGCCCTCATAAAATTATAATATAGATTTTTTTCTATAATTATAATTTAAAGCTATTTAAAACAAGCTAAATGAAAAAATATTTTTAGACATGAAAATTAAAACTAAAAACTAACACATAATTTTGACTCACAATATATAAAGTAAATCACTATTATGGAAAATACATAGAATATAAATTGTGAAACAGACAAAGGTTCTCAAAAGGGCATAGATTTTAACATTCAAAAGCATCAAATATTAACATCTACATACATGTTTACTTTTTCTTTCTCTTGGTGTTATATACAGGTCTACTCATTGTATTTTTTGTAGCTCTAATTGTATTATGATACCAAATAAAGGATGCACATGGACAAGGTGAAACACTAACTAATGCAATTTGATATAATTTGGACTACATGTGAAACTATATGCATGAAATAAATTTTCATCATATAGAAGATTCATATCATAATATATCACTCACAAGCTCATAATTCTTCTTGTATTCTCACCTAATAGAACACACTATTGACTTCACTCCCTGAAGAATCCATCTTTAGTACTATAGTTAGCTTTAAAGTTATAAAAAATGAATATATGTTGAATTTTTTGGTAGAATCTTCATGTGAAGCTTTGAGAATGTAATATGACATATCCTATTAAATGTATGCACATGTGAATGTAGTGTAATCAAAACAACATGGAAAGAATAACCCATGGGGATGCCCAATTTTTATTAGATAACTCTCATTAAAACTTTCTCTTTGCTATATTATAAACCCTCTTTGATACTAGTGTTAAAAATTAAACAATCTTAACACACAAATAATATTCCATTTAATTCATTCAGGATGTCGTATTAAAATGGAAGATTATAATTTATAGACTTTCAAATCCCTAATAGAAAGGAGGAAAGACTTATCATTTGAAATCAATACATCCTTACCATTATTTTCTCACATATCTCTAAATTATCTCACAAAATCATATCTATATGACTTGTTACTCGAGTACAACTCTTACACACATAATTAAATTTTTTTCCTACTCAAATTATAATATAATTACTCACCCATATGAGTACTAACAAGGATTTTCCTAATATAATGAATTCACCACTTTGTGGGGAACATTTATTATTAGGTTATGCCATTCAACCTAAATAAAATTAGTATGACTTATCAAAGATCCATGAACATAATATTCTATGATATGATGCATAATATTTTTTAATGATACATCAACATCTTGGGAAAATTAAGAACATGGAAAGAGCATCCTATAGTCCTTAAGAGGATCTTCAAATGACTAAGGGAGTATAAATTTTGGCTAAACCCAAAGAAATGCATCTTTGACATCACCTCAGGTAAACCTTTTGGGTTTATCGTATCTAGATGAGGCACAAAATTCAATCCTATAAAGGTCAAATTAATCACAAAAATTCCCCCACTATAGAATCTCAAGCAACTTTGAAGCTTATAAGGAAAACTCCAATCAATCTGTCGATTCATATCTTAGTTGGTTGATAAAAGTTAACCTTTTACACGACTCTTGAAAAAGGGGAGTGAATATAATTGGAGTCAATAATGTCAGAAAGCCTTTTAAATGCTTAAGAAATATCTCATGAATCTTTTAGTGTTAGTAATTTCAACACTAGGAAAACCATTGCTATTATACATATTACTGACTCAATGTGCATTAGGAGCCCTCTTAGCTTAACATGATGAATATGGAAAAGAATGGGCTATTTACTGTCTCATATGAACATTAGTATCATTTGACTTAATAACTATCCAATTGAAAAGGCATGTTCAACAATTGTCTTTGCATATTAAAATCTTTGTCACTACATGCTAAACAATAAAATAAATCTCATTGCTATAATTAATCCTTTGAAATATTTGTTATTGAAATTTTTTATTATAGGATGAATGGACAAATTAATTATGCTCATAAGAGAATTTGAAATTTAGTGTGTAAATCAAAAGGCAATCAAAGGACAAGTACTAGTAGATCACTTGGTATAATCTCCTTAATCTAACACACAACCATTGACCATAATATTTCTATATTAATCTTTATTAAAAATTGATGAATCACACACATTAAAGCTCTGTTTTGATATCTCCTTCACTACTAATGGCTTAGGATATATAATTATTTTTTTCATGACTTAAGGATACCTTATTCTAAAGCCATTTTGAATTGTTTTTCCTTATACTAATAATATAACAAAATATGAGGCACTCATTACATGGTTTAAATTCACTCTTTAATAGAATATATAACAATTTATGGTCTATGGTGACTCTCAACTCATTATCTAGAAGGTCAAAAATGAAGTTTAGATAAACGATGATAAACTCCTCCCTTATAAACACATGGATCATAGTCTCAGAATGCATTTCTAATACATTACATTTAAACAAATCCCATAAGCCAAAAATAAATATGTGGATGTGATGGCCATAGTTATATCTTTGCTTGAGATGTCATTGGACACAAAAATATTAGTTTTGGTTGAAAAAATATTAATAGTGGCCTATGAAATTCATAACTTATAAAATGTTTATGAAATTGTTTGTCCCAGTCCCCTTAGGTATCAAAATATTTACAATTACCTTCATGAAAACATCCTTCCACCAAACCTAAACTAAACCCATCATAAATCATTCATCCAAAAATTCTCTTATTTCACCATCCTTGACAACATACTCTATTAAAGAGGATATGATGGTACCCTATTGTGATGTCTAACCTCATACGAAGCCCACTTGGATATCATTAAGGTTCATGATGGCATCTATGGGGAAAAGACCAGTGGGATGGTCCTAGCCAAGAAGATCATATGAATTGGTTAATATTGGACTTCCATGGATCATGATGTATGTAAATATGTTAATAAATGCATATCTTTTCATAAGTATAGAGATCTCATTCATGCTCCATCAAAGGAATTATATCCTATCACTATTCTATGACCTTTTTCTACACATGGATTCAATCTCATTGGTAAGATTAACCCCTCTTCATTAGATGGTCATAAGTAAATCATAAAAACCATATAGTACTTCACTAAGTGGGTGGCATCCATGAGTCTCACCTATGTTAGTGGTGAGAAAATATAAAAGTTTATTCTTAATAATATCATTTAACTCTATGGTATTCCATCCTTCATTATCTTTAAAAATGGAAAATATTTCAATAACAAAGATGTCAATATCATTGTAAACACTTTCATATCCGACACAAGTGTTCCACACCTTATTATACTCAAGGTAATGGCCAAGATAAGGTGACTAATAATACTATAATAAAAATTGTCAAAAATATTGTAAATGATGATGGTTGTGATTGGCATATACAACTTTATTTTTCACTATGGTCTTATCATACAAGTATTTGTACTCCAACTGGTGCTACTCCCTACTGATTGGTCTAAAGTGATAAAGCCATATTTCCAATCAAGATTGAATTAACCTCTTTGTGAATTATATTACAATGCCTTATTGATGAAAAAGAATACATGGCTGCACAACTTCAAGAACTAGAACTTTTGGATGAAAAATTACTTAATGCCCTCAATCACCTAAAGTCCTATCAAAATTGGCTACATAATGAATACAACAAGAAATTTAGGCCAAGGAAATTTGAAATTAAGTCCTTAAGGAAAATCAAATAAATACAAACATGAATCAATAAAGGAAAGGGAAGTTTGAGCCTAATTAACTTGGACCCTATGTTATCATCACCAAATATGGTTCAAGAGTTTACAAACTAGCTACATAGGATGGCTAAGAGCTAGATAAGTTGATGAACATCATGCATTTGAAGAAGTTTTACACTTGAATCATGTTAATATTTTTTCATCAATAAATCTCACTATAAATTAAATAATACTAATAATAAAACATAAAAAATAAAAAAAATCATTCATCTAAAGGTGAAAACCATTTTTTTGATGCCTTGGGCAAGTACGATGATGAAAATTAGTTTCTAACATCACTCATAGAATGCATTTTCTAATTTATCTCATGAGGCATACCTCACATACTTGGGGGAAAAATAACCTTTCCTTTATCCATTCCATAATCCTTCTCCATTTTCATATGCCTATCCTATGCTATCATACCCATCATCCTTTATCCATATCTCCTAGTTTTGGCCTTAGTGAAGTTGTGCCCCAATATCATGCTTGGGAAACATCACTAATTCATAAGCACATCAATTGAAATAGTATTATGAGTTATGACAATCTAGTTCAAAAAAGTGTGCAAGTGGAATAAGTTAAGGGGAATCTATATCAGTTTCATGCCATAACCCTTGAAGAGTCTATCTTGATCTTTCTCTCCACCTATTCCTCTATCCCATCCATTATTCCCACATCCACTAATTAGTTTTCTCATATTAGAATGGAGAATGGATTTATTTTTTATAATTTATGCTTTGTAAATACCTCTTGTCTCAATATTCCAAAAATCTCTAAAAATTATAAAAAAGCCCAAAGATAAAAAAATTAATAAAATATAGAAAACCAAAAAAACATCATAGTACTTTGTCTTAAGTCCTAAAAAAAATCCATGTGCCTATCTACCAAGTCATTTTTATTTTCCTATATCCAATATTTTATCATTGTCTAAGAATAAAATCAAACAAGGTTAGGTTGAATTGTGATTCATTCTCCCACCCCAAATATTTTCAATAGGATAAATAATAAGACATTGATCACATAAAATCATATACATCATGTAATTAACATGTAAATCCTTGAATACTCATTTTATACATAATATTGGTCATTGGTTGATTCATTTTCATATCTTTATTCATCACACACACACACACACACACACACACACACACACACACACACACACACACACACACACACACACACACACACACACACACGCACACACACACACACACACACACACACACACACACACACACACACACGTGCGCGTGCGCGTGCACACACACACACACATGTGTGTGTGTGTGTGTGTGTGTGTGTGTGTGTGTGTGTGTGTGTGTGTGTGTGTGTGTGTGTGTGTGTGTGTGTGTGTGTGTGTGTGTGTGTGTGTGTGTGTGTGTGTGTGTGTGTGTGTGTGTGTGTGTGTGTGTGTGTGTGTGTGTGTGTGTGTGTGTGTGTGTGTGTGTGTGTGTGTGTGTGTGTGTGTGTGTCTGTGTGTGTGTGTTTATATATATATATATATATATATATATAACTATGTATCTTTATAAATATAATTGTTATAAAGTCATTGTTTTCTATATATATATATATATATAGAAAACAATGACTTTATAACAATTATATTTATAAAGATACATAGTTAACTAAAAATGGATAAAGATATAAACATTTGATAACACACAATCACTAAGCTCTTAAAAAATGCACTTAATGAACAAACAAACAAATATATATTTATCTATTTGTTCATTAAGTGTATTTTCTAAGAGCTTAGTAATTGTTTGTTATCCAATGTTTATATCTTTGTCTATTTTTAGTTAACTATGTATCTTTGTAAATATCATTGTTATAAAGTCATTGTTTTCTATCTTGTTATCCTATTCTTTTTCCTCTTATCTCATTTTCATGTAATAACATAATGCAAATATGTCATCTTTTTTGTTTATACAAATGTCATATTATGCTACATGCGAGTTGTACATTTTGTGTGTAATATTCTTATCTTTTGTGTTACTCCAATATGCATTATGGCAAAATATCATCATGGATATACAAATATCAATAGTGTATGTTACCTAGTGATATATTCAAAGGACTAATAAAAACATATAGATCAATATTAACCAAGAAAATAACCTAATCATCACAACCTAACATCTAATCATTATATAAAAACTCATTTATAATAATGTATCATAAACACCCATACGTCACAATAATAAAATAAAATCCAATAGTTCATCATAATCATCTATTCTTCAAAAATAAAAACAGAATTAATTATTAATAATCTAAATCACCTCATCATATCACATAAGATATATCTAATAATCTCACATATCCATACATAAATATTGCTAGTCGTCACATCTACACAATCATCACATTAATCACATTTTTTTAACCAATTGCATCTAACATCATAATAAGTTAAATACATTGACTTAAGACATTAAAAAAGCTTAAACATTATCATAATCATCATAAACATCATCACAAACATCATATACATCATAAACCTCATAATCACCATCACTATTCATAAACATAATGAGGAACATACATAATAAGTAAGAATTGAATCAAATCATATATATATTGATGCCCGTGAATACATCAAAAATAATAGATATACAAAGAATCATGGTCATTTATGTTAGATAAATTAATTTCTAAGTGGAAATTATTAACCCGTAGCTTACATTGGTAATTAATTAAATAAATATTAATATATTATATATTAACACAAGGTCAAAACTTCATGAAAATAAAAAATATTATTATGGTTATTTAATACTTACCAAATGTTTTAATTAATTGGATTTATCAGAATGGATGGACCTATTAATTTTACAATGGTCACCTCCCTTGATATTTAAATATAAATAGGGTTTTACCCTATTTTGAAATCATCTCTCAAATATGAAACTTTTATCATATTCAAACTTATTAAATCTATGAGTTTTGTGAAGAACTGTTTGAAGAAGTGAGAAGGAGAAGTTTTTATTGGGGTGTGGAGTTTCTCAAACATATGAATATCACATTGGTGGCTTTTTTACCTCTTTGAGGTTTTCCCACAATAAATACTTGTGTTCTGTGTCAATTATTTAGTATTCATTTATATGCTTTATTAATTAATTTCATATCTACATCCTATATATTGGTTTACCAATTCTTAAAATTTATACATCAAACAAATAATTAACATACTGTCTCATGCCTCATGCCTAATTATATCCATCTAAAGGTGGATCAATCCTAGGATAAGGTTGTATAGATATGGTCAATGTCCATATGTAGGAAGAACCTTTGGTGCATCAAATATATGCATATGTGGGAGTTATGTGACCAAATCAAACTAATTGATAAGATAAATCATAATAATAATAAGCCTATTTGGCAGCCCTCATCATCCTTTCACCCACCTACACCATCCCCTATGTTGTTAAGGCTTGCTAGTTATCATCCCTCTAAACTTGTAATGTATGTGCCTCTCTATCTCTAGTTGTTAGAATTATAGTCAATCAAGAAATATATGCATGTATGTAGGCTATATATCTATCCATATCTATAATATTTATCTCTTAGGTATAGACCCAACATACCAATCCTTCTATCTTAGTTATTCTAGATGAAATCCCCTCCTCCACTTGACTAATCAAACTCTCATCCTTTGTTAACCTAATCTAAGAAGGCTAATCCCCATCACCTATACCTATATATATATATATATATATATATATACTCACCCTAATATCTATCATTGATATTTTAGGATCTAGATAATACTCAATCATCACCCTAGGAGTCCTCATGGTTACCCTATATAGTACTAGTCCTACTTTAGATGATGAATCTAGAATGATAAACAACGACTGATCCCCATATATTCCTCTTCCCTACCACTTGTCACCATCACCATATCCTCCTCCCACTATAATTTATATCACATACCCATATCCACCCTATCCACCATCCCCAACATTTTTGGGATCCAAACAATCCTCTTCCTAACACTCCTCTTTCTCTATCAATACCCATATGCCTGGATCATTGCCTACATCCTCTCAATTAAATAATGGGATAGAAATTATAGTTATGTCAATATAATCTTGCATCTCTACACTCATAATGCATCATAGTACCTAGTCACTCCAACATCAGGTTCTAATGTCTATTAATCCCACTATATGGGATTCATTACATCAAATCAACTATCACTCTTGCCTGATCGACCATTATCCCCCACTGGCTCCTATCTCTCATCACCTCATAAAAAATGGTGACTTTATGGTATGGCTTGATGTATCTCAAACTATATCTATATCTTGTTAGGTATATATCACTCAATCACTATGTCTTATCTCCCCACAATATAACACTCTGCTAGCATAAACTCCATATACTCTACATCATCCATTTACTAGAACTATATCTACCTATATGATATCCAAATCACCTCATTTGGTGTCAAATCATCCAATTCACATCTATATAACCCAAACTCACCCAAGTTTCCTTGCCAAACACTGATAATAATTTCCCTTTTGTATATTATTAGCTCTTTAGGATTCCTCTAGTGTCTCATCCCTACCAAGTGCTTGATCAATAGATGCTAACACGCCCAAATATATAACATTATGGATGACCTAATTCTTTATCCTCTTTTATATACTAGTAGATGAATATCCATATATAACTGGGCTAATATAACATGACCCCATGAAAATATTATCTCTTCATCCATCATATCTTCTACCGTATATCACAAACCAATATGAAAAAAGTAACTGCTCTTATTAGGTAGTAAGATGGCATTGATAATGGCCATCAGGGTAAGATACAACCTATATATACTCTCTTCCCTTAGACACTCAACCAAATATATCATCCCCCTATAAAATCCAACCATGATATGCTAATATAATCACTATAAATTCATCATCTATTGAGATGACCTCCAATATATCCTCTCACCTCTAATTAGGATCCTCAAGATATGCTAAACATCCTCTATCATCACTATCATCACTCCCATGGGAAGATGGAAGATACTCATCTTTGAGTGCCATATCTCCACCAGGGTGGTTAATAGTGTTTGATCAACATGAATAAGTGGCATCCACATAACATGGTACAATCCCATGACTTCCAAAAGGTCATAGTCATCTATTTTTAGATACGATAACCCTCTCATCACCTCTTAGTTATTATATTATGGCATAATCATGGGAAATATCTACTAAAAATATAAAATTATAACTATGTCAACTAAATTAGCTAATCTATCTTTAACATGACTAATATTCCATCCTAATTATCATCATTTAGCTTTTCCACTCAGTCTGCATAATCATTAATCTTCTTGTTTATTTTGTAGCCCCTTTTGAGTAAAATATACTACAAGAGATAAGAAATCACCCCTCTGTGTCATAAATCCACTCCTAAGAGACTCATGACTTTGTCAAGTTTCCATAACACAAAGTTGATGCTTGCATGCATGAAACCATTATAGGCTACATGAAATTGCAACTTGACAATCACAACTTAGATATTGGTGAAGTCACTAATCATAAATTCAATGCCATTGGTTTTTTTGCAAAGTTTTTATAACCTCATGTAGTTGATAAAACCTAGACCAAATGATGATACTGCTATAATAGTGACATGAATTTATTGTTGACATAAGAAAATCTATCATTCATGACTATGAAATCACTATGAAAACATTTTGTCCTCATAGTAACTTCACTCTTTTCCTACTTTACACCCTAATTAATTGACATTAATGACAAAATTTTATAAACTTAAATGATTCATCAGGTCCCCCCACTCTGTATCTCTCTAGTGCTACAAACTCACTCTCCTTAGTGGTAGTGGTGTAGCACATGATCCATTTTCAAAATATAACATTGTGTAAATTGAAAAATAAATTTAATAGGAAGTAGGGTGTAAATGATATGGGTTTTCCCCATCAAACTACTATTTAACCCTAAAATTTAAAAATTTGACCACCCTAAGGATTGTTTTTAGCTTATAGCAACATTTTAGTCTTATTTTCACCCATCATTCCTATTTTTCATCATGATTCCATGTGTACTCACCTACCTAATAAACTATAATAATTAATATCCTTCTTCTATGACAATATTATCACTCTTATGATGACCTATTAATACTTAAATTTCATACACCATCCTTGCTATGCCCTTAACCTATAGTGTGTCTAGGGATATGTATGGCTGAATTTTGGTTTACACACCTTCATATTAGCTTATTTCATTTCTCAATGTTCTTAGTATGGTCAACCTATGGAATAACCAAGGCTAAGTAGAGTATATATAGAAGGTATAGGTTAGTCTTTTATCATCATATTGTGAATTATGTTCTTATTACATTGTTATGAAGGTTTCCCCTTGAAGTGGATCCATCAGAATATTCAAATATTCAATTCTTTCTCCAATTTTTGTTGTGGATCTACTTATTCTACTCTTAATTTTGCTATATATAATTTTGCTATTGTGAATCATCTAAGTAATTTCATTACAAGTGGTATCAGAGCTTTGATTTAGGCAAGTTTCCATGGTAGAATATTTTATTCGGATCTAACATCTTGAGCACTAGAAGGTTGAAAAATATAAATTTTGATTTGGGAGGAATTGATTTTTTGCCACCATAGTTTTATTCACAAGGATTTTTAACAAAAAAAAAAAAAAAAAAAAACATTTTTTTGGTAAAAAAAAGTCTGGAATTTTTTTTACATTTTGCAAATTAGCAGTCATTGGATTTATCTTTATGAGATGATCATAATAGTATATTATAATGGTAATTTTTTAATACTAGGTTGAAACCCTCTTAAGGTTTGTGCATGGTTGGTCCAAAAACTTCTAAATGTAGGAAAGGGATAAACTCCAAAAATTACTCATAAGGATAACATAGAGTTTGAAACTTTAAATCTATCTATTTTGGAGGAAATTTAACAAATTAAGTTAGAGTTGTAGGGCATGGTGAAAAAAGATGATTTTGATACATTTTAAGGGGACATTAGAGAGTTGAGAGGAGACTTGGATAGTGTGATAGATCAACTACAACAAATATCTGGGCAATTGTCCAACTTTTTAGCTCAACCACTATAAAATAATCCTCCACCACTTCAATTTGGTTCTCCTCCTCAAAATAATACCAAAAATAATTATGACCCTAAGATGATTTTGCTAAAAGTGGACATATACAAGTTTTATAATAATAATCCACTCATTTAGCTCACTCAAATTTAAAATTTATTTGATCTACATTAGATTCCATGTTTGCAAAATATGGTTATGGCATCTCTATATCTAGGACCTGAGCCATTCATTTGGTATCATTGGTTGTGTTATCAAAATAAAAATAAGGGTGTCCCAATTTCATGGTCAGTATTTTATAAGTATTTGCAGCTCTACTATCCAAACAATGTATCTAAAAACTACTTTAGTCAACTAGCTAAGATATGCAAGATCAAGACTATCAAGGACTATATTCATCAATTTTAGAATCTCTCCTTATGTATTGTAAACATCACTGAGGAAAATTTGATTGACCTATTTTTGGGTGGCCTCAAATATAACATCCAATTGGAGGTTCACATGTTTCATCCTAGTATTATATTTGAGGCCATACCAAGGGCATGCATGGTTAAGGAAAAATAGCTAATCAGATGAAGACCTTTCACTAATGTTCATGAATGTACCTTCCCAACACTATCATTTAATTAGCCTAATGGATTGGTACCTCAACAATTAGAATAAAATGTTCAAAATTTTTATGTTTTAGATATGATAACAAATGGAGCAAAGGGAATTGATGTGCTGAAAACATGTTATTTTACATTGATGGTGCCAATGAGGAGGAAAAAAATGAGGAAGATTCAGGGGAAGGGTTAGAATAACCTAAGGATGAATATAAAGATTCTTAACCTACTATTTTATATCATGCACTTTTAGGCATTAATACTCAAACTCTTAAGGTGATGGGTTTCCTGAAGAAATAGAAGGTGACTATGTTAATCGAATCTAGGAGTACACATAACTTCATCAATAGTAAGTTGTATACTCATTTGAATTGTTTCATTTACATAGCTCTAGACTTTTAGGTTATGATTGTAGATGGTGGTATGGTCAAATATTATAAAAAATACCATAGCATTAAGCTTTCTATGTGAGACTAATTATTATATTCCCTTATGTTTGCTATTCTCATGGGAGGAGTTGACATTGTTTTGGGAGTGTAGTAGCTCACCACTTTGGGCACTATTAAGATTAATTTCCAAGAATTATATATGAGGTTCCATTCAAAATGAAGGAATTTCGAACTACATGGATTATGGGATAAATATTCACAACTGGTTAGTTCCCATAAGATGATGAAGATTCTCAAAAAAGGTGCATAAGGTTTTTTGGCACACTTATTTTCCATGGAGGTTAAACCAACCAAGGAGTCTACACATCGTAATTTGCAAAAGGTTTTAGATGATGATTATGTTATTTTTGGTAACATGCCAAAAGGACTTCCTCCAAGTCATGCACATGATCATGACATTAGACTCATTCCAAGAAACACACCACCCAATATCAAACCCTTTAGGTATCCTGATGCCCAAAAGAATGAAATGAAAAATATGGTACAAGAAATGTTGAAGGTAGGAATCATCCAACATAGTTAAAGTGAATGTTATTCCCCAATGGTCATAGTGTGAAATAAATATGATAGTTGGAAGATGTGCCCATACTATAGATAACTTAATAAATACATCATCAAAGATAAGTTTCTTATTCCAGTAATTGATGATTTGATAGATGAATTGCATGGTGATATTTATTTTACCAAGTTATATCTTTGCTCTGGATATCATCAGATTTGCATCCATGATGAGGACATACCTAAAGCTTTCATAACTCATGAAGGACATTATGAATTTATGGTCATGCCTTTTGACCTTAAAAATGCATCATCTACATTTTAGAGTTTGATGAATAATATTTTTAGGCCATTTTTGAGAAAGTTTGTATTAGTGTTTTTGATGATATCCTCATCTACAATAAAAATTGGGAAGACCATTTGAAGCATGTGAAACAAGTGCTTTCAATTATGGAAAAACATAATCTTTATGCCAAACCTTCCAAATGTTTTTTTTGTGTCCAAGAGGTGGAGTACTTGGGTCATATTGTTTCACATAAAGGAGTGAAAGTTGATCCTAAGAAAATCCAAGTGATAATGGAGTGATAGGTTCCAAAGACCCTCAAGAACTTTTGTATATTTTTGGGGCTAACTAGTTACTATCATAGGTTTTCAAAACTATGGTAAAATTTTAGCCTCAATCACCTCTTTGATAAATAAATAATCCTTCCAATGGAATAATTTAGATGCCAAGGCATTTGAATAGTTGAAAATGGTTATGTGCACAACTCCAGTTTTGGCTACTCTTATTTTTTTAAAAACTTTTGTTGTGGAGTGTGATGCATCATGATATGGAATGGGGGTTGTACTCATGAAAGAAGATAGATTAATAGAATTTGAAAGTTTCCAACTAAAGGAAAAAAATAGGCTCAAACCAATAAATTAGAAAGAGATGATGGTTATTATACATGTAGTGAAGCAATAGAGACCTTATCTAATGGGTCATCACTTTCAGGTAAAGTCTGACCATGATAGCCTCAAATATTTTTTAGAATAATGCTTGTCATCTAAATAAAAATAAAAATGGGTGACTAAAATGTTAGGCTATGATTTTGAAATAGTGTATAAGAAAGGAAAAGAGAATGTAGTGGAAGATGCCCTCTTCAGGTAGGATGAATCAATTGAGGCATTATTATGCACCATGACCATATAGCAGGTAGATTGGATAAAGGAAGTAAGTGTAGACACCACAAATGTGTCTGCACCTTGGTGCTCCCCCCTTGTCCACCTCAAACCCATATCCTAACCCTTGGCCTTAGTCCCCTCCACTCATTTGATTAAAATAACTTAAATATTTCAATTAAGTGGCCCCCTTTCCACCTCACCCTTGCCACCTTGGATCCTCCCTTGGATGCCTCCACCTTCCTCTTAGCCTTTATTATGCCAAATCTTCTCATTATCTTCCTCCCACGCCCATTTAAGCATCCTCATGACCGTTCTTCCCACAATCCCTCGCTTGGCGGCGTGCAAGAATGGGCAGAGGCTATTTTTAGTCTGTGTTCCCATTCTGCCACTGTCGACGTCGGCGACCCTTCGGCCAACGTCGATGATACTGCCGGCGTCAGTAGCCTTCAAGACTCCTTTCTGCATCCATTCCAGCCCCCAGCCCCTTGAGCTCGCAAACTGAATTCTCTTGGTGTTTTGGCATTCATTTCTTCTCCCTCTGGACCTCGTGCAACAGCAACAACAGGTGCAGGGATTCTTGAGCAGAGATTTCCTCTTGCAAAGTCTTCTGTGGTCTCAACAATAGCTCTCCCACTCTTCATTCAGCAAGCTAAAAAGGTAAGCACAGTCTGTTATTTCATTTCATTTCTTTTCTTTAGTGTTCAGTTGTTGGTATCTGCTATCTCCCACTCCCTCTGTCCTACACCCTGAGAGGCTAAAAAGCCTTCTCAGGGCCTGTCCTCTATCCACCTTCCTTTCACTCTTTCATCCTTTCAGTGTGATCCTGCCAACTCCCTCATCCTTTCTGCCCAACAAAGACCCTGTACAGGGCACCTAATCAGAACCAGACCATTCCCCAGTCCATTCAAAGTCATCCCCGAACTCTGTCTCGACCCTGTTCACAAACTAGACCTGTCCACAGTCCAAAAACCCGACCAGACCTGACTACAGGCCACTGCCCCGACCGATGCCGGTTACTTCCCCGACCGACGTCGGCAGGATAACCGAAGTCAGCAGACCAAGAAACCGACGCCGGCAACATTCCTGACCTCGGCGACTGTCATCAGCCCGATAACTCCTTTCAGGTAATCATTGATCTTTTCTTTCATTTCTAATTTGTTTATTAGTCCTATATTCTGGCATTCTGTATTTCCTTAGTCTTTTATCTATCTGTTATCAGTGGGTTGACCTCCCTTGAGGAAGTTTTCACACTTTCGGGAACAAGCTTTCACTTGGCAACCCGCTGCCTATCCATCTAACATTTTCTTATCCAAGTTTATTTTCTTTTGCAGTGTCATTCCTCCACAGCCAAAGAGGGGTGCCCACAAACGTCTGGATTACGGTGCGCAATCTTTATCTAGGTACTTCTAGCCTTGTCCATTTCTTTAGTTTCTTTATTCATCTTTTGAATGTAGAAAGTGAATTAGCGATAGAAACATTCTGGCATGCCCGGTGGGACCTTAGGTTCTTCCTCGGGTTCCTCTTCCTTTCATTCATTTAGGTGCATTTAGGCTCCTTCCTTCTTGTCTCTTTCTTCTATTCCAAATGACACTATAAGCAGGACTAAAACGAATCTTTCTTCCTTGCATTTCTAGACTAGTCTAAACATCATACTCTCAAACCCTTTCTCAAACTTGTCTTCATCCAAACTTCATATTTTCGACTTGGGCTTAAAAACATACTGCATTGCATTTCTGCTTGTGCTTGCATTAGTCTTCACCTAGTAATTAGTAAAACGCATATTGAATAAATCGTAGACACTTGATGTTACACTACCAAACCACATGCACTAAAACAAACATAAAACTTACTTGAGACAAGGCCCGACTGGGATTTCATCCCCCAACGGATACCTTACCCATCCCGGTGACCCTACTTGGATTTCATCACCAAGGGGGAAGCCCACTCCGTTCTCTGGTGGAGGATAAACTCTAGGCGAGGTATATCTTGGCTAAGCGAGACCAGCTAACCACTGAAATCGTGAAGTGAGGGGAGCTTGCTCCTTAGCACCAGGCCACGTACCAGACCTAACACAGATTTTTGAGCACCTAAAACAAGACCCAAAACCAACTCTAGATTGCCTCTTCTAGGACCCTTCTTACAACCAACCTCCCCAAACATTCATCTAAGGCATAAGCCACAAGATTTTAAATTTAATTCCTAGGATTTATCGCTTGGGCTTGTCTGTCTCTCTTAGTTCTTCTCTTCTCATCTGTTTGTTTGAGTGAGTGAGGACACTTTCTTCATTGTTTTTCCAAGAATCTTAAAATCTTTTGGTTCTCTGGAAAACACAGTCATCGGCATCGATTCTGCCACCAACGTCGGCTTTCCTCTCTTACCAACATTGGTTATCTGACTGACGTCGGTCACATTTCTTACTGACATCGATTTCTCAACCGACGTCGGTTTCTGTCCTTTTTCCTTTTTTTTCAAAACCAGCAGCCTAAAACCTGTCCCTTCTCTATCAAAAACTCCATCCTGGTTTTCTGAAATAGAAAAACACAGTTTCTGAAACTTGAACCTTCTTTGCCTTACATGGTTTTGACTCGTAGCCAAGCCAAGGCTCTTGTCAACCACGCTAGCTGTCAACCACTTCCGTCTACCACGTCCGTGACCAAGCCTACAATGGAGTTCAACTCAGAGACCTAAAGAACTCCTATTCGTCCAACCCCACCGCAGACTCCTATTGTCCAAGAAGGGGACCAAGATTTTGAATGATTCTTGGACCTCAACGTCAAGGCCTTGCAACACTATCTCGCACATAGCCGAACGCGAGACTCCTTGGGCAATCCAATCTATGGAATGCCAACCTCTCTTGCCACGACTACGGTTGTATCTACGGCATCCGTAGTTCAACCCTTAGACACTCAAGCCATCGCTTTGACTGCTGACCAGACTTTGACCAATCCTCTAGGTGTGGCCTCTCCCTCTATCTTTGGGCCCACTTCCACAGGGGTTTTGGCCCCCTATCAACATCAACCCGCTCAACCGCTATCCACTCCTTTTCAAAACCTTGTCATCTCTATTCTGCCTACCCTGACCCCTATCAACACTAGGGTGGCTTCTTATCCCTTGGCCCCCATTACCACAATCCAACCCCTCGTGACAACATCAGGCCTAGCTATGCCTTCTACCCAACCACCTTTAGCCTCTTCATCTATCCCTACGACTAGTTATCCCTATGTTGCACCTTTACAGGGGCAACCAACTACGTCGTATGCCTCCCCTAGCCTCTTCCAAGTGCCCTACAACTTAGGGGGCACGCCACCCGTCAATCCATCGGCAGATATCATCAAAATGCTGATGGACAAGATGACCAGTCTAGAGACCTCTGTTTTTGGCTCACGCAACGCTCTCTCATACGAGCAGATCTGTAACGAGCCCATTCATCCTTCTGTCCCAATCAAACCATATCCTAGCCAGTGGGAGCTTTCCAAGTTTTCTTGCTTTCAAAGCAAGGAAAACCCACAACAACACTTGCAGGCATTTAGACATGCTTGTTACCTCATTTCCCATGATGATGCATTGCTCTTACGCACATTTCCTATGTCTCTCTCGGGTGCTACGCTTGACTGGTACAGCTCCCTTCCCAGCCATTCCCTCTTCTCATTCACACAATCGGCCTAGCTCTTCCTCGATCACTTTTCCATCAACATCACTAAGAAGGTCTCGATCATGGACCTCTATTCTATCCGGTAATTCGAGGATGAGTCCATAGCTGACTTCGTTGCTCGATGGAGAGGCCTCATCAATCAACTCTCCTTTTCCTTACCCCAGGCTGAGCTTATTGAACTCTTCTCCCAAGCCTGTGCCAGACATATTTCTTCCACCCTGAGGGTTCAAACCGTCCGCACCTTCGACGAAGCCTTCACGATGGCCCGCAAACTTGAGTTGTGTGCCATTGAGGAGAATAAAGTCAAGTTGTGGAGCAAGAATCCCAGCTCTAAGACCAATGACTCTTCTTCTGCTAAGCCATCATCATCCAGTTCTAAATCTAAGGCTTCAGCTAATGCCGTGGTTGTTAGACCTTCATCTTCTTCAACCAATCAGCCTGAGCCATCCACATCTCAGAGCGCCACTCGCCAATTCCAGTAGAGATACGTACAATGACGGTATACTCCTCTCGGAGAATCATACGCGTCTGTGCTGGAAAAGCTTGTTAAGTAGGGGGTCCTCAATCTCCCTCAAGCCCGACCTCCTCCACAATTTGATCCCTCACACGCCATCCCTGCGTGGTATAGGGAACAAGACTTTTGCAGCTTCCATCGTGTTAAGGGACATGACACAGAAAACTGCAAAACCTTTAAGAACATAATCCAAGACATGCTTGAAAAGGGGGACCTCATCTTAGATAATCCCAATGTGCCCCCTAATCAAGCCATTGACATCTTCAAACAGCCATTCCCTAATCATCTGCCAACTCAAAACAATGTCCAGACCTTAATTTACGACAATCATGAACACAACATTCGAACAGTCAATACGGTCTCGCCTTTCGTCCCCAATCAACCTCAAGAGGTTAGTCCATCAATTAGTCCATCACATGTGGATGAACCTCTTTCCCCGGCTAGTTCTCCATCGACCTCTCTCATCTTGGAGGATGCCTCAGCTTTACCAGCACCACCGGTCTTGCCATCCTCATTTTTGCTGCCTATGGAGGACCCGACCCTTCCTACTCCTCAACCGCAAGTGGAGGGCACCATCATCCCTGCCCTTTACCCGCTTGAGGAGCCTCGCTTTATGGATTCTTCTCCACCCAGGGAAGAACCTGTCTCCCCTTCGTCTCCATCTAAATCTGTCTTATCTTCACCATATCATGCATCTAAGACTGCTACACCCATCTCATCTTCAACCCCGCAACCATCAACATCTTCTTCTCAGCCATTTTCCCGATTAGTGGAGAAAATCAAACTTCTCCCTCCAAGGAAAGTGACACCTCAGGTGTTGTGGGAGCATCTTAAAGCCCTTCAACATACTCGTGCCCTCTCATCACATGCTGCTAATCTTCCCAAGGCAGAATCTCTTCAGACTCTTGACAAAGACCAGACTCTCAAACCTCAACCAAACCCGTCAAAACCGAAACCTGCATCTCTCTTGTCTAAGCCTATCAAGTCACTTGGCATTCATCCTATCTCCACCCTCACTCACTCACAAGTGAAGGTGGACCTAGACCAGACCTTGACCAGTAGTAGTCTTCCAACCAAGTCAAAGAAGACTGCCAGACCGCCGAAGCGAATGCCTCCTACCCCGTCACCATTGCCATCCATTTTGGGCCCCCATCCTTTGACCCTGGCTAGAAACCTTCCCACTCCGGCCTCTAATCAAAACTCATTGCCTCCTTTGCTTCCTCTGCCTACCTCCAGCCGTCCCTCTCCCAAAAAGGCAGTACCAATCACCAAGAAAGTGCCACCTTCACCTGTCACCGCACCATCAACCCATAAGGTGGTACGGAAACCTCTTCCAACTTCGCCTAAGCAAAAGTCACCGACCTCGCGCATATAAAATAACACGGACCCTCTAGTGGGCTCATACTCATTGATATTGTGCTGACTTCTGCAGACTTCCAACATAACCCTTCCACCCATCAAGCCTTTCCAACCTCTCGGGTCCAAGCCCTCCTGGTTCGATGACACGAAAATTTGCTTATATCATCGTACACCAGGACACGATACTGAGACTTGCTATGCCCTCAAGGCCATCATTCACTGCTATATGGAGAAGGACACTCTTCTCCTTGAGGACACTCTTCACCAGACCCTGGCTTATTCTCATCCAACCTCTTCAAACACGTCAACATCTCACCAGCAAGACATGACCCCTTATTCACCTCCTATTTTTGAAATCAATGCTATCCGTATAACCACTAGGTCGCAAAAAGACAAGGCGAAAGAAAAAGCTACCATTCCTTGGACCTATCCCTTCGTTAAGCCACCCCTTGCACCCAAGCCTAAAATTTCTATCCTTGGCGCGTCCCAGCCTTTTTCATCTTCTTCTGGGCCAATTCATGACTCCATGCTGAAGCAGCTTCACCAGACGCCTATAAAGATGTCTCTTTATGACCTTATCCAAACCTTGCCTCAGCACTGTCAAGCCCTCATCCAAGCCTTGCAGGCAGCGGAGGTCCAACCTGAGGACCCCCAACCACTCGCTGCCCTCGTCCATTCTTTATCTCCTGTCACCTCCATCACATTCAGTGATTCTGAGATTCCCACATCTAACACAGAAGATCAAGACGCCGCCCTCTTCATCACTGCCTATGTTGATCAGATACGCATTAAATGCATTATGATCGACGATGGCACTAGCATCAACATAATCTCTACCCATGCCTTTGATCAGTTGGCTCTTCCCAAGAATTGCGTCTCCAAAACTGACGCGATCTTACGCTCTTTCAATGACACCACTACCACGACCATTGGCACAATCATCCTTCACATTCGTGTTGGTCCACGCACAGTCTCGGAGCTCTTCTATATCATTGAAGGAGAGTTTCAATACAATATTCTACGGGGTCGACCTTGGATCCATGCCATGGCCTGTGTCCCCTCCACCCTGCACCGTTGTGTAAAGTTTGAGCATGACGGGCAAGTCCACACCATTCCCACTGACCCTTCACCCTTCAAGACTTGCAACACAACTTACCATCACAACGATGTCCTCATTCCGATCAAGCTGTCAACTCCGGCACTGCCTCCATCTGCAGAAGCTTCGACCAGTTTGCAATCGGCGGTCGCCCTCACCCCCCCTCTTCAAGCACCGACCAAAGACCCCATGGAAGACATCTTCCAACGACTATCACTTGGGGAATATCGCTTGTTGAACCTAGACATGTTCCAAACTCCGCTAGAGTATGGACGCCTTCATCTCAGTCCCAATTATGACCATCGAATCGGGATGGTCGTGCCTTATGGTCCTCCTCACCTCCAAACCAACTTTGTCTATGGGGGGCTCAATCAAGCTCCTACCAACGACAATTCCCTCTCTTCACCCCAACCTTTCACATCAGATTTCTCATTTCTTGGCAACCCTGCCTTCACACACACTTACCTTTACAGGTGTGCATGGAAGGGTTTTGGTTTTGGACGTTATAAGCAGGGCTCCCAACAGCCCATTGAGCTACTCAATGATGATGATGCCAAGAAACGGTATGGCCTGGGATATCATGACCCCACTTAGGCTCCTTTCGACCTTTGTCCCGAGCCAACAATTGACCAATATCCTCCAAACTCACCCATCTCTCCTTCGTCACCTACGGAGTCGGTGGTTTTCATCCCTCCTAGTTTTTTTTTCCATAAACACCATCCGCCTGGAACCCTTGACCTATCAGCTCAATGGGGTGTCCAAGTCTCTCCCTCTCATCTTTCCTAACATGATAGAGGATGAGTCAGCAACCATTCACACTGTCCACTGCGTTGATGATGATGCCATCCTTTCCTACATGGCTACCAATGACTCTTTCATCCAGCATTCCCTCCCTTTCGAGACCCAAGTTATGTTAAATGAATCAACCATTGACATTAACCTCCCTTCTTCTGATGTTCCTCATGTCTTAAAGATTGGCCAATCTTTAGACACTCAGGAGCAACTTGACTATACCCAGTTCCTTTTCGACCATAGCAAGGCCTTTGCCTAGACTTACAGTGACATGCCTGGCATCGACCCCACCATTGCTACCCATAACATTGTCACCAAACCAGAGGCTAAGCCTATTAGGCAAAAGCTTCAAAAGATGCATCCTCGCATTGCGCTCCTTGTCAAAGAGGAGCTTCAGCGCCTTCTCTCCATCTCCTTCATCCAGCCCATCGATTATCCGCAGTGGGTCTCTAACATCATCCCAGTTACTAAAGCAACTGGGGGGATTTGGATCTACACGGACTATCATGACCTTAACCTAGCCTGTCCCAAAGATGACTTTCCTCTTCCTAACATTGACCAGCTTGTTGATCTCACGGTCGGCCATGAGATGCTATCTCTCATGGACAGTTTTTCAGGATACAATCAAATCCTGATCGCATCGGAAGATCAGCACAAGACTACCTTTATCACCCCATGGGGGACTTTCTACTATCGAGTCATGCCTTTCAGCTTGAAAAATGCTGGTGCCACATATCAACGTGCCATGACCTACATTTTCCATGATCTCCTCCACAAAATCATGGAGGACTATGTGGATGACCTTCTCGGCAAGTCCAAGCTTCACCGTGACCACTTGACCATTCTCAAAATCATCTTCTCTCGCCTTCTTCAATACAATGTCTGCCTTAACCCCAAGAAATGTGTCTTTGGGGTCCTCTCAGGCAGGCTTCTCGGCTTCATCGTTTCTTTCCATGGCATCAAGATAGATCCCACCAAGATCCGCGCTATCCCTTTAAATGGGATGAGGACTGTCAAGAGGCTTTTAAAGCCTTTAAAAGCTATCTAGTCTCTCCACCAGTCCTCATTCCACCTAAAGACGACCAACCCTTCTACCTTTATATCTCTGCCACCAACCATTGATTAGGTGCCATGATCGCACATCGAGACGAGCATCATCGTGAGCAAGCAGTTTACTACATCAACCGAACACTAGTCGACTATGAAACTCGGTATACTCATACTGAGAAACTCTATTTGGCATTAGTCTTTTCCGCTACCAAGCTCTGCCACTATCTTCTCAACCATAAAACCTTTGTCATCACTCACACTGACCCTCTCAAGTATATGCACTCTAAGCCATATCAGAATCAACGTATGGCTCGGTGGCTCATGCTGCTCACTGAGTTTGACCTCGAATTCATCCAGCAGAAATCTATCAAGGGGCAAACCATCACTGACCAATTGGTAGATGCCCCTCTTCCCAACAACCAACCTTCACAGTGTGAGTTCCCTGACGAATCTATCGCCACACTTTCCACCGATGACACCGTCTACCAAATGACCATGTTCTTTGACGGCTCCAAATGTCAACTCGGTGGGGGTGCGGGGGTCATCCTCATCCCACTCGAAGGGGAGCCCATGCCTCTATCTTTCAAGCTCGACTTTGATTGTACCAATAATATGGCCGAATATGAGGCCTTAATTTTGGGACTTCAGACTGCCCTTTCCCTCCACATCAAGTCTATCAACATCTTTGGTGACTCACAGCTCATCGTCAATCAAGTTAACGGTTCATACCTCTATAAAAATGAAGTTTTGCAGAGGTATAAAAATTGTGCTAACGTTCTTTTGGCATCTTTCGACCATTATCTCTTGCAGACTGTTCCACGCTCTACGAACAAGTTTGCTGACACCATGGCTTCTCTTGCTTCGCATATCTCGTCTTCATCATCGTCATCTCGACTTTTTGTCATAGTGCATCATGTACCCTTGCCTTCATACATCTCCCCTCACATCGACCATATCAACACTGTCAATTCTAGCCCACAAGATGACTGGTATAAGCAACTAGTGGACTACTTGTCTCTTTCTGTCACTCCTCCCAACCTCTCTAGCAATGCACGACGAGCCTTCATCAAGCGCAAAACTCGCTATACCATGCTAGGGGGTCTTCTTTATAAGCGAGGCTTCGACGGCCTCCTTCTGTGCTGTCTCACCTCCACTGAAGCTTCTTGAGCCATAAAACAAGTCCACGACAGGATTTGTGGCAGACACTTTAGTGGAAACTCGATTGCCAAGTGCATCCTTCGCCTGGGTTATTATTGGCCCACCCTTCATCAAGACTGTAGCGAATATGTTCGACGTTGCATCAAGTGTCAGCAACACTCTAACTTGCTTCATCTCCCCAGCCACGCCTTACAAGTCGCTCAGGATTTATGGCCTTTCTCTCAGTGGGGCTTAGATCTCATCGGTGAGATTAACCCTCACTCGTCTCTTCGTCATCAGTCCATCATCACTGCCACTGAGTATTTCACCAAGTGGGTGGAAGCCATTCCTCTTGTCTCCACAAAAGCTGACAAAATTGTCGACTTCATCAGCAGCCACATCATCTATCGTTTCGGTGTCCCTCACAAAATCATCACCGACAACGGCAAGTCCTTCAAAAACAAGACTGTCCAAAAACTATGTGACTCATTTGGCATCAAACTCAGCTTTTCTTCACCTTACTACCCACAAGCAAATGGGCAGGTTGAGGCTTCCAACAAAATTCTGACTAAAATTCTCATGAAGGTGGTCAACGACACAGGAAGGGATTGGCACATTCATATTCCCTTCACTTTGTGGGCCTACCGCACTAGCATCTAAACCTTTACAGGTGCTACTCCTTTCTTCCTCATGTATAGAACGGAGGCTGTCTTACCTCTCGAAGTATAGATCCCGTCTCTCCGCATTTCCCTGCATGACATTCTTTCCAATGATGACTTTCATCAAGATCGCTTAGCTCAACTTGAGTTACTTGACGAGCGCCGTCTTGCTGCCCTTAATCATCTCCATGTCTACCAAAGTCGCATAAAGCGAGCCTATGACAAAAATCTGTGAGAATGAGATTTCAACATCGGAGACCTCGTCCTCAAAGAGAATCAGCACGTGACCAATATGGAGCGAAGTAAATGAGACAAATTCACCCCCAATTGGCTTGGACCTTTTATCATCACGCACAAGTATGGGTCAGGGACTTATCATCTGTCCTCCCTCGACGGACGGCCAGAACCTGAGCCTCTTAATGCATTGCATCTTCGACCATTCTTCTGTTAGTCGAGTACTTGTCTACTGGACACGTAACTTGAGCTCATCCCTTGAGCAATCCTCGTCCTCTTAATCCTCATTCCTTTCAAACCTATTCCCCTTTAACAAGTCCTCTATAACCCTTTTATGATGCATGGATGCTTTGTCCTAATAAAAGGGGCGTCCTTAAACTTCTACAGTCTTGTCCATGACTCAAAAAAAAAAAATCAAGATGTCAAAACATAATCCAAGGTCACAAAATCAAATCAAAAAGACAGACTGCTCCCTCGAAGGACAGCTGTACTATCATTGCTATAGCTAGTAGACTGATCCCTCGATGGACAGCTATTCAAACATTATATAAAGCAAAAATATAGACCACTCTCTCGAAGGATGGCTATGACTAAATCTTGCTACAAACAACAACCTTTCTTAGAAGCTTCCCGCATTGATCAGCTTCGCAACATGACCATAAATCAAATGACATCTCTATGTAGACTTCCCACATCGATCAGTCTGCACCTCAAAAAAAAAAAAAAAAAAATGAGTCATGGACTTGGCTTGTAGTTGTCTCAGGGTCTCCTATAAAAAGGGGCAAGGTTATTCCTGCTCTTAAATTGGGTTACCCTATCCTCCTCCTATTACCTACTCAAGGGACTTCGAGCTCACTTAAATGTCAAAGTGATTCGATTACCACTCGAACACAACACTGGTCAACGGCGTAATGCATGAACAGGGCTTTTGTTCTAATAACCCCTATCTATGCTCCCTTTCTGGTCCTTGTCAATGAAAGAGCAATTTGCCTTTCACCTTTTCTCTACACTTTGATCACATTTAACCACATCAATTATCGACTCAAACCAAGCTATTTTTCATCTTCATAGCATCAGACATCATCCTTGTCCATTTCACATAGTTTCTATGGACACCAATGCACATGGAAACTATCGACCAGACCCAATTTATGTTAAGCATAAACCAATACTTGCTGAAGCATAAATAGACCTCCATTCATTTTTATACATCCATCACGACTATGGAAACTTGCTAGGGATGAAAGACTCTCGACCAATTCTACAGAATACACCATCTATAGCATCATCTTATCCTCATCTTACCCTCATCATTTCAACACTTGACCACATCCAATCATCGACCAATCTTCTCAATTTGTCTAAACTACATTGGTCTGAGGCCCTATAAATAGGGCTATGTAGGCAGCACTCAGATAACACATCCTCTGAGGTTAGCTCGACCACCCCCATTTGTTCATCTCTTTGATGGACAAACCTTCTCTTTTACGACCTTGACCTTGACCACGACCAACTCAACCACTTTGACCAAGACCAATCTTTTTCTTTGACCATTCCCCCCTTTTAGGGAGAACTATATTGGCCTGAGGCCCTTCACACAAGGGCTATGTAGGCAGCACTCAGATCACATGACATTTTCTGAGGTTAGCTCGGCCACATCCTTTCGTCCATCCATCCCCTTGACCAATGACCATTGGAGATCATGCGTATCTCCTTCGACCTTCGACTACTTCCAAGCCAATGTTGCCTTGGTCATTTTTGCGTGTGTGCTACCTCACGTCTGGTTAGCAGAATTGTCCGCAGACTATTTTTGACCCTTCGCAAGTGTAGGATCGCAAGCCAGTTGATCCCTACTACTTGTGGCATTTTCATGTTTCTGGGAGCACTTCTTGAGCCTGGGATACCTGGAACACGATGACCATTTGGAGCTTCAGCTTAGATTGAGTAACTCGATCAGCAGACGACTAAATGCTGGGGCCCGGTTACTTCAATTTTGGCACTCCTTGACCCTTGACATGCGAAAATTTGACCCGACCATCCCGTGAAGTGGCATACGTGCAATCATGACTATTGCAGCATTTTCCCTCACAACATTCTCTCCATCTTTCTGTCAAATCGACACTCGATCTCCAGTTCCCTTCTCTCAACTATCGCTTTGAGGGGGGAACACCTCATTCTTTTCCTGGGGCAACCAACTCCTATTTTTGTCTTGCAGTTCATCAAGAACAACCAACAAGACAAAAAGGGGCAAATGTAGACACCACAAATGTGTCTACACCTTGGTTCTCCCCTCTTGTCCACCTCAAACCCATATCCTAACCCTTGGCCTTAGTCCCCTCCACTCATTTGATTAAAATAACTTAAATATTTCAATTAAGTGGCCCCCTTTCCACCTCACCCTTGCCACCTTGGATCCTCCCTTGGATGCCTCCACCTTCCTCTTAGCCTTTATTATGCCAAATCTTTTCATTATCTTCCTCCCACGCCCATTTAAGCATCCTCATGACCGTTCTTCCCATAATCCCTCACCCGACGGCGTGCAAGAATGGGCAGAGGCTATTTTTAGTCTCTGTTCCCATTCTGCCACTGCCAACGTCGGTGACCCTTCGGTCGACGTCGGCGATACTGCCGGCATCGGCAGCCTTCAAGACTCCTTTCTACATCCATTCCAGCCCCTAGCCCCTTGAGCTCACAAACTAAATTCTCTTGGCATTTTGGCATTCATTTCTTCTCCCTCTGGACCTTGTGCAACAACAGCAACAGGTGCAGGGATTCTTGAGTAGAGATTTCCTCTTACAAAGTCTTCTGTGGTCTCAACAATAGCTCTCCCACTCTTCATTCAGCAAGCTAAAAAGGTAAGCACAGTCTATTATTTCATTTCATTTCTTTTCTTTAGTGTTCAGTTGTTGGTATCTACTGTCTCCCACTCCCTCTGTCCTACACCCTGAGAGGCTGAAAAGCCTTCTCAGGGCCTGTCCTCTATCCACCTTCCTTTCACTCTTTCATCCTTTCAGTGTGATCCCACCAACTCCCTCATCCTTTCTGCCCAACAAAGACCCTGTACAGGGCACCTAATCAGAACCAGACCATTCCCTAGTCCATTCAAAGCCGTCCTTGAACTCTGTCTCGACCCTGTTCACAAACCAGACCTGTCCACAATCCAGAAACCCAACCAGACCTGACTATAGGCCACTACCCTGACCGACACCGGTTACGTCCCCGACCGACGTCGATAGGATAACCGAAGTCGGCAGACCAGGAAATTGACGCCGGTAACATTCCCGACCTCGGTGACTGTCATCAGCCTGACAACTCCTTTCAGGTAATCATTGATCTTTTCTTTCATTTCTAATTTGTTTATCACTCCTATATTCTGGCATTCTATATTTCCTTAGTCTTTTATCTGTCTGTTATTAGTGGGTTGACCTCCCTTGAGGAAGTTTTCACACTTTCGGGAACAAGCTTTCGCTTGGCAACCCGCTGCCTATCCATCTAACATTTTCTTGTCCAAGTTTCTTTTCGTTTGCAGTGTCATTCCTCCATAGCCAAAGAGGGGTGCCCACAAACGTCTGGATTACGGTGCGCAATCTTTATCTAGGTACTTCTAGCCTTGTCCATTTCTTTAGTTTCTTTATTCATCTTTTGAATGTAGAAAGCGAATTAGCGATAGAAACAGTAAGATCAAAATGGAAGAATGATAGTGATACCAAGGATTTGATTCACACTCTTTAGAAGGGTTATAATGAATCTAAAAAATTTACATGGAAAGAGAACTCATTATGGTATAAAGATAGATCATACCTTTGAAAGTATTCTCTCCTCAAACATAAAATACTTTAGGAACTTCATGCATTTCCACTTGGAGGTCACTTGGGAATTTTGAAAACATATCATAAAATCAAGCAATATTTATTTTGGGAAGAAATAGAGGGGGATGCTTAGAAATATGTGGGTAAATTCATCATATGCCAACACAATAAAGGTTAAACCATTAAGACCTTAAGTCTTTTGCAACCTTTATCCATTCCTAGCCAGTGTTGGGAAGAGGTTTCCATGGATTTCATTATGGGGTTACCATGGTATGACGGTAAAAAAGTTATGGTAGTTGTGTATTGACTCACCAAGTATGCTCATTTTTTCACCTTATCATAGCCATTTTTTTCTAGTATAATAGATTCTAATTTTCCTAATATAGTTAAAAAATTGCATGACACTCCAAAGATCATTGTAAGTGACCGAGATTTCATATTTATTAGTAATTTTTGGACCAAATTATTTGCATGTTTGGGTACCCAATTGGCTCATAGATCATCCTATCATCTTAAATTTGATGGAAAAATTGAGGTAATAAATAAATGTATCAAAGTGTATCTTCATTGTTTTGTTTCTAACAAACATGAAAAATGGGTTCATTGGATGCCACTTGTTGAATGGTGGTATAACACTTTTTTTCACACTTCTTCCAAGATGTCTCTATTTTTAGAATTATATGGGTATTATTATAGATAAAAAATTCACTCTGAGAGAGGGTAATCAAATCCCTCTCAACTTGAGCTATGAAATGGGATTGAGTCTAGGTTGTGGTTGACCTCTAAGTGAGTCAAACCTCTAGATTTTAGGTTAGCTCCCAAAATATAACACCTAGACTAATAATACACCACTTGATTTGACATATAAAAGGGAAATAAGATTACTAATCTTACCAAACAACTTGGACATGATGCACCAAACATGAAATCAATATCTTGTTAAAGATGCACTATGAAATATAAACTTACAATCTTATTATGATACTCTAAACAACCCTCATCACACTAATGTTTTAATCTAAAGGTTTAGATGATTAAAGGTGTAATAAGATGATTAACCAAGGCACACATAATGGTCTATCAATTATCTAAACAATAAAACAAAGTTAAGTACTTCATATGACATGTGAAAGGAAAAAAACTTGCATAAGGCATGAAACATGAAAGATAAATGCAAAGGGTCATGAAACATTAAAGATAAATGCAAAGCGTATGACTATCACTAAACACTCATCAATACAACATCCTCAATATCACTCTTTTCAAGATAGAATTATAACATATAAATTGAATTAATTTAAATAGGAAAGTATAATTCTCAATTTTGGTAAGGATTTTCCATAACCAATATGTGGATCTTACAAACTTAGCCAAAAGTGGTTGCTCTTATAGAGAATGGTGAAGAGAGAGAGAGGGGCATAGTAGAGAATGATTGACAAGTTTCCATGAGAGTTAAAACTAGAAAAAGAGTTATGAAATGGTATAATAGACCTCTAAGGCCATGTATCTCACTCTTAAAGTATATCTAACCTTCCAAGTGGCATAGGAGTTATAAACTTGCTTGACACCTTGACTAGCTCCTTGAAAACTACCCTTCTTTACATGAAAGGAGTGAAAAATGGAAATTAAAACCATGAATTCACATTTAAATGATTTAAAAACACTAATTTAACATCTGAAATTCCTTAATAAACTCCTCTAGTTTTCCATTTCATCATTCAAGTGCATAGGTGTCTTGAAACTCTTCATTTCCCATGCCTAGATTGGTCCAAGTGGACAAAAACTCAAGTGAATATTATTTAGATTATAAAACTACATGAATGTTATTAAAATATGTTATTATGTCTAAAATAAACCATTTTTGTTCTTGTAACAACTCCCAACAGCTCATTTTGATCCTTGAACCTTCACTAGGCCTACTTTCCTTGTAGCCCTTTTTACCTATAAACCTCTTTGTGTAGGGAGTTGTATAGATGATATTGATAAAATATGGGAATATTATAAGAAAATATATGTCATTATATATCCATTTCAAATTTATTCTTTAGAATCTGAGTGGAAACCCATTTTTTTGACTTTCTCTCTCTTGAATTAGGCCTCAATGAGGCTTCCTTGCTTTAGACCCTATTTTCTTGATCCAAACTTATTACACACATTTGAAATAACCCAAAAGTGTATAATTAAATTTAACTAGTCCATCACCAACCTCCATGTCAATTTTGGGGTCTTGAAACCCTGTAGGAGTATGCAAACCAAGAAATGGCCTTACCACCTAGTCTCTTTTAAGCCTGCTTGAGAATGCCTTGGAAAATGGGCCTAGTTTGGTCTCTATTAAAATATCCTTTGATTTTTTTTGGAATTTAATGGATATAAAAAGTCACATATGAACACATACAATGATTTGGAATCTCTCCCCTTCCCATAACACTTGAAAACACAAAAAACATTAAAAATAGTGTATTTGTACATAAGTGACATCAACATACAAGTGAATGTGAGTAACCTCCTTGGAGTCTTAAACAACATCAAAGAGGTTTTAAGAGAATAATATGTCAATATATTTACATTTGAGCTCTTTTTTACATGACTAGTCACTATTAGGGTTGAAGACCTGTTTGGGGTCTTAACAATTATTCATAAAGAAAATATCATTAAATGAAATATTTCCACTTGGAAAATATTCTTGATAGATTCATTAATTTATTAAAAAAGTCTTATAATCCCATACAAAGTGTGGGAAACAATATGAGTATCTAAATTTGCTCTTTGAGTGGCCTGCTTAGCATTCTTAATGCTAGAGAGAGGCCAAACATGAGTTTTGGGTTTGAAAACTTCATTTGACTATTTTGATAGGTTAAAACACCTCTATAATTTCCATTAAAATTATTTTAAATTCCTTTTAAGTTTTCATTTCCCCTTTATATGCTCAGGGTACACTAGTTTGGGTACTTAGAGTTATGGCCTTATCACCTTCTTAATAGCCCTCAAGGGCATTTAGATGAAAACCTAAGATTAAGTACCTCTTATAGGTGAACATAAACCTTTTTCATGTTTTTATGTTTTCTCAAGATCCTCTAATGATTTATATAAACTTTTTTCATGCCTTTGATCTCAAGTGGACTCTTAAGTCTCATGGCTACCCTTTGTCCAAGGAGTGGGTAAGGTCTGAGATAAAATAGTGAGTACTTACACTATTTTTATAACCCTAAAATGATCATGGATATATTTTTAATATCCTAAACACAATTTTTACCAAAATTTAGAGCATGATTAGGCCTTTATAACCCTTAAAACTCAAACTTCTCAAGATTAGCTGGGTCTGCTAGTGACTACATATTAGGCCTTGACTGACTGTGTATGAGGTCTTGAAACCAGTTTGGATAAATATTTAATTTTTTTAATTTGGTTTAAATAATTACCTATGATATATTTTTTCAAACTAAGATGAACCTCATATTTCCTTCACCATGTTGTCTTACTCAAGTTTTGAGATTAACCTACCCTATGTAGTCTATAGGTATTTTGAGAGGTTATTTTGACTACATACCTTATGTTTGAGGACTTTATCACTATCATTACTAACCAATTAAATATGTTATGAAATTATTTGAATTTTAAATATGGACTTAATGCTCTTCCATAGACCTTAGATTCTTTTATTTAGTGGTTTGAAACACTATGTCAATATCTTGTAGCCTGTAGGTGACTTTCAAGCATCATGAATACATACCATGGAGCTTAGTCCTCACTCATACCTAAAATGACATAATAATGGTGCATGAATGTTTTTTTAAGTAAAAAATAGGTTTAAAATCCCCTCCCACTCATCTTTGTTCCTTTACTTAGGTTTAAGACTAACTATCTTCATGCAACCACTTGTAGGTGCCTTGAGAGATTCTTGATTGTTTATTATGGGTTTAAGACCTTCACCATGTCATCACTAACTTCCATAAGTTTCATGAAATTATCTAAGGGTTTAAATTAGGCTTAAGATCCTCTTTATACACCTCTCTATAAACTTTTATTAACTTAAAAATAGGCCAACTCCTAAGTAGGCCTATAGGTACTTTGAAAATGTCTTGATTATGTTCTAACTGTATATGTCTCTCTTTCATGCAATTACTAACCTTTTCAATGATCATGAGGATAGTGGAGGTTCCACTTAGGTTCAAATATATCTAAATAATCTTTTACCCTAACTTTAGTTATGTAATTGAGTTATTTCTTAGATAGGCTTGTATATGCCTATTAGGGTTTGTGTTTAAAGTCATGACTACATTTTCTTGGGCTTGAGAGCTCATTATCATACCGATATCCCTCTAAATGATTTATTAACTTGTGTTGAAGTCTAAAATAGGCTCATATTTCACTCAAACACCTAATATGCCTCTTCCTTTTAGGTTAAAAGTCTGTTATCATTTAGAGAAACCTATAGGTGCTTATTTTAGGGTTTATGATAGTGCATTATGTGTTTAGACCTCACTTTTAGCTCAAAGAATTTCTCCTAGTTATTGAATATATATGCAATCTCTCATTAGGTTTAAAAACCTTTCAAGTACACCTCTATCTCCTTATCATTAAGTACATAATCTGTACACTATTATAGGTGAAAATAAGAAGCATGTTAACTTAGTTTATTATCATCTTGACCATGAGTGACTTAGTGGATTATTTAAGGCTTGTGACACCCATATTAATCTACCTTGAGATTAGACTCTCCATGTTTTATCTCATTCTAGTGTTGATTGGGTTGACCTTAGTTCAAAATATTGTTCTATAGGCATAGGTCCTCTAGGTCTCTTTTTGACCACCTAGGGCTACCAAACAAATTTATTATATTCTTAAGTCTTTCCACCCTATTAAACCACCTTACATTCCCACTATCATTTCTCAATTAACCCCAAATATTAATACCAATATCAAGCCACCTTATATTAACCTTAACTAGTCTATATAGACCTATAAGATGTCTCTTTTGACTATGAACTCAATTACCAAGATACTTCTTTGGGTTCTTGAACTTCCCAAATTCTATGAAATCCACTACTCACTCTAGTAATATTTATCCCTTCTTAATGGTCTCACCAAGTCTCTAAAAAAACCATATGTCACCTTCAAGTTACCCTATAGGTCTATATGGACCTATAGGTGCCTATTAGTTCATACATAGGATCTGTATGTAGAAAATGGAGAGCATAGTCAGTTTGAGGAACTTTGATGATAATAGAATAGTCAGAGGCATATGAAGGTATGAGGAAATGCATTTTGTTCTCTTAATGGATCTTAGATTCTCCCAAACACTTCATAGTCATGCATATGGAGGAGACACCTATGAATATCTCATTTGAAAGTGCATTGAAATACCATTTTAAACTTATCATGCTTAAACACGTGAAATACCTTTTCAAAATCTCACACTATGATGTATAACTAGTATTTAAACCAATTTGGAAATCAAACTATCATCTCATTATTCAAACATAGAATATGTTCCAAAGAGCAAGCACACAAGATGAGTATGGACAAGAAATATATGTTCAAATAAACACATGAATTTCATGGATTTGAAGGATATTACATGAGTGATGGAGTTTTAGAAACCTCTGAGAGTGACTACCATGAAGATAAAATCAAACTTCTAGCAGGATTCACTAGAACAACCTATTCATCAAGAGATTCTTCCTCCAAGTGAAGGCACCTCATAGAGATTAATTAGATGATTAAACCACCAATAAAGGGAGATACATGAAATCTAAAAACATACCTAAACACCATTCCTCTACATAGATTTTTTAAGTGGAGAAATAGGTGAAAGAATAGACCCCTCTTGGATGGATAGGCCATAGTGACATGATGTCACTCTTAGAAATTGTCAATAAAGAATAGGCCATCATTATTGAAACCAATTAAATCAATTTTAATCTAATTTTGACCCATAATAATGTAAATTTTTTTAGCTCCTAACTCTCTTTCTCCTAGATGTACCATCCATTTCAATTTTGCCTTTCTAAGCTTGTGAAGGCAATGATGGAGGAGAAAAGGTGTTTGGAGTATCGGTTTGACTTAAAAATTAGTCCAAATATGGTAAATTATGTGAGTGAGCCAAATAGATACTTAAAATATGTTTATAACTGAAAACTATTCTCCAAGGCCATACAAGTGCCTAAAAGTGCTTGAAAGTGTCATTTTTCTTGTTTGGGAGATTGAAACTACAAGTTTGTTTGTACTTGAATGACCCTAAACATTATATGACTTATCTATAACACCAAGGGTGATTTTAATCTTCTTGAAATGTTCTCTTATTTAAGTGGTATGTCCCACTCCTCTATATGGGCTAAAAGGTGGCTAAATTGCCATTTTTTTAATTTGAGAGTCAAATATAGGTTAAAACATGATATGATGACATTAATGACATTAAAATAGCCTTTTGTAATGAATTTTAGTCATATTAAACCTTTTACCAAGTTTAAAATGACAAGACCTTGTAATTGAACTATTGGACTAGACAAGTATTCATAAGACTAGAACTTGGACTAGGCTAAGGAAGGGAAAACATGACCATATGGGACTCTTTAGGACCATTATCGACCATAAAAAAGCCATATGACCACCATATTAAAGTTTTAATTTAGAGGGGTTGACCTATTTTAACTTGAGTCAAAATTTGGTCAACAAGTATCACCCACCATACATCACTTCAATTTTTCTAGTGCATCCTAATGTTTGAGCTATTGAGGAACACATTCACCATCAACAAGAGGTGCTAGTCAATTTATGAGAGAAATTAGTAATGACACAAAATCTAATTGGAAGTAAAAAATAAATCAACACTGTAATGAATGATATTTTAACATAGGTGATTGGGTATTTTTGCATTTGTATCCATATAAGCAAATGTCTCTAAAGTAATAGAAAAAGGAGAACAAGCTATCACCTAAGTATTATGGCCCTTACCATATATTTAATAAAATTGGTAGTGTGGCTTATAAGCTAGAATTACCCCCAACTACTCACATACATCTAGTATTCTATGTATCATTCCTAAAGAAATTAATTAGACAGAGTTTCCACTCAGATTGAGTTACCTAAAATAAATGAATAAGATCAAGTCATTCTAGAGGCTGAGGAGACCCTTCATATGCATACTAGGCATCTGCAGACTAGATCCATTAATTAGTATTTGATCAAATGGAATAACCTACATTATGAAGTGCAACATGGGAGGATGAAGCATTCCTATAATAACATCTTAGTTTGATTCAATGTTAAGGACAATGTTATTTTTAAGGGGAGGGGCATTTTAGGCCCTTAACCTATAGTGCATCTAGGGATGTGTGGCTAACTTATGGATTACACACATTCATATTAGCTTGTTGTATTTCTCAATGTTCTTAGTATGGTTATCATATAGAATAACCATGGCTAAGTAGAGTATATATAGGAGGTAGTGGTTAGTCTTTTATCATCATATTGTGAATTCTATTCTTATTGAATTGTTGTGGAGGTTGCCCCCTCAAAGTGGCTCAGTCATAATATTCAAGTATTCTACTCTTTTGATAATTATTATTGTGGATCTACTTATTCTACTCTTAATTCTACCATATATAGTTCTATTTTTACGAATCATCTAAGTAACTTCTTTATAATCTTGGTTAGCCTCCTTAGGACATCTTTGAGGCTTCATTATCATTCTTTGTTATTCACTCATTCCTTCCTAAGGATAAATACATCAACCTAAGGTTCATATAGACTATGTAGGTAGCACTTAGTCATATGGGATGTCTAAGGTTAGCTCAACCGTAATCCTCTTCATTCCTCATCATTTTTACTTTTTGTATTCATTAAATATTATCTAGAATTAGTTTCATTCATTCATTCATCATTCATCTTATCCTAACAAATCCATCATCAAATCATCTATCATAATTAATCTATATAGTGGATAGAATACTTGAACTAAAATAAATCAATTGATCAATCAATTTATCATCCAATCCAAGCTTACATATTCACTCATTATCCATAGTTCATGACTCCTTCCATTGATTAAGGTTTGTCTAGGACCATAAATTTATCATCTTGCTTCCTCACATACATCATCACTTGGGGAAAATAGAGCATTCAACTAATCATTTCAACATATGTCCTTCCCACTCAATAATCCAATCCAATCTAATTTTAATTCTCTCCTTAGCATACATTCTTGCCTAGTATACATCAAAATATATTGACATCACTCAATAAATCATCCAATCCATGTCCAAAAATCTCCTTTGCATGAGTCCTTGCATGGGATACATCTAAATCTTATGGTTTCACTCATCATCATATGTTTATAGATTTCCCTTTTCATGTGCTATTAACTAGGGAATTTCCAGGGTCATAACTTTATCCATATTTCTCCCTTGTATATGTATTTTCTAGGGGCATAATCAATCCAAATTCTAATCAAGTAACTCATTTATTGTAAACATATCTATCGAAGGATTCACCAAGGTCTGAATAACGAGAATGTATGAGTCATGGTTACACAGGACAAAGCAAGTGAATACCACAAAATGCTAAAGTAAATGAAATCAAACAAGAGACAATTGCATAGACAATTTGGAGAAAAGCCAATATTCCATTAACATGAGAAGGCCATAATGAAGAATACATATAGGAGAGCTAGTAAGTAACTCCTCCACAAATGGTGGTCAAAGCACCCCAAAAATAGACTGTAACTCCTCCATGAAAGGTGGTGACAAGGTGATAAGAATAGAGAAGTAACTCCCATACCCAGAATAGCCGGTCAAAGGAGTTACTTATGACACCTAAGACACATCTATGACACACATCTCCACATAAGCTAGCCTATCCCACAAATGTAGGAAAGCTCCATGTATCCACAAATATATAATATTCCCTAATTAAATAATAGGGGAAAATAAAAACCTACACTAACACCCCCCATAAGCGTAGCTTAGGTGGGCAATGTGGAAATATAAAATGGGTCCCAACAACTAGGCCTGATGAGGTACCCATGTACAAATGCAATCTCCCATAAGATAGAGAAAAGGAGAAAACCCAAAGGAAAAAAATTGCCCCCAAAAGAGAGACATAAAAAAATTAAGAGGCTAGAGGCCCCCCCAAAAGATGATGCTACTATAGATGTGGAACGCACCCCAAGAAGAGCTCGTGATGAATGAAATTGCTTTTGGTGAAAGGTTTGGTGAAGATGTCTGCAACCTACTCTGAAGACTGGTAAAATATCAAGTCAATGACCTGACTATGAAAAAGCTCTCGAATGAAATTCATGTGAATCTCTATGTGCTTGGTTTGTTGGTGCTGAACTGGATTCTTACAAATCTAAATGGTACTTTGGTTGTCATAATAAATGATGGTGGGTTGCCTAATAAGAATGCCAAACTCAAAAATTATCCCTTGAAGCCAAATATCCTTAGTAGCTACATTAATAGCTCCCTTGTACTCTACCTCTATGGATGATATAGAAATAGCATTTTGCTTCTTGCTAGACCAACTGATAGGACTAGAACCTAGAGAGAAACTATAACCAAAAGTGGACTTGCGAGTCTGAGAATTGCCAGCCCAGTCTGAATCTGTATATCCAACCAAGTCAACCTTTATGCTAAATCTATAATAAATCTCATATCTATGTGAACCCTATATGTAATGCAAGATCCTCTTAGCTGCTTTCTAATGTAGCTCATGAGGTTCCTGCATAAATCTGGAGACAAGTCCCACTGCATATGATATGTCAGGCCTAGTGTGAGCCAAGTAGATGAGAATGCTAACAAGTTATTGATACTGAGTGGCATCAACTAATGGTGAAGAATAGTTAGCCTTAAGCTTGACTCCTGATAGAAAGGGAGTTGGAGATGGCTTGCAATCAACCATGTGAAATTGAGACAATAAATCAAGAGCATACTTAGGGTGTGAAAGAGAAATCCTTGATTCTAACTATAAGATCTTGATGCCAAGGAAGTAGTGCAACAAACCAAAGTCTATCATGTCAAATATATCTTGGAAAGATGCCTTCACCACTACCATAGCTGATGAAGAACTCTCGGTGATCAAAAGGTCATCAACATATAGAACCAAAATCAAGAGCGAATCATCCTACCATAAGAAGTAGACATTAGAGTCAGAATGGCACCTAATGAAACCCACTATGAGAAGGAAAGAATCCATCTTAGCATACCAAGCCTGAGGGGCCTATTTGAGGCCATAGATAGATTTCCTAAGTCTACGTACTAAGGAACAATCCTGAACAAATCCTGGTAGCTACTCCATGTAGATCTCCTCCTCTAGGTCTCCATGAAGAAAGGCACTCTTCAAATCCATATGGTGCACATCCCAACCATGTGCTGCAATAATAGCTAAGGTGAGTTGGATAGAAGTCATCTTTGTAATGGGTGCAAAGGTCTCTAAGTAGTCAATGCTTGCCACCTGTGAGAAACCTTTGGTAACCAATCGTGCCTTGTACTTATCAACCGACCCATCTACTGTAAACTTGGTCTGATATATCCACCTACATCAAACCATCTTCCTTCCCTTAGGAAGTGAAGTGATTTTTGATTAAGGAAGAATATTCTTCCTCCATAGCACTATCCCACTCAGGTACCCTTGATGCCTCTCAAAAAGTCTATGGATCTAAAACTGAAGCAAAGAAGGCATGTGGATCTCTTTGATAATCTCCCCTAGTGTGTCTATCATCTGCAGGATCTCCTACCCAATTACCAACACTCTCAAGTGTCTATCTAGCCCAAAGTGGCCCAGAAGTGGGTGAGTTAGGTGCTAACTCCTCATCCTTTGACTGACTAGAGGTGGATGACTCTGCATCACTATCCTTGCTATCTAAACTTGAAGAGGAAGAAGAAGATGTTTCTAGATCAAGAACCTACTATGGCTGATCTAAATCTGAGGAATCATCATGAAGAAGTAGATCCGATGAGGGAGAAGAAGTGCCAAGTGTTGAGTCTCTAGGACTCTCCTGAAAGTGGACACCTCTCTCAATGAACAACTCATGAGTGGTCAGATCTAGAAGGTGATACCCCTTAATACCATTCGAATATCCTACAAAGATGCAAGGCTTGGACTGGCATTCCATAGCTTTGCATTTCTTATTTGATATGTGGGCCATGGCTAGGGATTTGAAAACCCTAAGGTGCTCAACATTAGGTTTCCTTTTATGCCAAGCTTCAAAGGGTGTTATCCCTTTTAAAGCTTTGTGACGAACCCTGTTTTGAATGTAGTAAGTACAATTGATGGCTTCAGCCTAGTACTATGGTGCTAAGGATTTGGAGTGAATCATATAGCTACCCATCTCTTTCAAGAAACTATTTTTGTGTTTTGCAACCCCATTCTGTGAAGGACTATAAGTGACTGTGTGCTTCAAATCAATTCCCTCTATGGTGCAAAATTGCTCAAACCTATTGCTAACATACTCCCCTCCATTATCAATTCAAAGAACCTTGATGGATTTCTCACTCTATTTCTCAATAAGAGCCTTGAAGTCTAGAAAATTTTCAAACACTTCAGAGTTTTGTTTGAGAAAATATATCCAAGTGTACCTAGAGAAATCATCAATAAAATTGAGGATGTACTTGGTCCTTGTGAAAGATGGTTTGGGAAAGGGTCTCGATACATCACTGTGGACTAACTCCAAAGGTTGTGAAGCCCTCCAAGCTTTGACTTTGTCAAATTTTGCTTCAAGATGCTTCCCAAGGGAGCACCCCTCACAAAGTCCTTTTGAGAATTGGACACGAGGCAAGCCAATGACCATGTCATGTTTGCAAAGTTGCTCAAGGTAGCGGTAGTTAAGGTGGCCAAACCACTCATGCCACAATTTGATAACTTCATCTGAATGAGTTAGCAATGCTGTTGGAGAAGAATCAAGTGAAAAATGTGAGAAGGTGTATAACCTTGCTTGGTGATCTGCCCTACCCACTGCCACTATAGTATCACTATGTAACTCCCTAACAGCCATGAATTTGGTGAAAACTCAACTCTCATGCCTTGACCAATGTGAGTGATTTGGTACACTGATAGGAGATTAGTTGAAAGAGAAGGAACACTTAGAAAATTATTAAATGTTCCTCCTTCCATTTCAACTGACCCTCTCCTTGCAATGGAAACTAATGTGTCATCACCCAAACTAATTGAAGTCATGCTACAAGGCTCTAAAGATGAAAACTTAACTAGGGAAGAGCCCATGTGGTGAGAAGCACCCGAGTCAATGACTCATGAAGATGTATAAGCTACTGTAGCTACAAGGGCCTTACCCTTTTCTTTCTCCTTACCCTTACCTTTTGCCTTAGTAGAATCTTAGGTAGATGAATTCTGCTTGATGGACTCAAGAACACCTATGTTGTGCTTCTCTAGAAGATGAGTTAGGCGATCTATTTGTTTCTTCATGAATTTGTGTTCATCATTCCCTATCTTCTTATAATAGGCACACTTAACCTTCTCCTTCTTAAGTTTAGCATTGGAGGAGGAAGACTCAGTGTTGTTTTTGGCAGGATTGTTGTTTTTTTTCTTCTTTTCTTGGTCCTTGTTCTTTTTCTTCTTCTCCTTTGTTGAAGTCTTATCCTTACCATTTCTAGCTATCAAAGCTTGGGGTTGAGTAGACTTCATTGTACCCATTTGGATTATTTTATCTTGCTCCCTAGTCGAGTCGGCAATGAATGAATCCAAAGAAGGCATTTTCCATGTAGTGCCAAGGGCACTTTTTGTGGCATGGAAAGTGGAGACAAAGACTGAATAACTTAGACCTAACTTTACGAGAATAGAAAGGATGAGTTGATCATCTTTATTCTCTATCCAACATTCTTTCAATTGCAATCTGAGGGCCTTAAACTTAGTGAAGATGTCCTGAAGGGTGTCAAAGTTGCTAAGACTTAGATTTATGAGTTTGTTTTTGAGCTCATGACCTCTCATCTCATCAAGCTTCCCAAATAAGACTTCTAAGGTGTCCCATATGTCTTTGGGAGTCTTGGTAGTTTATAAATGGAAGAGAAGTTCTAGAGACATGGACAAGCTCAGTAATCTATAGGCTTCATCACTACAGTTGTAACACTTGACCTTTTCAACATTAGTGATGGGTTCTACTTCAATACCCATGGTGATCCTATACAATCCTTTACTTCTAAGAATGATTGACATTTTAACCTTCCATTAATGATAGTTGAAGGGTGTTAGGAGTTCAAGTTGAAAATAATCCATTTTAAGCTGAATTTAGGTGAAGTGTTAATTGCAAGTTGTGAAATTATGTAGAAAGGAGAATGAAAGCAAAGATTGCAAGTGCTAAAAATCAATCACACCCCCAAAAAATGTTGAGCCCCCACAAATATGCAAGTGCACATTTAAAACACATCGGGCTCAGTTGAGAATGCATCTTAGAGCAATTAGTGTAAGACTTTAAGCAAATAGGACGTCGAACTCAGTCAAAAATGCGTCCTGGGAGACCTAAATTTTAGGCACTTTATAAACTAGTGCATTTTTAACAAATAACAAGCCTAAACTATGGAGAATTGAAATACAAACACTTTTGCAAAAAATGGCACCCAAATCTGAGCTACCATTTGCAAGATATTAAAGATTCAATTTTTCGTAAACTAGTGTTTTTGCAAAAACAACACTAAAACATTAAAAAAATGCCTATTTTGAGAGAGAAAGTGGCCTTCCAACCACTCATTAGACTTGACACAAAGTGAGGAATCTAAAAGAGGTCTTTATGAAAGCAAATTTAATTAATTGTCTTGGTATGCGTGAAAGCAAGTTTACCTTCCTCTTTTAGTAAAAAAATACAACTAGTAAGGCAAAAAATGAATTTCCAGCTAGTTTTTTTAAGAAGAAAGAAAGGTGGATAGCTGTTGTTTTGATGTCTTGGGCCTTGATAGGAATTGCCATTAAGGTGAGATCAGGGCTTCTACCAATGAACATGCATCCTTCCAATGCATCATGTGGAGAAAAATTATGACAATGGGATTTTTTTTACCTCTATGCCATCCAAACATAGCGAAATACAGACTTTAACACTTCCAATGCATAGTATAAAGTTTCAACACAGTAGAGACAAATAAAACATAGTGATAGGTGGATGCCAAGTGCAGGAAAAGGATGCCAAGCTGCTCAAATGAGTAGATCCAACACCAAGTGCAACTGGTAGATCTTAGTTCTCTCAGAATCCAATGCCCAACAGTTCCAATTGGAGAAAATATGCATCAAATATGAGTCCACCTTTCTATTCCAACACATTAATCCAATGCTCCTTTATATTATATAGATCAAAAAATAAAAAAGAGCAGCAAAACTCAACACATTATGTTAGAATGTGATGCCAAGCATTGACTTTTCCACAAATTGCCTTGCTGGAGTTCACAACTTCTACACTCGGGTCTGAGACAAAAACTTATGTAAATCTTGAACACCATGAGACATTCAACACCATGATAAGAGGACCATGATCATAGGCTTACATGTATATGGAGAGACCAAACAAGCCATGGAAGGAATAATAGCACGGAGAACTAGAAATATCTCCTAGAAATTTTCAAATTTCACAAAAAAAATGCCTTAACAAAGCTCTAAATTTCAATGAAATCAATAGCAAAATAGACAACCAATTATTGGGGAGCTCTAATACCATATCGAAGGATTCACCAAGGTTCGAATAACGAGGATGCACAGGTTGTGGTTGCACGGGATGAAGCAAGTGAATACCACAAAATGCTAAAGTAAATGAAATCAAACAAGAGACAATTTTGAGAAAAGCCAATATTCCATTAACATGAGAAGGCCATAATGAAGAATACATATAGAAGAGCTAGTAAGTGACTCCTCCACAAATGGTGGTCAAAGCACCCCAAGAATAGACTGTAACTCCTCCATGAAAGGTGGTGACAAGGTGCTAAGAATAGAGAAGTAACTCCCATACCTAGAATAGCCAGTCAAAAGAGTTTCTAATGACATTCTTATGACACCAATGAGACATCTATGACACACATCTCCACATAAGCTAGCCTATCCCATGAATATAGGAAAACTCCATGTATGCACAAATATATAATATTTCCTAATTAAATAATAGGGAAAAATAAAAACCTACACTAACTGTAGGGGCATCATCAATCCAAATTCTAATCAACTCATTTATTGTAAACATATCCTCACATTAATAATGACATTCATATCAATTATATCCAACACATCTCTTGCATCTATCACATTCATCCCAACCCCTCTTTTTTCCATCCATGTATCCCTCTCATTTTAATTCAAGAGGCCATCTATCTTGTTCCTCACCATATGACCCCTTAAGGCAACATCATCTATTCTAATTTATAAACTTACTAACCAACATGATTTCTTACTTATTTTAAATGTAATTACTCTATTCAATCATAATACCCTTTCAAAGAGGGGATATTATTCAATCATAATACACACTTATGCTAATTTAATTTAACATCATAATAATACCATCTACATCCTTTAAAGTGGTTATTACATCTCCCACATCATGCTAACCTTACAACATCCCTCATATCAATTATTTTTTCTATTATAATGTCATTTAACACTAATTTCCACTTACACAATTATTAATAAATTAAAAATTCTTCATAACCTACCTTCACCTACCCACACTAACAACCCCACAAATCCATTTATTATCTTAATATTTTTTTAGAAGCCTCTAATCCTCCTTTATCCACTCCTCAATCTATTCTAGAGATTTTTAAGAATTTTTAATTCCCACTAAATCTTATAGCCACTAATTTCCATCCTTCATGGATGAAATCTAGCCTTTAATTTATCTCATAAACATATTATAAGTATATCTACATCTCCATGAAAACCATTTTTTGGTTCATAGTGCCACTACCTTGCTACAACCATCAACTATAAAACAAATATAAGCATCCTCAAGCCATTATACTACTACAAATCTTGAGTTTCATAGAGAAATCCAACATTCCAATCATCAAACAATCAACATAAAGATTCTTGGGAGAAATATATAATGTCAAATAGGAGTCTCTTACATGAAAATTTAAGGTATAAAATTTGATGTTTATGTTTCATTTACTTTGCATTAGATTGATGTTATTTACAACTCCAATAAGAGGTTTGTTTGATTTGGCTAGGAAGAGAGATTAGACTAAATTATTCTTAGATTTCTATGCTAACTCATAGAAACTAAATTAGGAAATAAAATAATGCCATAAATATGAATTTTTTTGGTCATAATGCTTGAATTATCAAGACAAGCCCATTGTGATGCCCCTTTCTTGAGATAGGAGACATAGCCTGCAAGTCATTTATCTCAAAAGAGAATTGTATAATAGATGAAAAATATAATCATGTAGTATCATTTTAAACAATTTAATTGGATTACAACATAGTATTTAATATAACATTGAGTTATATATGAAACACATGCTATAGAGATATAACATTGAAGCACATAATCAACATGTGCATGATAAGTATCATGGCACTAAAGTAAGAGTATAAATGTATAACCCTAAAATGAAATATTGTGGGTATGTATTTCACTTTAATATTAGGGTTAATAATATATAAATGAAATGTAACAATGGTGATAATTAGATATATAGTAGGCTAATTAAATGCTTAACTCAATATAAGCATACATTGAATTCACTATGTTGAGATAGTCTAATTATGGAAAGTACAACTAGGCTAGATATAAAAATGAAAAATAAGAGAAGTACTTAGATTGTTTTGATGCTAATGTAGTTTTATATCTAGAAAATGCTAAAAATATGTGGGAATATAGTTCTAAAATAGTTTTTAGATTCTAGATCTAATGCCTCTAACTATCTATATTTTTATGTTAGCCTTGGATGGTTATATTGATGCCACTATTTAAATCTGATGATAATGTCTTATATGAAATATTTTGTGAAATAAGATGCAACCAAATGTATGATTATACATTTTTCTTCACCTTCACTATGGTGCATTCAAATCTGGGTTATGGACAATCACTATCTGTGAAATGACAAAACCATAACTTTCCATCTTCAATGCAACCTTGGGGAAAAATGGGTTAGTGGACATGTGGTATTGGGATAAACCCACTATTAAAGGATGTTTCCTACATAGATAATAATATGAAGAGGGCCTCAAACCAATGTAGTTATCCCCTACATGTTGGCTTGTGTGTGAATCATGCTGTGTGTGTAAAATAAGTACAATAATTACCTATTTTATAACTTGGAAAATTAGGCTCTTGGGATACTCCTTCAATAATTAAAACCTGTAAATGTGATGTACCTATAATTGGTATTGAAATAGGGAATATGTGATCAATTTATTTATTGATATAGGGATTTTTGATAAGTGCCTTTGGTTTTTTGGCCTTTTCTAGGTATTCATAGGTGAGGAATGAATGAAGAATGATATTATATTTATATCAATCCCTTTGGAGTAATAACTCACATTAAATCACTTAGGCCGATCATTGAAATATGTTTCATATGTAAATTAGATGACTCTAGGGCACTAGACACCTATGTCAGGTCAAGATACTAATGTTGATGCTAGTGTCTATCCCAAATGTTAGTGTCTAGGGAGCAGTAAAGTAGGTGTAGGTTCAAAACTTGTAGAGGTGTAAGATAATTACATTTTAAGCATTTTTGGAAAGATAAAATGTTTTTATTATTAATATAAGACTATTTGAACTAAGCTATAGGAGAAGGGACATAAGATAGAGAAGATGCAAGGATTTTAGAAGCAAGGAGAGTGTATAACTAATAAAAACAACGAAGGTCTAAGTTTTTCAAGTGTACAAGATTAAAGTGCTACATAATCATAAAATATCATTTACATTTTATACCCCTTTAATCTAGTAATGAAATTGATAGTTTAAAGGAAAAGAATAAGTATATGAATGTGTATGCACATGTTGTCTTTACTTGAGTTTAATTTGAGTTTATTTGTGGTAATCAACTTGCAACCAAGAGCATGTTATAGTGTAAAATCATTGCATATAATTTGGGTTAAAAGTTCTTGCAATAGATTGAAATTAAAAGAGCAAGGTTTAGGAGTACATTTGTGTGTTGATGTAACTGCCTTGATTATTGGTAAGTTATTTTAAAAAAGATGTATAATTTTAAGGCTCTAAATAATGAGATTAAGATAAATATAGATAAATATTTAAAGTGCATATATCCAAGGAGACAAAGAGATAAAGATAGAGAGATTTGAAGGCACATGCCCCCAACTTTAGAGCAAAAGTGAGTTACCGAATGGTAGTTGAGATTAGTTCAACCATGTAACTCAATGATACTTATAACCTAGTGAGGTTAGATGATCAAATCCAACCTAAAAACTTGGCAATATTGGGTGATTTTATCACCTCAATCATACCAAAATTTGAACCAATTACTATAGTATATTTGCTCAATATAGTCCATAAAAAGACTATGGGGTATCAACATATGCAATGGTTTTAGAATTTGAAACTATTTTGAATTTTAAAATATTAGGCACATTTGGCATAGTATATGCACCTTAGATATGCTTTATGATATAACTATATATAACAATAGTACCAATGTATATAATTATGACACAACTATGATTCTGAATTATATAATTGTGTGCTTTAGCCAATTTGGATAACTGTGTAAGTGTGGTGGACATGCTTCCAAATCATGCCCCTAATTTATATAGAGAAATATAAAAATTGATATAATTACCAATGTGGAGGACATGTTTCTAAAACATGATCCTACTATAATCTAGAGATGTTGAATACTAAATAGGTGCAGAGAACATGCTTCCAAAACATGCCCCCACTATATCTAAAAAATATGAATATATGGAATCTATGCCTATATGACATACCCCCAATGAATATTGAAGTTGATATAAGTACCACATACTGAATGAATTATAGATAAGATGATTCCAAAGCATGCCCCCACTATAATCTAGAAATTATGAATTTGTGGAGAACATGTCCATATGACATGCCCCCACTTAATCTACAAATTGATATAAGTACCAAATACTAGATGAGTGTGGAGAACATGCTTCCAAAAAATGCCCCTACTAAATTTGATAATAGTGCCAAGTGTGGAAAACATGCTTCCCAAACATGGCCCCACTAATATGCTCCCATTTTGAGGTGAGGGAAAAATAGAAGCTAGGAGTTACCTCACCTCAAAAGGATAAGACAACTATAAAATCTATGAATGTAACCAAAAAGAACATGTCTAGATCAATGTATCATTAAATCACATAAAACCAATGTAATCACATGTAGGCCTAAGATGCATGATAAATATCATGACAACATCTAGATAGTAATAATACAAGCTCAACAAGCAAACAAGCACACACACAAGAGCACTCAAAATAAATTTAACAAGCAATTGTCTAAAGAGACTATAAATAAGGAGCATGTTCAAATGTCACACAATTGAAGGGACACGACTTAGTCAAATGTCCATGAAAATAGAAATTACATATTCAAATGTCCATATAAAAAACAATGACATATGTAAATGTCAATGAAAACATAAATATATAGGGGGTGTAAGTAAAAGAACATATTAAAATGCTTGAATAAGCAAGACAAGACACTTAAGGAAGTGCATAAAGTAAAGTATAAGTAACCAACATAGATATGTCATAGTGGCCCATGGATCCAATGTGTTAGAAAAGTATGTTAAGTGTATATCAAATGAAGTACCCTGTGTAAGATATAATCATGGACAATAAACATGTGTAAGTACATATGTAAGATCAAACATGATATTATATAGTGATCATCAAATCATATAACCTGTGTATCAAGATTGAAGAAGTGGATGCCCCCAATGTCCATATGACATGAGTAGAGTGAAAGCCCAACATTTGAAATAGGAAGTAACTTTCCATACTATATGTAGGATTAATTGAGTATGTTGTTCATTAATATGAAAGTAACATATAGATGCTAAGGATCTATTAAAACATGCAAATGCCAAAAATATTTTTGGAAATTTGAATGTTTTTGATTATTTAGTATTTTTGGAGTAGTTATAATCAAGTAGGTGCTCATCCTCAAAATATAGTGGGTCATATGAAAAGGATTTTATATTTTATTTCTATTAATTTAGTGATAATACATCAATGTTGTAGGGAAAATTTTAGTGGCCTATATTAAAAAAACTTGGAGGTCATTAGGCAAATTAGTTTTTACAATGGTGGTGAATCTAGTTGGAAGAAATATAATAATGTAGGCAAATTATGAGGATTTAATATAGGATAAAGTTTCCCAACTACATCATATAGGTGGATGATTGTATCATGAAATCATGTGACTTCATCTTATAGTTGGGCAATTTCATCCTACATTTACTTGATTGTAGGATGCCGATGCTACACTATATCATCTAGTCATCTATCTACATTCTATAGACAATTATATGCTTCAACTATCATGGATGTCATATATTAGTTAGGTTATCAAATGAAAATGAGGTGGCTAGAAAATAACTACATTTTCATCCACCAACATAGCCATCAAATGAAAACATTTTTGTCGTTCAATAGTCATGTTATTGAATGACATCGTGAATGTGACTACCATATGACAGCTACACTATTGGACACTAAAACATCTTCCAGTTCATGGATGATATTTGTTATTTCATGAATTTTAGTTACCTATAAATATGGTCTAGATGCTTCATTTTACACACTTTTACCTTGAATTTTCAACTATGACCTCCTAGAGCTTTGATTCATAGCAAAAAAAATCACCTCCTAGACACTGCCTAGACACCACCTATGCCAAAATGGCTACCCCAAGCTCATCCATGTCCAAAATATTGTATAATAACCTCATATTCATGTATATACTATAAATTATGGAAAAATAAGTTGCACACACAAACTAGTTCAAAAAGTATGATTTGGAGGGGCTTATTAAGATGCCTTATTATGATACATGTATCACTTTACTCACTTATCTACTTAAGAGCTATGACTGTGCCGAGTGCATATTCATAGTGAAGGTACAATCATGGGTTTTATGATTTGGGGTTGGCCCAAAATACATCCATCACTTAACAAGGTTCCCCATCATAAATGTTAACCCTACGACCACCTATGCATTTATAACATATTAGGACAAGAAGTATCTGGAGTCTCCCTTTGACCTATTAATTAAGGGTTCATACTAGTTCTTTGAATTTATTATATATATATATATAATTTTAAAATTTTTACATTTACTAAACATTATTAATAGTGAACCATTTGCGATCATCAATTAAAAGTTAAATTCTCTCTCTCAATAGTATACTTTCTTTTCATACAAGTGGGCAAAATTGCAAATCCAGTAGGGGACTCCCTATACAAGCTGTTAACAATCCTTTTCTTCTAGACATGATAAAATTCATTCAAGCTAGAATTGTATTGTAGATAAGAGTAGTGAACATACCAATCTGGGTTATGGTGTACATCTTACATACTTTAAGTGGCCAAAAATTTGATTGGTATTCATATCTATCTAACAAAATTATTGATGATTTAAATTTTGCTCTTACATTGATAATTGTACTTTTACATTTACTAATTATATTATTGATTTGTACAATGAGGCATTTCATGAATTACAAATGGAGAGCATGAATATTTTAACTTCTCTTTAACAAAAATGTAGCTCACCTCTCTTTCAGTTATAAAAAAAGAGGTAATTATGTCCTTTATTTTATGATCTATGTTTGATTATTGAAAATTTATTTAATGGTCACTAATTGTTTGAAGTAATTCCATCAAAAAAAAAGGAATTCTACAACTAGTTTCAAGAATAAAAGTAGTGGTAAGAGGTTAGTAACCCCTCGAGGCCTCTAGATAATTATATATGGATGTTAAATCATTTCCTCTTATATTAACTAGATAGAAAAGAATGTAGAGTTATATTATGCCTCTAGGCCTTCCACCCCACCCAATTGAAGTAAAATAAAATTAAACCTTCTCTCATGCTACTAGTAATACCATTTTATTATTTTTATTATTTATAATTTCATTATACATTATAGATTTTGTGTTTGATTAGCTTCATGTTATTTTTGCAACACTGTTTGAATCTTCCCCCCAATCTTCCCAAATGCCTCCTCCAAGTATTTAATTATAACATATATCTTTAGGGTGATATAAATAACAAGATATGCACCCATAATTATATATATTTTTAATATAATTATGAAATATTAAATTTATTCTTGTTTAGTAGTTATCTGATCCATTTTTTAATTTACAGAGACCCCTTATCAAAGGCAGCTTTTTATGCCACCACTAGTAGCCCACCATATTGTTACTAGTGGAAAACATTTATCATTTCCAATGCCAAGTAGTGGCATTATCCATTTGAAAATGTTAGAGTTTCCTAACATTTTTGTTGGTAGTATGCCCAGCTTAGGGACCACTATTTTACAACATAGATCTTGATGATGAGTTTATAGGGATGGAGAGTGGGGATCAATATAATTTTTTCAATCCCCATGATATTATTTAGGTATCATATCAAAAGGGGACATAATTTGATTCCAAATATATACCAATATGTGGCTCTTCAGGGTCTAGCTCACCCCCACAACCCAATCCTGAGATTCTTAAGACTGATGATGAGCTTACCAATTTTCCATTAGATAATTATTAGTAGATAATACAATTGCCTATGTAAAATAAATTATTCTTGATGAATTTTATAATTTCAGGATATGGGAGGTAAGGGATAAATTTTTTATACAAGAAATAAATGCTCGGTTTCATAATCACTCCCAACATAGCCTATTATATAAATTGATTAAAAATTAATTATTAAATTCTAATGTTTTGTTGAATCAGGTTGTTTTTGGAGTAATGAAAATTATAGCTCAAAAATGCACCCTATGAGAGGGTGATTCAATCCCTCTCAAATTTATCTATGTAATTTTATTGACCCTAGGTTGTGGGTTACTTACAAGTGAGTCAAACCTCTAGATTTTGGGCTAGCTTGCAAAGTACAACACCTAAACTAACCAACTACACTTTTTACTTGACATGGAAAAGGGAAAAATTAATACTAAAAATAATAATGTAACTTGAAGGTGTTACACCAAACATGAATTCCTCAGCTTGTTTAAGATGCAATATAAAACATTAGACTATAATCTGATTATGATGCTCCAAAATAGTCCTAATCAAAATAGTGTTTCAATATGAAGGTTAGGATAGGAGGACTAACCAAGAGGTCTTGAATGACAATAAAGGATAAAAAAGGCTCACTCAAACCTTTCACCACATTTATACACTTCACATTACCTATAAAATAATATTTCAAGCTATATCTAAGTGTTAGAAAGGACAACATTCTAAGGAAGACAAGTTAATTCACTTGATAGGATAAACCATTCATTCACACACACTAAGTAAAATCATATGAGGAGGTAAAACTAGTTGTATTTCATTAATAAAAAGAATAAAAATGGGTAGGTGTTCACCATACCTAGGTGGAGGATACAAACTTAGCCAATTAAGGCTCAATATATAGAGAAAGTGAGAGAAGGAGAGAAATGTGTAGGAAAGAGGGAGTTGACAAGTTTCTCATGAGTTAATAACAAGATATGAGTTATGAAACTATCTCAATAGGTCCTAAATTCCATGTGTATGTCATTTAAAGAGACTCCCTTACTCCAAGTGGTATAGGTGTTAGAATGTTTGCTTGACACCTTGACTAGCTCTCTAAAACTACCATTTGCTTTGGCTTGTTGAATGACAAGTGGCCTTATTGATTTTTAGATCATGTTGAGTTATAATTTTTATTTTATCTTGGCACCTTTCAACAGTTCTCCTCTGGTTCTCTTTGACACATCACTTCATTCTCTTTCTAGGTGTCTAGAAGACTCTTCATCTCCTTAGGCCAATCTTGTATACAAGTTTCAAAACTTGAATTCATATTTTTAAGACCATCCTATATTCATGTATGGATTATTAAAATCATATTAGACATTTAAAAATTCTTTTGGATGTCTAAAACCAACCCCAAGAACTCATTCTACACTAAAAGCTCCAATTAGGCCTCATTCCTTATAGCCCTAAAATCATGTAAACCTAATTGTGTAGAGATTTTTATGAATGGTAATATGAAAATAAATGAATATTATAGGATCCAATATATTTTTACATCTATATTGCAAGTTTCAAGTCTTGAGAGTGAGTGAAAGTGTCCTTTTCATCTATTTCTCTCTTTTAATTAGGTCTCAACTAGGCTTCCCTACCTAGAGACTATGTTTTGACTCCATAGGATACCCAAACGTGTGTATCATTAAATAAAAATTTGATTTATGTAAATTAACTCTTGAATATCATCTATTTCAAATTTAAGCCTTTGACACCTTGTATGGACCTCCTAAATAGCTTAAAATAACCCATTTTGGCTTATTCCATATAGTTCTATACCTGCAAGTACAAACCAAAATAATGAGGTGTTTTTAAAGAGAGTTGTGAACATTATTTAGGTCATTTTTAAGTCCATCCAATCCATTTTTAGGCATTAAAACTATCTTCTCTCATCAGGCCAAAACTGGTCTCTTTGGCAACCTAAAAGTGTATCATGGTCTTAATGACAATTCATATATCTTAGGGCATAAATCAACCAAAAAATTACACAAATTTTAAGTAAATTATTGGTATGTAACTCTACCTAGGAGACAAAGGTCCCATGCAACATATCCATACTATACTGAGTAATGAAAGATAGCTTATCGGGTTGGTAGGCTGCATTTGTGAGGGTTGAAAGATAAATGAGGTTTGTGTGTAGCATTTTGAAGTTTTTAATGAATATGAGCACTTTATTAAGGTCAATGAAAACCTAATTGACTTTTTAGAATGGTTATCTTCACCATATTCCTCCATTAATTCTACTACAAACTCTTTGGCCCATGTCGAGGGTTCTTCAGTAATACTAGCCAAGAAACCCTATGGACTATGTTTGGGATATTTCCTTCACTATTGAAGTATGAGATAAGATTTTGGTATTTTTAGTGCATTTTATACAATATTTTCAATCACTTTAAGCCTATAATCTCTAAAATTTCATTTCAAAAACATGTAGATTGACTTCATTAGATAGGTAGACCTATGTGTATGCATATTTTGAGTGGTCTCTATTTGGTTATTTCCTCTTTAAACATACTCTTTAGGTATTTATGACTTAAAAATTACTTACTCACTTTGTCATCACCTCACCCAAACTCCAAATCCATCACCATGCATTGACTGTCCTTATAGGTTTGTGTATAAATCCTCTTGAAAGTGTAGGTAGTGGTTTGAGGTGGTTTTAAAAGTCTAAAAGTAACTCCTTTGACCTCCACTACCTATGAATACTCTTTCAGGTCTATGGTAACATTATACACCTTTTTAATTTCCTATAATCCAACCTTACTCCCAATAACTCACCCTTTCCATGACTGTTTATAAGGTCATGTGCTTTTGAACCTAAGTTTTACAAGCTTAAACAACCTATAGGTTTTTTACACTTTCTTAATGAATTATGAAGATTGCTTAAGGTTGTTATGGTATTGAGAAATCATTCATGACATATCCATTTTTATAGACCTCCATATACTTACAATAAGCATTCTCTTGGGCATGAAACTGACTTTCTCTTGTTAGTAACCTGTAGGTGACTTATTTAGGTGGCCTGACTATGTTATTTTCTTTAGGATCCCATTTTCACACCAATGATCATATCAAGACTTGTCTCATTATTTTTGATATATTAGGACCTTCTCAATGTCTTGAAACTTCAAACTTCACTAACACACCCTTTGTCTCTCTCATACATGCTCATAACTATAGAGTATAATTTAGGCCCACTAGGATTTCATATGGCATTATCATCAACCATTTATATATATTTAGAGATCCTTATAGTCATTTAAAAATTCAAAACATTGTATCTTTCCTATCTTAACTTCAAACTTTAAACTAAAATCACATCTTCAAAACATATACACTCTATCCAATATTCTACCTGTAGGTGCATATTGGGTTTCTTGAGCACATCTTGAAGGTACACCTTAACTCTATAAACTTTGGTAGTTATAGGGATATTTGAGATCCATTGATACATATCCAAACACATTTAATTTATCTACCCATTAAATCATGCTCATATTTAATGCATAACTTTTCAATGCTCTTATAAGGCTTCATACTACTCCAACTACCATTTTGCTTGTAGGTCTAGTTATTGAGTGTCTTGAACACTAGGTTGTTGAGGCATCCTTATCTATAGGTTTTAAATTCCCTATTTAGTAGAACATAATATTTATCTACCATTTGGGGTTCTAAGTTTAAACTTAGTGCAACAATTAACACCATTGCTTACAAATGTAGACCTATAAGTCTACTGACTTGTAGGTCTACAATTTTAAGATTCTAGGCTTCATATGATTATGGACATAGACTTCTGATCTTGGATTTAACTATAAATTTTACATAAATTTATTAATAAAGTGGAAACCTCCATATACTTCTGATAATACCAAATAAGCCTCATGGAATCACCTTTATGTAGGTAAACCCTTATGCATAGTGCTCGACAATCAGTCTAAAAACCACTTGAAGAGGCTGATATAAGGTGATTAGATATGTTTGAAAGCCTTAAATGGATTTATATGATAGTATAATAAATTATATAATCACTTTCATGTATTAGTCTTTATGGAGAATCTTGAAACATAAAGAGACATTGATAGTCACCTAAAATCTATGTAAAAGAGTAACTTTCCTTACCAAATGGCCTCCCACGTGTCAAATTTGTGGATGGTGTATGATTCATTTATAAATATTTTAGGAGCCATTAAAATTTATTTCATATATCCAATGAGTTCACACTGGCACTGAAGTTGCACAAAACTTAGCCTGTGGGGAAATAAGCCTAAAAAAATTAGTTTAGCTCCTTAGCAATTGTTCATAAATATAAGGAGCTCAATACAATGAAAAATGTGATAAATTGGAAGCTCATATGGGTCCCCAATTTTTTATAAAATATTATCCCCTAACTCTAATTGTATGACCTGTACCATGCATATAAAAATAACCTTCATGAGCTTGTGAAGGGAGCGATGGAGGAGAGAAACAGTTTAGTTCATATTTTGGACCTAAAAAATTATATAAGGATATAATATGACCTATATAATTCCAAGGTACACCTATAAAAGGTTTTATTTTGAAAATGAGTTCACAAGTCTATACAAGTGAGTGAAAACTACCCTATAAAGCATTGAAATCAAGATTCTGACCATTTTATGACATGATGACATATGTGGTAGTTATGTAAATACTATATGTACCTTGGAAAGTGTTGTTATATGTATCATTTTATTTTTTGAGTTTTGACATACATGAAAGTTAGCAAAAATCACCTTTTTCTCATTTTCTCATAACTTAAAGTCTACAAAAAAGCCTTAAACTTTCCAAAACAACATGAAAAACTTATATAAGATGAATAAGGCATGAATTGACCTTTAAGGACACCTAATAGTATATTACACCACTTTACCAAGTTTCATGACTTCATGACATGGCTAGATCACTATATGACCAAAATAAGACATTACCCTAATTTCTCCAAACTTACCTTAAACAATGCTAATACAGTTTTATGAAAACATATTTAAGGATATTAAGGCATGACCAAGATTTTAAATATTTTATAAAAACATAAAAATAAGGTTTTAATCCTATAGGGGTTGACATTTTGAACTTGGGGGTCAAAATTGGTCAACAAAGTGGCAATTCACGAGGGTAACATGCCTGCTATACTAAATGAACAAGTAGCCTTGTCCTTCCATTGGGAAATGGAGTCATTTTAACTCAGTTTTTAGAGCTGATCAGAATTTTATCATGATAATAACATCTGATTTGACCTCCAAAACACACAAAAGGCAAAATAATAAGATTCACACATGTACTAGTTAAGCACTTAGGGAACATAAAAAATAAGAAAACAAACTAATATATACAATTGACTTGAAAATTTGTTCTTCCTCCTAGGTCAAACATGAATATTATGATATATATTACTCTATTATATGAATAATGTCATGAAATAATTTGCATCTTAAACCTTTCTCTTTTTGACTTCATCTTCTCCTTGCTTGCCAATCCTCTTGGCATGTTCTCAAGTGAAGACATGGCAACAAACCAATAACCTATGAATATGAATTCCTATTATACTTCAATATTTTTCTCATGATTCTCCTTAAATACAAATTCATCAAATTATTCTCCATCTAATCATGTTTCTTGGGTCTCAATGACATCTTTAAAGGCATCAGACTTATGATCAGTTGCTGCAAGCTCATCAAGCTCTTCAAGGAGCTTTGCATAATCACTATAAGATGTATCATTATCCTCAATGGAAATATCCTCACGAACATGATATTTAAAAATCAACATACCTTTTCAAAGGCCTTCAATATCTTGAATGAGTTTAATATACTACTGCTAATCATCTTTGTCCTCTTCTCTTTGATCGACATGAATAAGATCAAATAGAAGAGTACCTTCCTCTTTCTCCTCAAGAGCCACAAGGCTATCGATAAATTCAATTACTTATATATAGTCATGAGGATATAAGGCAACTTATTCAAGTTCATTTTATTTACCATTATGAACTATGTCAACCTCAACTTGCTTACTTATAGAGTCTTTAACTTCAAGGCTAGCTATAACCTCATCAATAATGGATGGCATAGGATCTTATTCTTGAAGAACACCATCAAAACAATATCCAAGAGTCTCTTATTTGAAAATGTATTTGCAAGTATCTTTCCCAAAAGGAGTACCAATAAAAAACTACTCATCAAACTCACTTGCATTATCTTCTTCAGCTATAACTATAGCTTGATCCTCTTCACTTACTTCCCATAGTATAGGTTCCTCTTCAAGAAGGTAGATGGTGGGAGGGTGATGAATATGTTCATTGGTTGGAGAGTGACTATGGGGTATGGTGTATGGCTGATTAATGGGCTTGGGGATGGAGGAAGTACTCTTTCAATTTGGGGTCTTGGAAATGGGAGATTCTTGAAGGAAATCTTGAAGGGAAAGAATGTTGAATTGGGTTATAGACATTTCATTTTATTCAACAAGAACCTCACCTTTCTCATATCCTTAGTGAGGATATTAAACATTTGTAAATTTATCTTAGACCTTTTCAATTAGAGCCTCATTCTTATTTTTAAAACATTCTTAGATATACCTCCAATTTATAACAACTTGAGACTCTTGAGGAAGTGGGGATGGGACTAGAGTAGGTACAAGGTTTTTCTCCTTGAGATCAATTTATTAGTCTTAAATATTTTCCTATTACTTTTCCCAAGACTTCACTACATGGTTCCAAGTTGGAATTTTGAAGCTAGTAGGCTCTTTTGAGGATTGGATTGGTTCTCTTGGAGGCTCCTCTTGAGGATAGTGAATGGTTTCATGAGGATAAGGAGCATAAGAAAATTTATATGGATTACAAGAGGACTCTTGAGGAGGGAAGGGAGAGACTTTCATAGGTTTAGATTCTTCCACAAGAGTTAGCATGGTATAATAAGGAATCATATCCCAAGATGGCCTCCAAGATGAAAAGATCTTGATTTATTGGGAAAGGGTAGGTGTAGCTTAAGGAAGAATTGGAATCAAAGGAATTAGACTATGGATTTGAGATGATGGTTGAGGTTTCTTGAGTCTCCCACCTCTTTAATCTATTTATTCACCATTGGATAAAAGTTCTCATTTCATACAACTCATCATTGATAACATATTGGGTTTCCTCTCCAATAACATCCATTTACCCATCACCATTTGAATTGATTTCCTCATATTATCTATGAGATGAAAATGGATCACATCAATTTCTCTATTCCATTTTCTCATCACTACTTCTAATTTTAGCATATTTAGATTGAGTGATAAGAAAGATATGATAAGGGAGACATAATTTTGAGATGGAATTAAAGTAGGAAGGGAGAAATATGACTCATGAAAGTCTTGCTACGGATGTTGAGGTATTTAGTTGGTATCATATGAGGAGAATGTAGGACAACTATAAGAATGGTATGACTCATGATAAGGCTGATAGGAATCAAAGTGAGGTTGATATAGATCATAGGGCTAGTAAGAGTTATGTTGAGGTTGATAGGAAGTCATAAAACATAAGTTTTATTCACACCCATCTATCCCATATTTATGAATTAAAAGAAAACACAAGATATTATAAAATAATTTTCAAAATAAGTACTTGGACTACTAGAACTAGTTGATCATGCATGGAGTCACAATTTATGTTTGTTGAATACCTCCAAAGGCTAATTGGTATAAGAATAACACCAATAATTATTCTACTACTTTGGACCTTAATCCCACCAAACATGTTAGAATTATTATAACTCAAAAATATACCATGTGAGAGGGTGATTCAAGCCTTCTCACCTTGAGATATGAAATTGGATTGAACCTATGTTGTGGGTTACCTATAAGTGAGTCAAACCTCTAGATTGGTATAGCTCCCGAAGTATATCACCTAAACTAACCATCTAAACTATTTGATTGACATGGAAAAGGAAGAAATGAATACTAAAAACAATAATGTAACTTGAAGGTTATTCACCAAACATGAAGTTCTCAGCTTGTTGAAGATGGACTATGAAACATTAGACTACAATCTGATTATGGTGCTCCAAAATAGTCCTAATCACAATAGTGTTTTAATATAAAGGCTAGGATAGTTGCTTAGGCTAGGAGGACTAAAAAAGAGGTATTGAATGAGACTAAATGATATACAAAATTAATCAACCCATGAACCAAAATTATACACTTCACATGACCTATAAAATAATCTTTCAAGTTGTATCTAGGTGTAAGAAAAGAAAACATGCCAAGAAAGACAAGTCAATTCACCAGACAAGATCAACTATTCATTAAAAAACATTACATATAGTCAAAAGAGGAGGTAAAAATAGTTTAATTTAATTGATAAAAGGGATAAAAATTGGTATGGCTTCTCCATACCCAGGTAGAGGATACAAACTTAGCTAATTAAGGCTCAGTATATAAGAAAGTGAGATAAGAAGGAGAGAAGGGTGTAGGAGAGAGGGAGTTGAAAAGAGTCTCATGAGTTAATAATAAGATATGAGTTATTAAATTGTCTAAACATGTCCTAAATTCCATGTGTATCTCTTATTAAGATGTTCTCTTGCTCTAAGTGGCATAAAAATTAGAATGCTTTCTTAACACCTTGACTAGCTCTCTAAAACTACCCTTTGCTTTGGATTTTTGAATGAAAAGTGGAATTATTGATGGTAATATAATGTTGAGTTACACCTTTTATCTACTATTTACACCTCTCAACTATTCTCCTTAGGTTATATTTGACACATCACTTCATTCTCTTGCTTGGTGTTTAGAAGACTCTTCATCTCCTTAAGCCAATCTTGCATACAAGTGTCAAAAATTAAATTAATATTATTAATCTCATGTTATCTTCATGTATGGAATATTAAACTAATATTATACCTAAAAAAATTCATTTATAAGTCTTAAGCAAACCAAAAGAACTCATTCTACACTAAAATCTCTAACAAGGACTCATTCCTTGTGGCCCTAAAATCATGTAATCCTCCTTGTGTAGAGAGTTGTATAGATGGTAATAAGAGACTAAAGGAATATTATATGACATATTATGACTTTACATCTCCATGACAAGTTTTAGGTCTTGAGAGTGAGTGAAAGTGTGCTTTTCATCTATTTCTCTCTCTTAATTAGGTCTGAACTAGGCCTCCCTACATATAGACTATATTTTGACTCCATAATAAACCCAAACATTTGGATCATAAAATAAACATGTGATTTATTTATATGACCTCTTGAATATCATCCATTTCAAATTTTATCCTCTGACACCTTGTATGAACCTACCAAATATCTCAAAACAAGCCATTTTAGCCTATTCTATATAGTTCTATACCTTAAATTACAAACCAAAAGTATGAGGTGTTGATAAAGAGAGTTTTAAACATGGTTAAGGTAATTTATAAGTTCATCCAATCCATTTTGAGGCATTAAAACTATCTTTTCTCTTATTAGGTTAAAACTGGTCTCTTTGGTCACCTGAAGGTGTCTCATGGTCTTAATGATGATTCATACAACTTAGGGCATAAATGAAACAACCAATTCCATAACTTGAAATTAGATTAGGGTATATAACTATACATATTAACCTAAGGTCCCATGAAACATCTCCATACTATAATAAGTTATGAAAGATAGCTTCTCAAGTTGTTAGGATGTATTTGTGAGGGATGAGAAAGAAATGCGGTCTATGTGTAGCATTTTAAAGTTTGTTATGACTCTAAGAACTCTAGGAAGTTCAATGACAACCTCAATGAATTTTTATAATTTTCATATTCACCATATTCTTCCATTAAGTCTCCTCTAACCTCTTTAGCCCATGCCTAGGGTTCTTAAGCAATATAAGCCAAAAAACCCTATGGACTGTGTTTAGGCTATTTCATTCACTATTAAAGTCTAAGATATGATTTTTGTATTTGTAGTGTCTTTTATACAATATTTTCAATCACTTAAATCCTCTAATATCCAAAATTTCCTTTCAAAAACATGTAGATTGACTTCATTCAAGCAGGTAGACCTATGTGTATGTATATTTTGAGTGGCCTCTATTTGGTTGTTTCCTCCTTGAACCTCTTCTTCAGGTCTTTATGAATTTAAAATGAATTATTTACTTTTTCATCACCTCACCCAACCTCCAACTCTATCACCATGTATTGACTGCCCTTATAGGTCTATGTAGAAATCCTCTTGAAAGTATAGGTAGGGGTTTGAGGTGGTCTTAAAAGTCTAAAAGGCACTCCTTTGCCTTACGCTACCTATGAATATTTTTTTAGGTATATGGTAAAATTATACACCTTAAAATTTCCTATACTCCAACCTTACTCATAACAAGTCACCCTTTCTATGATTGTTTATAAGGGACTATGCTCTTGAACCTATGTTTTACAAGCCTAAACAAACTATAGGTTTATTACACTTTATTAATGATTTATGAAGATTGCTTAGGATTGTTATGGAATTGATACATAATTAATGACATATTATTTTTCATATAGCTTCATATACTTACAACAAGCATTCTCTTGAGCATGAAACTAACTTGCTCTAGTTAGTAACCTATAAGTGACATATTTAGGTGGTTTGACTATGTTCTTTGATTTAGGACTCCATTTTAACATTAGTGATCATCTCAAGACTTGTATCACTATTTTTGATAGCTTAGGACCTTCTCAATGTCCTGAAACTCCATACTTCACCAATACACCCTTTGTCTCTCTCATACATTCTCAGGACTATAGAGTACAATTTAGGCCCACTAGGCTTTCATATGTCATTATTAATAATCATTTAAGAATTTAAAACATTGTATCTTTCCTTTCTTAACTTCAAACCTTAAGACAAAATCACATCTTCAAAACATATACACTCTGTCCAATATCCTGCTTGTAAGTGCATATTAGTTTTCTTAAACACATCTTGAAGGTGCACCTTCACTCTATAAAATTTGGTAGTTATAGGGATATTTAAGATCCATTGAGACATTAAAACACCTTTAATTTATCTATCCATGAAATAATGCTCATCTTTAATTCATAACTTTTCAATACTGCCACAAGGCTTCATACTATTCCAACTAACATTATGCCTGTCGGTCTAGTTATTGAGTGTCTTGAACACTAGGTTATTGTGGCATACCTATATATAAGTTTTAAACTCCATATATATTTTAACATAATATTTATCTACCATTTTGGTTTACAAGTTCAAACTTTGTGCATCAATTGACACCATTGCTTACAAATGTAAACATACATATCTATAGACATGTAGGTCTATAATTTTGAGATTCTAGGCTTTCACATGATTATGGACATAGACTTATGAGCTTGGAATTAACCCACCATTTTCAATCATCTTATTAATAAAGTGTATCATGTAGACTAGATTATAAAGAGGATCAATTCAAACATTAGTCATGAAAACTCATAAAAGAATGCATAAGAATTGATATTCTAAGCCAAACTATTCACGTGGGGGTTATTAATGATAACAAAATATAGATGAAATAAATAAATCAACCATTACCTTCTAAAATGACTCCATTACTCAAAATCAGCTCCAAGAATGTTCTCCCCTTGATCTAGAGCTCTAGTCTTTGTCAATAATGGCTTCTTTTCTCCTCTATTGCCTCAAGAACTCTATTCAAGACCTAGGCTCTTGATATAAAATATCTATTTTACCTATCAATAAAATAATACAAATGAAAATAACATAATAATCAAAACATAAAGAAATTGTGAAGGGATTTTAGCATTATAAGTTTACATAATTTAAGCTTAAACATGGAAATGTGAGGCCTTTTATTTATAGATTTTTGAGATTGGTTAGGATCAACCATGACTGTCCATCTCAAGATTAAGATGTGTGGCCATGAATTAATATTATATTTTTAATTAAATCCATAAATATCATCATCATTATTTGGTAACAAGGGGAATAAATGAGGCATGGGAGGCATGGGAGGCCATAATCATGGTTTTTGTTGTAATTATGGCTTTTGGATGACACCCCATAGATGATGTCATTTAGGTGATGTAGATATTCACAGTCTATTTCCAATAAATAAATAATCAATAATTTCCATGGAAAATCCACTTAAGATCTTGATTTTAATTAATCAATCTTAAATAATATTAATCAATATTTGTGCAATTCTCTAGAAATTAGCCCTCAATTAATCAAAATGGTCAAAAATTCATATTACTGGGTCATAATTTGACTTGGGAATAATTGGAAGGTGATGTTAGATGTGTTGGAAATGTATTCCCATTTAGGATGTTGCCAACACAAAGTAATAAAGGTTTGTGATTTGTACTAATGAATTTAAAAGAAAAGAGTGATCTAGAGCATAAAAAGGCAAAATCATCATTTTGACTTGAAATAAATTGATCAAAGTTAGGTATCACATAAAATGCATTACTCTATATAGGGATAATTTGGCTTAAATCATTAGTTGTAAATAACAAGTTCAAACCATTTAACTTGTTTTAGTGATTTTGACCTAAACTAGGTATTTGAGTGCAATTCGAGTAAGATCGACAATTTCAACACAAATGGTGTTAAGAATTGGTTGTCTACATTTTACCCTTGTTTGAGAAGGTGTATCAAGACATTTAAGTGAAAAAACATCTTTTCAAAGAAAAGAGTTGTTAATAAGAAATTAGAAATGACCCATGATGCCCCCTTGAGAGGACATACATGGATGAAAGAGAAGGATGGACTCTCAAAAAGAGAGAGATAGTGAAATTTTAACCCTTGGAATAGATCACATTCACATGAGCTAATGCTTGTAAATGTGGCCACCATCAATGATAAAAATATATTTAGAGGAAAATGGGCCCCAAAAATTGGGGGAATGGGAAAGATTCAATCTAAACATATAAACGACACACTTTTAATGCACCCAATTTGAGAGTTCAAGCTACATGATTACATCATTGATAATCCCAAGATAAGTTACACACTAAAAAATTTACATCATGGGAAAAAGTGTGGAGAGATTAGAATTAGAAGAAAATGAGAATGTAGTCCCCAAAAGATGATAATAAGAGATGCCCCAATAGAGCATATATGATTGTGATAAGATAGTTGTGCCCCAGTAGGGCTAATTTTGATAATTGATAAAGAATAAATAATGGTCTTGCCCCTATAGGGCTTCTTTAAATTTGTGACTTATTTCAAATATTATGCCCCATCATGGGAAAATTAGTAAGTAATTAGCTCAAGGATATAACCTATTTCATAGATAAAAGTGAATGGGTGTAAACATAGATATGATGGTGGAATGGATGTAAAAGCCATAAAAAATAATCATTTAATAATGTACAAAGTGATGAAAGAGATGAAAAGATGAATGAAGATGGTTGAGCTGACTCCAAATGTATAAGATAAGTGGACACTACCTATATAATTCTATAGATGCATGTTTTAACATGAACTTTAGGCCAATGTAGTTCACCCAGAACTCAGAGAGAATGAAATGAGGGATGATGAAAAGCTAACCAAAGATTCAATTAGACTCATGATTTATGTGAAGAGATGCACGTCAAAGTAGAGATTTAGAGTGCTAAACCTATTGAGCCTAGTTATGCATATTGTTCTTGAGAGCTATTCATTTGAGATGTGTTGACAATTAGACTTGAGTCTAGATCACAAAGTGCTTGATATTACAAAATAAATTAGGCATCATAAGTATGAATAACTAATAATGACATGACATTTCAAATGTACAGAGCTGATTCAAATTTGAATAATTATAACTAAGGATAATGGTAAATAATGACCAAAACTAGAGTTATAACTATTTAAATTTAAACAAAAAAACAAAAATAAAGAAAAGGATAAACATAAATGAACCAAACTTAAAATCAATATATAAAACATTAGGATTTAAGTAATAACAAAAAATGTATAAAAATGAAAAAGAAAAAAAAATAAGTAAGACCAAATAGGAAAACAAAAGACCAAATAACACCAAAAACAATCAAATAAACACAAAAGAGATAAGAAAAAAACATACAAGGAAACTCAAGATTGAGGTGAGACAAGAAGTAATAAAAAGAGAAAAGGAGAAGAAACAAATTCAGAGGTACAAAAACATAACAAAACACCAAGAAATATAATAAAACACTAATAAAACTCAAATAAAAACCAAGCTAGTGTGGTTTTAAAAATAGTTGTTCATGCATATGTGGTAGAGGCATTACTTTCCACCACAATGTAATAAAGAACAAAGACACAATATTTTTTCCCTAATTAAAGAGGAACAACAATAGAAGAAATGGGGGAAGAGAAGAAAAGGAAGGGGTTGGCCAAGTTGGCCAAGCTGACTCCAGATGTACAAGACAAGTGGATGCTACCTACATAGTTCCATGGATGTATGTTCTAACATGAAATTTAGGCCAAATTTAGTTATCTTAAGAAATGGGATAAAATAAAAAGGTGATGAATAGAACATATGATTAATGTTGTATGAGAAAAGGGAAGACTTGAAAAATGAGATTGGTTTTATAAAATGTCAAGAGGGACAAGATAACTTGTAAAACAACAATCTAATGGGACTTAATTTACTTTCAAAATGGTAAGAGTATGACATGGTGGGACAAGGAAGAATGATCATGGGAAAAGATGACTAACACAATAAAAATTCAATAGGATAAAATGCTTGGAAAATGATAAGAGCATGAGGATCAAAATGTACAAAATGCATAAGACAATGTTTTTTTTCTTTTGTGGATCATTTTATAATGTTTTTTGGGATAAAATATGTATAATGGGGAAACAAATAATATAGGATATGCTTGTTCGAGAGTATAAGACTCAATAAAAACTAAAGCTAGCTACAATGACAATCATGGATATAAAGAATGGATCAAGGAACTAATTGAGAGCTCCAATAATAGCTAAATCTAGTTGCATTGACACATGCTCATAAATTTATGAGAGTGAGGATCCTAAAAAGATAACAATGTTCACCAAAGAGTATCAAATGTAATATAGAATAGTGTGTATCATAAAATCAATCTAAATAACCATGTAGAAAATAAAGTTCTTAAGTTGTAAAGGTGCTCTTGTTCAATTGTCTATAGAAGAAGCTACAAAATATTATCCTGGCTGAACTTATTTGTAGAACTAGAATCAAAGGTGTTCATAATGCTGATGAGACATAATCAAGATCATAATTGGTCAAGGGACAAAAGTGTTTGGGTTACAACAAGCCTAAGATATAACAAAGAATAGAGTTCTCAAAGAGAATGGTCCAAAGAATATGGTTCTTAAAGAGAATGACACAAGTTATGATAAAATGCATTAAGAGTACCAATGGTCTAAAATATTTCAATTTATAGAGTCATGAAAGTAATAGGGTTCATGTGAGAGTGGTCTAGGTTAATATAAAATGTTAGGATGAAATTACTTTAGGATAAGTTGTCCCTAAGTAAGGGGTCTTATATATAATAGTTCAAAGTTGTTCAGGTGTAGAACCTCTTAAGTTGCATAATGTTCATGGGCTTTATAAGTTTCTCACCATTTAGTTTAGCCAATAGATATGTCCCCGATCCATAATTTTCCATGATAATAAATGGTCCCAACCAATTAGGTTGAAACTTATATTTTTTCTTACGTTAAGCATTTGTGTTCTTTTGGTTCTCTTTCAAAACCAAATCAACAATCTCAAACCCTCGAGGGAGAATGCACTTGTTGTATCTTCTCTACAATCTATTCTAATAGGTTTACAAGTTTTCTAGGGTAGCTAAATTCTTTCCATCAAGAAGTTCTAGTTATTTTAGGCTTGAGACTCTATAGTCCTTATCATCCTCAATATGCTACAATGATACTCACAAGGATGAAAACTTGATCTCTATTAGGATAATCACTTCTATGCCATAGATAAGGGAGTATGGAGTGGCTCCTGTTGGGGTTTAATGATTGGTTCAATAAGCCTAAAGGGTGGGAAAGATTTGCAAGTGCCAATTATGGCTATTGTCATTGACAATCTTCATTAAAATGGTTACATTGGTTTTGTTTGATGCCTCAACTTGTCTATTGCCTTGCAAGTTATATGGAGTTGATTTATTGTTCTTGATATTGAATTTTGCAAAAAGAGATTTTACATCTTGGTTTACAAAGGATATACCATTATTAGATATAATGCATGTGGGGATGCCATATCGATAAATGATATGGTAATGGATGAATTTAGAAATCTACTTCTTATTGATGTAAGTGAGAGGAATATCCTCAATCCACTTAGTAAAATACTTGATAGCAGTTAGGATATGCTTATGGCCATTTGAAGATGTTGGGTTTATTTTCTTGATGAGATCGAGGCCCCATATTGAGAATGGACATGGTGTTATGATTGGATGTAGTGGTAAAGAAAGTGCATGTATCAAATTACCATGTTGTTTATAAGGAACACACTTCCTTACATAATTGCAAGCATATATCTCCATTTTTGGCCAATAATATCTTGTTTTAAGGAGCTTCTTTGTTAAGATTACAATATTGGTGTGGGCCCCACATATTCCTTCATGAACCTCCCTTATCACTTGATTAGATTCTCCCAAAGATAAATAATGAAGTGTTACATCATATCCTTTATGATAAATCATATTTCTAAGGAGGGTATAACTCAATAAATGGTGATAGAATAGTTTTTATTGATTATTGGATAGATCAGCTAGGAAAACATGATTATGAAAGTAGTTATAAAAGTTTTAGAATGAGGGTAATTTAGGTGGGTGATTGGGACGAACAATGGTGCATACCCTTTTTGAATTTGGTATAATATGTGTAGGCTTAAGAATATTTTCAATAAAAAAATGATACTCTTTATCTCCACATCAACTAATCTATTGTTTGCTCTTAGATTTTTTTGAAACTGTAGATATTTAAAATGACCTTTGAGATTATCAACAATTTGCTTGTAAGAAACAAGCTTGTCATCTTTGGTTTGATACTACTTAGTGGTGTGATTGATGATTAATTGGGAATCACCATAGACCTTTAAGATCTAAATATCCCATTGTATGGTAAGGCAAAGCCCTATAATCAATGCCTCATACTTGGCCATATTATTCATAAAATGAAATTGTATATGAAATACTTTGGAAATCAGACCCCCCTAGGGTGTAATCAATAATATGTCAGCTCCAAATCTATGGGATGTAAAGGAACCATCAAAATATAGCTTCCATTATTCAAGTTCCTATGATGCTTGTTCTATTGCCATAATAGATTCATATAAAAAGTCAAATGTCAGAGGTTGAGTATTTGTGATAGGGGCATCTTCAAGTTGATCAACAATAACCTGCCCCTTGATTGCTTTTTGATTTTTATTGATTTGTAAACTAGGTAAAATAGTCTTTCATAAATGGATAATAAAATTCTAAGAATTAATAAAAGTGCTTATAAAAACTTAACTATTCATTTCTCAATTTAAAACTCCCTATTTTGTGTCAAGTTTTAACTTCCCATAATTCATTCCAATGTTTCCTTAATTCATTCATGAACTAAATTAAATGAAACCATAATAAATTGAAAATGAAATACTTAACACAAGACATGATAATGGAGTTTACCAATAATTTGGGTTACATCTCTGGGATTGCTTAACTCCAATTTGATCCGTTTAAAATATGTAAATATATATAGTTAACAAATCACATTAGAAATGGATTTTTGAGAACTTGTAAGCAATGTTGAACCTGATAATGAAGGATTTGAGGCTCTGAAGCATTCATCCTTACTCAATGGCATGTTTCTCTATGTGTATGTAGGTAATATATTCTCCATCCAGAGTATCTAGTAAATTGTGTCAAATGGGTAGTAATAAAAAATAAGAGTAATAATCAACATGAGTGTCACTAGTTTTTGTTTAGGCCAATAACTAATATAACCCCTGTAACTATCTATATCCCTCTAGGTTAACAATAGATAAAAATAATGCAATGATAAGTCTCTATTTAAATACAGATCCATAATACATATTTCCCTTGTCTCCCATATTAGAAAATATAACCAATGAAGAAAAGAATAATCAAATTACTCTATTAGTATTCAGGACTATGTGTCATAACTATCTTCCTGTATTAAAATAGAAGATAAATGGATCTTGTCTTAGTCTGTGTCTTACCAAACCCTGCAAGTAGACACTACTCATCTAAGACTCATGAGTCTTATAAAATAGGCATCATGCAAAATAACCTGTAACTTATAAATGACATTCAGGGCTCTATACCTTTCTCAAATCCATAATCACATATATACATCTATATAACCCTTCCAAAACCAAGAAGGCTTTACTAATAGAAGAGAAAATATATTTATATATAATGCTCATGACTATAATTTCAAACACAACCATACCTCATTATGATTTATATCTTCCATGGATTTTAAGCCATATATAATAGAAGATCACTATCAATTGTTTTGGATCCTTGAAATGGATCCATGACCTCCTTTTGAACAACTGTCAATAGCAGATTACCAAAACTAAAGACATCCAAAAAAGGCATGGCCTTACCTTTGTGTCATCTCTATAAGCACAAGCATTTGAAAACTCCTGCTTCATTTTTCTCCCTGAGAATTGAACACAATATTTATAATATCATTTTGAATCTCTAAGAGAATCAAACACAATTCTCAATGAGAAACAATAATGATCATTGTAGTCATTCAATGTGGACTTTGAATCATGATTCCATGCAAAGATGGAGATCCCCTTCCTTCAAACAAAAGACATACACTCATCTTACAAACACCTTAACCATTCAAAACTATGTATTCCTCATTCTAGTCTTATTCATTTTCTATGGGAATATATATCCATTTCCATGTCAATAGGCTCTTCCCATGAATATGCTTTCCCTAGGTTATCATACCAACTCTAATAGGTAGTCTCATCTATCTTCTAGAGTCTAATGAGTGGTCATAGTCTCATGGCCTTAAATAATATTGTCCTCTTTTCCATTCAAGGTTTATCTTAGATCTTATAAATTAAATAGGTCTACCTTAACCTAGATAATACCAAACCCCTCAAGTTTCCATTCTAAAATCTGCTTATCATATTTTGAGCCCTCATTTCAATAACCCTTCTCTCAAGTTTGCTCTAAGACCATGCTTCTAACTATGAGCTTTGATCCCCTAAATGATGAGCCCATTAAACTTATCCCCATAATGAACCATTCCAGCTGCATTCTTTAGTCTAACTCATGGGATTTCACATATGGATACAAATGTTTGAGATCCATTACATTATGGTGAGTGTCTCAAAATGAAAGATCAATGTCCTTCTATATATACTCATCTTCCATGACTGAAGGCCATTCAGATGGAAACCTATAGATTGGCTCCCTAATAGTTGCTCCTATAGTGTTCAAGGCTTAAAAACCCCTTACTAGATGTGTATCCTCTTTGTTTTACAATCACAGCCCCTTGAAGGATCCTTCTATGCTCCAACCTCCTCCATTCATATTCAGATCCTTAATCAGACATTCTTTGGGATGAAAATATTAGTAAGCCTTTAAATAATCTTTTCTTTCAATAAAGACCGATGGCTTTGGCCACATATTAAACCATGTTTTATTGAGAATCTTGAAGCTAAGTTTGGTTATACAATTAGTGAATTGGTTTTGATTTGAGTTGACTATGAGTTGGATTGCCATGCAAATTAATTTCCATGTGAGTCGGGTTAGCATGCGAGTTGGGTTGGTAACTCAAGTTAGGTTGGTAACTCAAGTTGGTTTGGCATGCATGTTAGGTTGTGAACTCAAGTTGGGTTAACATTGTGGCTTGGAGAAATAGAAACGATGTGGTGGCAAGACACATGGTATCTTGAGGACCCACCACATGGATCTCTCCAATTATTCCTTATCCTATCATGTGTCACAAGCAAAAGCATAGAAATAATTTTATGCTAAAAATAGTGTAATTACATAATTAATAAAACACTCTTACCATACATGGTGGTAGAATCCCCCTCCATCATAAAAGTGGGCTCCATTAGTTATAGTATCCATATCTAGCCCTTTTTAAATTACCAATGAAAATGGTGACCATAGTCCTCTAGATCAAACCTCCCCACAAAGAGACTTTTGTCCTTAAAAGTACCAAGAATCCAACTAAACCTACTTCATAGTTTTTTGCATCACACCAATCATACATAAACCTACAATGAGTCAACTATCCAACTATAATTTCAACTTGTATATGGAGATTAAAATAAACTTCTTATCTATTCTACCAAATGACCTGTTACCCAAAAGTCATACTCTAGCGACTTCTCTCAACCCTTGCACTACATGAAGGTTAAGGTATTCTCCTTGTTATCACATAATGGAAATCATTGTGCTACATACACTTATAGGATTTAAAAATAAATTTCACACATATATACTTAAATTTTACAAATGTTTCCCATATATGGGTCTTTGAAATTATACCTACATAACGTGATTGAGAAACATACATGTGTGTATAGAAAATTTAAAATATAAACATTGCCCATATTATTGTTGGACTTAGACGTATACATTGCCAAGTATAAACAAGTTTAATGAATATGTATACCCTAAGATGACTAATACAAAATACCTAAAAGCATAAACAAGAGAACTATAACAACAAATTTAACTTTTGTGTCCCTTAAATCTTTCCTTGTACCCATCAAACTCCAATGTTAACTTGGAGAATTTATCTAACAAAAGCTTATTTACAACTAACAAATATATAAGTAACTATAATAAAATATCATTTAAAAGTGAGAAGAAACCAAGTATTTTAAACCTGTCTCAAGGTGTCCTTCACCAACTGCTCCCTGATTCATACCTCCACAACTCATCCAACTGAGTTAGTTTCCCCAAAAGTCTATCATAATGGAAAACTAAAATAGGAGATAGCCAATATAAACCCTTCCAAACACAACTTTATCAAAATTTATTTCTTAGATTCAATAAGTAGGAATTTATCTACAATAGTGTTGGAAGTGATAAATAAGCATACTATTTTGTTCTATAGTTTTGCTTTATCAGCTATTCAAATAAACCATTAACCAATCATGGATGTTCCCTTTGCATGGTTTCCATGTCTGAATAGTAAGTGGTCTCATATTTTCAAATCTATATACATAAGAATTAGATGATCTATTAAATTTCAAAAGGCTTTCAAAAACAACTTCAAACAAAGACATACTTTACTCTCAATTCAACCTTACACAAAGGACTCAACCAAAAATGTGCAAACATAGTACGTTTGAGAATAATTTATAGCAATGAAGAAACTATGAAGTGAACTTGTTGAGTACTATCTAACATATTATAGGTGTCTTAAAAAACTTCCTATTTCTTTTTTCAACTCTTGAATGAATTTGGGAAACATACCAACACCATTCTATGATCCATTTAAAAGCTTAAAATTCAAAGTGTAAAACTTTTATGATATTGAACAATGCCTTTTTGCCATTTCCATATCTACCATGGAACTGGTCTCTCACTTATTCTTATAATCAAGGAAATAGGCATCCATAATATGATTAGTAGTCAAAAATATAAAGGGTACACAATTGGTTAACAAGAACCAAAACTATTATGTTAATACCAATATTAAATTAGACCATAACCATACCTCAATCTACCCTCTGTGTGAGACTAGTAATCAAATTACAACTAATTCTTCTTAGAGATGCATTACTAAAAATTCCTTACATTTTATTTGAATGCTTCCTAGGGAAGAAAGGTTATTCCTTTCACAAAACCATCTCACACATTGAGTGTAAAAATTCTGTGTTCTTCATTTACATTGATCCTACAGTGCTATTGGTTCTATAATCTTGGCTATCAGAAGTTTGTCTTCTTCCATTGAATTGAAACACCTTCCAATTTCCCTTCATATTAACCCCCCTACATGGTCAACTCAAATAAAAAATCAAAACCAAAATTTGATATTTAAAAACTCCATACAGAAGTATATCAAGACTGAAGCAAGGTCCTATAATCACTTACTCTGATACCAAATTTGATCCATAAATTAGGTAAAATAGTCTTTCATAAATGGATACTAAAATTTTGAGAATGAATAAAAGTGATTATAAAAACTTAACTATTCAATTCCTAATTTAAAACTCCCTATTTCATGTCAAATTTTAACTTCCCATAATTCATTCCAATGTTCCCTTAATTCATTCATGAACTAAATTAAATGAAACCATAATAAATTGAAAATGAAATACTTGACACAAGACATGATAATAGAGTTCACCCATAATTTGGGTACTTCTTTGGGATTACTTAAATGCAATCTGATCCATTTAAAATATATAAATATATAATTAACAACTCACATCAAAATGGATTTTTGAGAACCTATAAGCAATGTTGAACCTAACAATGAAAGCTCTGATGCTCTAAAGTAATCATCCTTTGTCAATGGAATTTTTCTCTCTGTGTATGTGGGAAATATATTCTCCATTCATATTATCTGGTAAACTCTATCAAATGGGTAGTAATAAAAAATATTAGTAATAATCAACATGAGTTTCACTAGTTTTTGTTTAGGCTTGCAACTCCCATAACCCTTATAACTGCTTATATCCCTCTAGGTTAACCATAAATAGAACAATGCAATCACATGTCTCTATTTTAATATAGAGCCACAATACATATTTCCCTTTTCTACCACATCAAAAAATATAACCATGAGGCAAATATTAATCAAATTACTCTATTGGTATTCGAGACTATGTGTCATAACTATCTTCTCATATTAAAAATAGAAGATAAATAGATCCTATCTCAGTCTGTGTCTTACCAATACCCTACAAGTAGACACTACTCATCCAAGATTCATAAGTATTATAAAATAGGCATCTTTCAAAATAAATTGTAACATATAAATGACATTCAAGGATCTCTACCTTTCTCAAATCCATAGCCACACATATACATCTATATATCTCTTCTAGAACTAAGAAGGCTTTACTAATTGAAGAAAATATATATTTATATCTAATACTCATGACCATAATTTTAAAAATAGTCATACCTCACTCTAATTTATGTCTTCCATGGATTTTAAGCCATATAGAATGGAAGACCATCGTTAGCTATTCTAGATCCTTGAAATGGATCCACAACCTCCTTTTGAATAACCATCAATAGCAGAGTACTAAAACTAAAGACATCCAGAAATGGTGTGGCCTTACCCATTTGTCATCTTTGTAATCATAAGCATTTAAAAAAACTTACTTCATTTTTCTCCTCAAGAATCAAACATGGGATCTAAAATATCATTTTTAATCTCTAGGAGAATTGAACATAATTCTCAATAGGCAACAATAATGGTCATTGCAGTCATTTAATGTGGACTTTACATCATGATTCCATGTGTAGATGGAGATTCCCTTCCTTAAAAAAAAAGACACACATTCATATTATAAATGCCTTACTCATTTAGAACTATGTGTTCCTCATTTATGTCTTAATCATTTTATATGGGAATATGTAGCCATTGCCATGTCAATAGGCTCTTCCCTTGAATATGCTTTCCCTAGGTCATCATACTAGCTCTAATAAGAAGTCTCATGTATCTTCTAGAGTCTGATGAGTGGTTATAGTCTCATGGCCTTGAATACTATCATCCTCTTTTCCATTCAAGGCTTAACTTGGATCTTATAAATTGAATAGGTCTACCATAACCTTGATAATACTAAGACTCTCAAATTTCCATTTCAGAATTTGCTTATCATATTTTGAGCCCTCGTTTTAAAAACCCTTCTCTTGGGTTTGCTCTATGACCATGCTTCTAATTGTGAGATTTGAGCCCTCAAACGATGATCCCATTCAACTCAACCCCACAACAAGCCATTCTAATTGCATTATTTAGTCTAACTCATGGGATTTCACATACAGATCCTAATGTTTGAGCTCTATTACATTATGATGAGTGTCTCAAAATGGAAGATCAATGTCTTATATATAATTGAATATCCCATGATTGAAGGCCATTATAATGGAAGCCTCTAGCTTGGCTCCTTAATAGTTGATCTGGAAGTGTTCAAGGCTTAAAATCCATTTAATAAATGTGTATCCTCTTTGTTTTATAGTCACATCCCCCTAAAGGACCCTCTATACTCCAACCTCTTCCATGCATATTCAGAGCCTTAATCCTATATTCTTTGGGATGAGAATATTAGTAAGCCTTTAAATAGCATTTTTTTTAAATAAAGGCCCATAGCTTTAGCCACATATTAAACCATCTTATGTTGAGAATAGTGAAGCTAAGTTTGGTTATACGGTTGGAAAGTTAGTTTTGACTTGAGTTGACTATGAGTTAGATTACCATGTAATTTCATTACCATGTGAGTTAGGTTGACATATGAGTCAAGTTGGTAACTCAAGTTGGGTTGGCATGTGAGCTAGGTTATGAACTCAAGTTTGGTTAGCATTATGGCTTGGATAAATAACAAGGATGTGGTGGTAGGCCATGTGGTGGCTTGAGGACCCACCACATGGGTCTCTCTAATTGCTCATCATCCTGCCACATGTCACAACTAGGAATACATAAATAATTATGTGCTAAAAATAGTGTAATTATAGAATTAATAAAACACCATTACCATACATGGTATTAGAGTGCCCCTCCATCATAAAAGTGGGCTCCACTAGCTATGGTCTCTATAGGCAACCCTTTTGAAATTAATGAAAAAAATGGTGACCATATTCCTCTAAGTCATTGATACTCAATGTTAAATTTACTAGGAGAATAACCCATTTAGCCATACATCCTTGAAGGTCTACTTTGGACAATAAGAATTTGAGAGGGTCCACCTTGGGGATGACAATAGTTTTATTGTTTAGCATATAATGCCATAATTTTTGGGTAGCAAACACCATAACTAAACATGCTTTCTCAATAGGTGTATAATTATGTTCATAAGCCACCAAAGTGTGGCTTAGATAATATACTACACATTCTTTACCTAGATCATCATGTTGGGATAGAAGTTCACCTAGTGAATGCTCTATTGTTGATATGTAAAGAAGTAGTGGTCTTCTAGGTGTTGGTAGTCTCAAGATTGGTGGATTGGTCAAATATCTCTTGAGTTTCAAAAATGATATCTAACAATCTTCATCCCATTGAAAAGTTACCCCTTTTTTTAAAAGGTGGGTAAATGGGTGGCACTTATATGCTAATTGAGAAATGAACCTATGTATAAATTAGATCTTTCCTTGTAGGCTTCACAACTATTTAAGATTGTTTGGTGGAGGAATTTACATAATGGCTTTGACCTTGGTAGGGTCGACTTCAATCCCTCTTTGTGATACAATGAAACCCAGAAATTTCCTTGATGTGACTCCAAAGACACATTTATTAGGATTCAATAAGACTTTATATTCACAAAGCCTCTCAAATATTATTCATAGAACGTCTAGATGTCCAAATCTTGTTCTTGATTTTGACAGTATATCATCAACATAGTCCTCAACAATATTGTGTAAATGTCATGGAAGATGACAATAATGGCACATTGATATGTGGCTCCAACATTCTTCAAGCCAAATGTCATGACTTGGTAAAAAAAATTTCCCCATAGAGTGGTGAATTTAGTCTTGTGTTGATATTTTTAGGCTCTCTTGATCTGATTGTATCTGTAAAATCCATCCATTAAGGACAACATCTCATACCTATTAGTCAAGTTAATGATCATGTTGATGTTGGGTAGAGGAAAATCATTTTTGGGGCATGTTTTGTTGATATCTCTAAAATCAATATAAAGTCTTATACCCAGGGTCTTTTTATTCACTGGGATTATGTTTGAGATCCATTCAGAGTAATCTAGTGGCCTAATAAAGCCTACTCCTATTAAATTTTCTAGTTCTACTTTAAACAATAAGGTGATGCATAGATGCATCTTCCTCAATTTTTGCTTGACTGGTTTAGCATCAAGATGGACAAAAAGGTGATGCAAAACCAAATATGGGTTTATGCCTACCATATCAGAGTATGCCCATGCAAATATGTCAATATAATCCCTTAAAAGGGATATTATTTATTCACATTCTAATTCAATAAGGGAAGCTTCAAAATAAACAATTTTGGGATCCTCATAGGTTTCTAGGGTCACTTCTATCATGTTTTCCACAATAAGTGTGGATCAATGTTCAAGAATTATAGGCAAAGTATGATAATGATCATCTTCTTCTACCATATCTTCTTATTGTTCTTCCAAAATATTTGGATAGTGTGATGAATTAGAATTTTCCATCTTAGGTAAAGGCCAAGTAGCAAAAACCTATATAAACTCTAGATCAAGACACTCAAAAATTTGTTGTTGTTGTTGTTATGAAGAGATGCTTGTACTAGATATAGAATTTAGGTTAGATGGACCCTATATGTCTTGAGAGGATGAGAAAACTTTTGTCGCTAAGAGTTCTTAAAATAGGTTTTCACTTGGAGGCTTGTCTTTTTCTTTACTTTTTCCTTGATCAACAAGCACCTCAAAGAGGTTTTCACTTGAATATATTAATGTTTGAGATTTATTATGACCAATAAAGTTTTCCTACTCTCTATAGTAGGTATAAGGATCTAATGAAAAATCAAAGCCTTGTTTTTGATCACCAATGGGAAATCCATCTCTTAGGCCCATGTATTCTGTAAGTGATTATATAATTTGAAACTCATCAAGGCATATGATTGGATTTTGTTGGTCCCAATCAATGAGTTCAGGATGGTAAGGAAAAAATGGGGCTTTACTCTAGGATGGGAAGTTATAATGGTGAAAATATGATGTTCTACTTTAGGATGGGAAACACCAATATAATGGGTTATTGTTTCAAGATGGGAATCTCTAATGGTTAATGTTAAAATGGAATTTGAATCAAATAGGTCCATTTTAATAAGCTCATCAAAAAGGATATAATGGGATGTTGTATCACTATCAAGAGTTTTATTATGAGTTAATTTAGAATAATCACTATTAAAAGTTATGAGGTTACCCCTAGGCGGTATAAATTTGAGAGCATGATTCAAACTAGGTACTCTAGCTGATAAGGGTTCCAAGATTCCTTGTGCTTGTGGGCTAAGGCCTTTTCCTATATAATCAAGATGATCTATGATTTGATTAGGGATAGGATACTTTGGATTTTGAAAGAAATTAGTAAGGCTTTTAGAATATAACTAGTCTCCCTTAGTAAAAGCCTCTCAATCTTTCTTTGGTGCAATAGTAGGTATAAAATCCATAGGTGGTTTTTGTTGTTTCTTCTTCTATTACCAAATCATTATGGGTCTATTAGGATTATTTGAAGGTTTAAGATTACTAAATGTTTTTGGATTTTTAGGCAACTTTTCAACATGAAAGGCATCCTTAAGACTATACATGGAAATTCCCACATCTTGAATAACAACCTACTTCATAAGAGTTATGGGAAATGAATCAACCGAAATGGAAGCAAGATCACTAGGGTTAATATAATTAGATGGAGGTAGATGTAAAATTATATCCTTGTTCTTCTTGGTATTGAATTCAAAACTTGGACACTATTTATAATTATGAAATTAGGCCTCAAGATGTTTACAATATTCATAAGGCTATTGATTGGCGAGAATAGTAACCTTGATCCCATTATGGGGAAAATTAAGGCACTGATGTAGGGTGGAAGGAATGGCATGTATTTAATGGATCTAAGGACAACTAAGAATTATGTTATAAGGAAATTTAATGGCCATAATATAAAGTAATGTATGATGTGAAATGGACCCAACAATGATTGGTAACTAAATAGTACCAATATACTCCCTTTCAGCATTATCATAAGCCTTGATAGTAATTATTTCTAGTTGAATATATTTTGTAGTGTAGCCCAATATTTGTACCAAATTATGAGATATGATGTTCAAACCTAAACCATTGTCTATGAGAACCCACTTGATCTTATGGTTTTCAATGATTAATTCAATGTACAGTGGGTTATTATGGCTAGGTCTAACTATAGACATGTCTTTTTGATCAAATGTTACTTACCAAAATCAAGATAAATGTCCCACAAAGTTTTGGAATTATTTAGGGTTTATATAATTGGTAACAATGAATTTTTGTAAAATATTATTTAAGATAGTCATATGGACTTTAGATGTCTACAAGATATCTAAGATGGAAATCCATGCAGGGGTTTTGCTCAATTAGTTTGACAGATTATGAGGCTTTTCAACATTAGGATGAGATGATTTGGATTTAGTTGGGATAGTAATCAGCTTTGGATTTGCTGGTGAAATGTTCACATTAGGTTCTATGGAAGAAGTAGGTGAAGGGCCTTAGAGAGTAACTCATGAGTATTTAGTTGTGATTACATAAACTAGAGGTAGTGGGGAGCCAGTATAATCAAAAGATGAAGGCACAGGGCTTTGGAGGGTGACTCATGGGCATCTAGTTATGTGGCTACAATTTTAAGTTGGTAAGGAGACATTATAATTAGAAGAAGGATGTTGTCCAAAAATAATAACCTATGCAAATGGAGTTGTAACAAAATTATGCAAACTCAAACATGGTATTACTAGAGCGAGGGTGTTGACCCTATAATGATGGGTCTCATAATATGAGGAACACGAGATGGTTCATGTGGTTTAATAGTAACAGTGGTAATATGGGTTGCCAAAATGCATCTCATGGTATTATTAAAGTTGTAAGGCATATTGTTGTAACACACATTGTTAGTATGCATATTATGATCATGATTATGCTCATATTGATTATGATTTTGATCTTGATTTTGGTTTTGATTCTACCTCTATCCTTAGTTTTGATTGTTATTTGGTGGTAGTTGATTATGTCAAAGAAGGTGTCCTTATAGATTCCCATATCCTGATTTGTGCCTTGATAAGGGACCAGTTTAATCTCAACTTCACCACTTTAAATGAGATGTTTAATAATATGTCACAATTGGACACAATAATAAACACCATGACCAACTACACGATGAATGTTGCACCACTCATTCTCTTTGTACCAATCTAGTTTTAGTTAATCTTGAAGAAATGGCCTTGGTACTAGCCAAACAATTAGGTTAACTACTATGAGATTTTTTAACACTTTTTTGATTAGTTCTCCTAACTTGATAAAGACCCTAAAACCACTATGGTTTGTTCTCCATGGACGGTATCTCTATAAATTAGGTGGTGGGTTAGGGTGAGATAATTATACATTTGGGTCCAATAGAACTTACACCATTTGTACATGTCTTGTTTTAGTCACCCCATTTCCAACCATGTTCTTATTATTGTTAAAGCCTTTAGGATTATCTTGTGCAACTATCTGACTAGAAGATGGGGTCTGATTTGATGTTTTACCTTGTACAAAGATCTTAACAAGGCCCTTGACAATAAGAGCCTTCTCAATCTATACACCCTTATCTATGATCTCCTCAAATGAGTTAACACAAGCTAGACGTAGATTGTGCATGACCTAAAGATGTAAGTTTTATGAAAATATATCTGCCAACTATTTGTATGGAAAATTATTTTGAAAATGACCCATTAATGCTCTCCATCTCTGTAAATATGCAGTAAAGCTTTATCCATCTTATTGTTTAGATTTGCAAAATTCAAAAATGATCATTTATGTTCTATGTTTTATGAGAAATGGTTGATTAAATTTTAAGATAATTTGTTCCAATCCATAATTGATATTTTTTGTAACTTAAGTATCCAATCTAAATCTTGTCCCACTAAACTTTGTCAAAAGAATCAAAATAAGAACACACTACTATAAATAACTATTGATGTGGGTTTTATACACACTACAGTCGAATGAGGTAGCCTGTAACATTTAAGGATCTCAATAGAGGTGAACTCTACTCTAGGGCATGAGTTTTAGGGATTCTATGTTTCAACCTATTGATAGAATAGGGGTAGGACATGTAGGTTATTGACAAGGTTTTTAGATAGACGTATGACCTAATAAAGTGAATCTTCTATGTGAGTTGGATGGGTGGATGGTTTCTAATATAAAGTAGGTAGGTCTTATAACAAAATGTAAAAAGAGGGTAAGGTAGGGTAGAAAATAAGGCTCTATGGTTCTTATAACCACTTCCCTGGTTGGTTCCTGAACAAACTTATGATTTCTAAAACCTATGCCTATTACTAGTAACAATAACACACATATAGTTAGACATGGCTAGGAATTATAAGGGAATAAATATGAAAGGAATTCATAAGCCTTAGAAAAAGGTTTATCCTTTTAGGGAAGCTATTTCACACCCTTAATTATGAGATTATGACTCGAGAAAATGAATTATCTAAGGTAGCTATTGCACACGCACAGAAAACTACACGAAAGAAAGCACAAATATACATTCATAAATATGATTCAATCAACTTGACAAACTCAATCAATATATTTACTAATATTATAATAGATATTGTACATCTAAGATTAGTATATCAATTAAAACAATCAAGAATCTATTCACATCTATAACACACTAAAGATTATTGAAAACATACAACTATGGAAATAATAATTAATTGAATGGAATTGGAAAGAAAATACTCAAAACACATTAATGATTAAAATTGATTCACTACTTTATATTCTAAAATATTCTAACCTAAAAACTAAATGGGGTTACAATTATATATATAGACTTGGGGAAGGGATCACCTCATCCTCTAAGTTCATGCAAGGTGGTTACACGTGTTAGTTAGAACTTGTAGTTCTAACTATGGTTTAAAAACCATACAATAGGAAATGAGAAGTTAAAATAAATAAATTAACTTTTAGAAAATTATGCATTGTGCACATGTAAAAAAAAATATAAAGTTAATTTTTATAATTAGCCACTAAAAATCTAAGTACACTCATCATCACAACATTATACATGCATAAGATTCTAGCCTATCAAGGCTTAGTCATTTATAACACTGCATGCACCTTGGTTGGCATAGAAGTTATCATGGAAATTGAAGATATATTTGCACCACCAGAAGCTTGTTTATTATTTTCCTCATTATCCTCATAGACCATTTGTGCCACTCCATGTTACTATTGTATAATGTCTAAGTTTAGAAATGATGGTCGATGAATTTGTTTAGTCTGTCCAAGGATATTTGCATGCTCATCCTTGGCTATTTAAATTTTAATATTGAATATTTCAACTTCAATGGCATTTTTCTAATCCTTGTTTAATTTTGACTAAATTTACTCAAGTGTCAAACCTTACAATATCTACTTAAACTCATCGACTACTTCCTAGATAAGCTTGTCAAAATTGATTCTGCTAATCAACTTACTAGTGCAGTTTTGAACTTTGGATAACTTTAGCTCATGAGAAATTTGAAGAATCTAAGCCTCATGTGCCTAATACCTTGGGATTTAATCCCTAATATTTATAAGCCAATTCTTTTCCTTCTCTTACCAAATGACTACTAGAATATGCATTAAATGCCTCTAACATAGTCATAAGGTTAAGATGACTATATAGAGAGTTGCCTATATAGACAACTAACATTTTTAGATTTGTATTATCCTCTCTCAAGGAATTAATCAATTGATTATCTTGGTTCACATGAGGGCCATCTTGGCCTTCATGAATTCCATGGCTTCTAGGGAGTTATAGATCTTAAAGCTTCCTCTTGAAATTTAGCTTTTATGCCAACAAACATATGCAATGTTTTAGCCTTGTCCTTTAATTTCTCTACTTCAGCCTCTAATACATGTACTTTTGCCTCAATATCCTATTGAGATAACTCTATGTCTTAGCCTTGTCCTTCAATTTCTCTACTTTAGCCTCTCCTTATGTGCTTGTGTCAGGTCTGCTAGATTTTTCTCATATAAAGATTGTCCTAGCTATTTTTTTTACCTCTTGGTAAGGGAGAACACTTCTTGCCTATATTTAAGGATGATATAGATTCCTTTATCATCTTATAATTACCTCTTATTCTCCCTTTGAATAATTTCATTTGGGGGATCAAACAAAGTATAAATAGAAGGAAGATTTTTAATTATGAAGTTTGGTAAATGAGAAGCCTTGCTCCTCAAATCCACTACCCATGGAGGAATATCTAACTAGGATGCACTAGAGGTTGTGAAAAAAACTTCTTCCTTAACCTCCTCTTGAAATCTTTGTTGTTTCTTGTGGGCCTTGGTAAGGACATCAAGAAAGGAAGGCCATATAATTTTGGACCAATCTACTCGTCCAAATTGGGGAAGTGAATGGACCATGATCATTTGGGGCTTTGCCTTCTTTCCCCTACCAATAATCATCATTATAATCTCCTCTATAAAAGTGATAGATGGTAGTGGAAGGGTGATTTGGGTGGAGTGGAAATGGATTTTTGAGGTGGCCAATGTAGTCTACACTTTTCTAGACACGTTATTTGTCTTGAGGGTTCTAATAGTGGAGGTGCTAGTAGTAATAGAAGGGGTTTGCATGGTGAGTGGGATGGAAGTGGAAATAAAAGGATAAATGGTAGTAGTAGAAGTGGATGTAATAGATGTGGGAACCTACATAGAATTATCTTTCCCAAATATGGGTATAGAAGACAAAGGAAAATTGATAAAAGATTGAGTACCTATAAAAATAAGCCCCATAGGATCTATCTAGAGGTTCATAGCCTTGGATATCTCTAGCTTATCTTCCTCATTTGTATCATCCTCAATATATTTGATGATCACCACATCTCCCCTAGATGTTTCTAAACATGGAGGTTGAGTGGGAAAACTCTAGGATGCCTCCACTATAAGAGTACTCATAAGAGGCTTAGGCTTTCTCTTATAAACCAAATAGGTCCTTGTTTATGTGGGGGAGTCCTAGGGTGATGCTGCTACTACTTTTGGTGTTGATATCTAAATGGATGTGATAGTGTGTACCTAGGGCATAACAATTGACACTTGACTAGAACCTATAGTAGGAAATTCTTGTGTTCTCTCTTTTTCATCAAAATCTAGGATGATGGGATCCCCCACTTGTCTTCCCCTAGTAGAAATGGGCTCAAGTAGCCTGGGCTCTTTCTTTAATGTCTTTAAATTCAAATTTAAAAGAAGTCATTGAGAGGAGGAATCAAATTGGTCCTAATATTGATCCTTAGACTATCCTCTCTAGAAATCTAGATGTTGCCACCCTTTATAGAGTGCCTTTTTGCTGTCTAATTCCCTAGTAGAAATGGAAAGATCATCTTGGATCATTCTCAAATGATCCTCTTATAGCCTAGTAATATATGCTCATTCGAATACTTCCTCATCTAACTTGAAATTCAAAAAATCATAGTCATAAGGCTCATGACTATAAGGGATGTTAAATCCATGAATATGCTTTTAGATCAGCCCATGTAGATCCCAATCTCTATGTGTAAGTGTAGGTAAAGGATAGCTCCTACATTTTCCACCTATTTCCCTAAGATGGTTTCTCATTGTATATACCAACCTACTAATATTTATGAAATGACCAAAATACAAGGCCTTATTTTTCCTTGATAAGTCCTGTTCAATGCTCTTCCATAATTGGAAGGCGATTTTTTGTTCAACTAGTTTGTCTGGTACAAACCTTGGAAGACACAGGGGGCTAACCTTGTTTACCCAAACCATGATAATAATGAAATTTGGGTGAAGGAAATAATCCTCTTTTCTAGACAAGTTATTCAAAATAGTTTGTCCAATATGAGGCATGGTCAAGCCATAAATGGCTTGCCAAACATGAGGATAGACATCCTCAAAGATTCTCACTATATGTTTGGTATAACAGTAGATGTGTATGAATTGGTAATTATCACAAATTTTATTCTTCTCATAGTCTATGGCCAAAGCTCAAAATTCACCAATATATTTGTAACATGTACCCATAACTACATCCAACAAGTAGGAAATCATGTAGAAATATTTTAAAGGCATGTAAAATTTGTCTTTATGAATAATCTACTCCCTCAATTGAAGGCTTATTATCTCACCTAGGGTATATACAACATCATGTGTAACCATCATATAGTAATGAAAATCAATCTAAACTAAAAAAATGAATGTTAGGCATACCATATAATTAGTTGAGAAGAGCCATACCAATGTGAATCCCCATCCTAAATTTGTTAATCAGAGTTACTCCTTTTGGCTTTTTCCCTTTCCACATGATGGTCTGGTCTAGGAGTAGCCATGAAGGTAATACCTTCTCCATTGAAGTCTTTACATTAAATCGAACCAATGTGTGTTTATCAAAGTAGGAATTGTGGATACTCAAAGATAGGTATCTATGAAAAGCCACCCCCAAAGTGCATGTAACCACAATTTTGTTGCTAGAATGATGAAGGAAAGCATCCTGCAATATCTTCCCTAAAAAGAAAGGGTCCCTTAAGAGGTCAATGCATGACATTAATTACAACTTGGATATAGTAAAGTGTAATATTTGGAATTTAAATGACAATAATTACTTAATGAATAATCTATCTACCAATGTCATATCATCTTCTAGTGAAAACACATCCACCAAACTGATGACATCTCATAATGCTAAATAATTCCTGTACTTGGCTTCAAACACTGTGGCATCAAAGACTATATCCATGAATTCTATGGAGTCTTTAATCAAATATCAGGATGGTGGGTTTGTACCTCAAAATATTCTAGATTTAGATTTCATTATTGTGTGCTTTGTGCTGCTTCTCCTATGTGCTATGTATGCTTGTGCAAATAACTCAACTCTAGCTCAGTTGCTATTTTACTTGCAATATTCTGGAAGTGGGAACTAGGGCTCTTCATCACTATAAGAAAGTAGAAGAATTTGAATTCAAGTTATATTGAATCCAATGATGGATTTTCAATTATGACATATCATATATATAGAATCCTATATTAAATATTAGTTTATATGACATAAATGTGCAACATTCAGTTGGATTTTATTTTCCTATATGATTCAAACTTGTTAGCTCAAGTTGGTAAAGGTATTTAAATTATTGATAGGAAATATTTTTGATTTTATTTTGGATAAGTATGGTGAGACTATCAATACTCTTAGTAATAAGGCTCTTAGGGTCTAAATCAAAAAAAAAAGCTTTTGGGTCAATGCTCATAGACTAATTATTTTAGATAAAATGTCCACAACAATTTATTTGAAGATTATATATGGGTAAAAGTCTTGAAGTAATTATCCCAAAGGGCTAATTTGAAGGTCTAGAGGGAACTTTAAATTTCCCTAAAGGGTACTTTTGATCCAAAGGGTCCACTTCATAAGGCATTTTATCCATGATAAAAGTCCTTAAGGATCTATTTCATAGGGGCTAAAGGGCACTCTTGATTTCCCCAAAGGGTAATTTTATACAACTAAGGGTAATTTTAAATGTTACAAAGGGTAGGGTACAAAAAACTTGAAGGGTATATGCCTTGGGTTTGAAGGTTATTTTTGTGGGAAAAGGGCTATGGCAATTGTTCCAAAGGGTAAGTGGCCACTTTGAAAGGGTTTAATGGCTTGGGATAGAAATCCTAAAGGGTATGTTCATGTAAAAAGGGTAAGGGTAAAAAACACCAAGGTTGAAGGGCACTTTTCATAAGACAAAGGGGGAAAAAAGGATATCCTAAAGGATAAGTCTTGAAGGGTAAAGGGTTTGGGACAAAAGTCCCAAAGGGTTGTTTACACAAAACCTAAAGGGTATGTGCTTTAAAAGAGGTGGTCAATATTGGTAAAGTGGTAAATTTAAGAAATGCCAAAGGGATAGTTCAAAAGATAAGGGACACTCTCAAAAAGGCAAATGGGCTAGTTTAAAAGTCTTGAAGGGTAGGTGGAAAAGAATTTTAAGGGTCTACTTAAGGGCAAAATATTTCCTAAAGGGTCTACTTCACAAAGGTTGAAGGATACTTTTGATTTCCTTGAAGGTTAATTTCATAAAACTAAGGGTCTTTTCAAAAGTCCCAAAGGGTAGGTTTGGTAGGGTTGAAAAGATAATCCATCAAGGAATTTGTTTGTAGCCCAAAATTTTGCAAGGTAAAAAACCTATAGGCTGAATTCTTTCAAGGAAATTATTTCAAATAAAATGTCCACAAAAATTTTCCTGACAAAATAAAGCTTTCCAAATAGTAATCCCAAAAGACAAATAGGGCCTACAACACTTGAAACACAAAACCCAAAGGGGAAAATTACATAAGAGATGAAAGAATTAGCCTAAAATATAAACCCAAAGAAAAGTCTCTATAGAATAAAAGTTAGTCTCGTGAAGCATAATGCCAATATAATCCTATCAAAAGTGAAATAACTTAGATTTTTTAGAATTTGCATGAATAAAAGGGATCAATACTAAGCCCAAAATATAAAAAATTCAGTCCCTATTTCTCCTCAAAGAAAAGGGGGATGTTGGGTACAACAACAACCTCTTGGCATAATACAAAAAATGCCTAGATATGTTCACATGTGTCACCCTTTACTTTGTATTTATCAAATTTGGTTACCTCAAAATGACATAGAAATGTGACTTGGAGAATGTTTAAATCAAATGGATATGGACATATTTAATCAAATTTGTAATTTTTGATCATATTTTTAGTCTCCAAATGTGATACAATCTCCTTCATAGAGATCTAATCTTGCATGTTTGGTACATTAGTGGGTGGAACATAGTTCTATTAGGGTGGAATGTGCCCTTTTTATTATTATTTTTGGGGTGGAATGTATCCCTATTGTTGTTTTTGGGGTGGAATGTGCCCTTATTATTGCACATATTTATGAGGGATGTACATCCATTTTCCATGACTTGGTTTTGATTTGCTCCTAGAGTCATGTAAATAGGCCATTTATTTCTTGAAATTTGTTGCCTTGAACTATACGTGCTTTGTTGATTTTGGGGAGTCCTTGGTTTACTCACCAATTTTTGCATTGGTTGAGATAAACTAGCTAGATTGTTTTAAGGGATTTCCTCAATTTGAACTGAATGTTTGGGCTTCTTTGTTTGTAAAGTGACAAAAGGATCTTGGTGATTAAATAATGTGTGTTCCATGTCTAGTGAAACATTTTTCAAAACCTCTTGTGTTTTGTTCTATTTATTTGAGACACCTTGACCAATTATTATGTTCTCAGTCAATGTTTATTACGTAGGTTCAATCACATTTCCTTGTTCCTTTGAGGCATTTTTGTGGATTGAATTAGAAACTAGAGAGTCAGTTAAGTCCATGATAATCTGATTGGCATACTATTGACTTGCTTTCTTAATCTTGTTGACAAGATATTGATCAATTGGTTTTGACTCTAAGTATTTATTTACCTTTGTTAGAGGAAGAAGGTATGTTTGATTATGAAAAATATTGATCTTGCTGTTGTTGTTCTCCTTCTCTAGCTAAGGTATGAAATTTATCTATAGGAAAATCTAAGGGTAGTCTAGCACCATATTCTATCAACCTAAGGAGTGTTTCACCTTAGTTCTCTTGATATTTAGTATAATCCTCTTTGGATCCTACAGTTATAAGAATGTCCTAAAATACAATAGAATTGTCTTGTCCATCATAAAAGTGCTCATCCACAAAGCTAGGGCCATAAGGGACTCCACTATGAGTGAAACTTTGAGTCATGTCTAGAAAGGGTTACTCTATATGTTTGACTAAATTTAGATCAATGCTATGTAAACATTTAAACAAGGTATATATTTTGATATTGCTTCCAAAGAAATGACTTAGGTGCCAAAGAGACTATAAAAGGAGGGTGTCTTGGAACCACACATAATTAGAAGAATGTGTTCATAAAACTACTCAACCTTTGGGTAAAGTTGAAATCATATAAATTAGAAGAGGGTATGATAAATTAAAAATTCCTAGAGTGTCACTAGTACACTAAAACTTAGACTTTTGAGATAAGTCAATACCATAAAATCTAGTTCAACTTTGATAAGTTGCTACTAGAAAACTAGAAGAAATCCCTTCAAATTAAGAAGGAGATAATGCAAACCAAGAAACTCATGATGTGGAAACATGCAAGAATTCCTAAGTATAAAGCTAAAACCAAATGGGTAGTACAACATCGCTACATGGTAATTATAATGGTAGTGTAAAATCTGTTCTAAGACTCAAATTATGAGTTATACATAAGATAAATTGAGTCCACCAAAGATGATAATGTGATGATGCATCTATAAATGACCCTCAATTCAAATGGGAAATTGAACCCAAATTAAAATAAGTCAAGTGCAAATGGTGAACCCAATTTAACATCAACCTTTAAAAATTAGAAAAGTCTAATTCCAAATTTAAATTATCAATGAGGGACTTAAGAAAATTTGATAAATGATCTAGACCCAAATGGGTAGAATAGATACACCAAAATGGATGATATGACACAATGCTTCATATGACAATTTAAACAAGAAAAAAAATGATTTTCACTTGGACAGTGTAACACCTCCTTATTCAAGAAAATTATAGACAATTTTTTTGGTTATTACGTTTGGTTAACAATCAATTTTTAACCCAAAACAAGACCAAGTAATCTAAGACAAAGACAAATCAAATAATTAATCATTTTAAGCCCTAATTTGACAAGGTGTGGCAAAGTGATGTTAACTAAACTAATAAGTTTTTAAATGTTTCTAGATGGATGAAATGATTACAATTTTCACATCAGCATAAAAAATAAGCACACATCATTTGGGTCCACATCATATGGATTATTTTAAAAATGTCTTGACCTTTTTACAACCACTACATTCATCACTTTCTCAATGTAGTACGACGTCCAACATGTTTAAATGTCCTAAGCTTAGCCTCTAATAATGGAGATAGTTTAACCACTCAAACCACTATCTTAGTTAAGGGATGCCCATTTATATACCCCCCATGGAGAGGGGTTGAAGATGATTCTAGGAGATGAATCCCCGAATCAAACCTTACCTATAGAACTTATGGGTGATAATGAATTCCCATTAACAAGCCAAGATGCAATAAAATAAAAACTAAGTAAAAGAGCTTTGAGGTTGTTTCTAGATCATCCAATCCATATGGGTCTTGGGGAGATCCTTCAAAACATCTCATTTATGCCTTTGGACTAAGGCAATTTGTAATGAAGATGACACTTTTGATCCCACAAGTTCCCTATAAGGGATGGGGGAGAACATACATACAAAACTTCCTTTTTAATCAAACAAATTTAAAATAAGAAAACAATGATAAATGAATTACTTAAAATAAAACTTTGAAGTGAGTTTGGTTTTAAATCACTAAATTGAAATGTTTGGTGGCATTTTTTGGCCCCTTAGCCTTAAATTGCAAAACTTTTGAAGCAACAATCATAAAATCATTCAAATAAGCATATAAGATTTTCTCTTAAGAACCAAATAAAAGTTACTAATTATTTTTAACCACCCATAAGAGGTTTTAAAATAATTAATTAAGCACGATTTTATCACTTTACAATTAGTTCTTGCAAGAAAATTATCAGAATGTTGTTTAACTTTGAAGCTCTTTTTCAAATGAAACAAACAAACTTGAAAAGTATGCTCTTGGGTTTGGATGACCTATCAACCCAAAGATAAAAAAGTTATTCTCAAAAATACTTGTTATCTCAATAAAACATAAAAATTAATATGAAACTTATGAAAACATGTAAACAACAAGTTAGAAGGCTAAAAAAAATAAAACTGAATACACAAAACATAAAAACCTATAGTTAGTATGTTGATCATAACTTTTACAATATATACTATTTTGACATGAAATTTTAATAAGTTGTTTATAGGTCCAAGTATCACCTCTTTAAAAAAATTCAAATAAAAAAAGTGAATAATTTTTTTTATTAGTTCTGTACTAGCCGTTTTTACCTAAAAAATAGAAAACAAAAAGTGACAGTCACTAAAAGAGTCATAACTTCTAAAATACAAATCAGATTTTAATAATTTTTTTATATATTTAAGATGAAAATATTAAGAAAAACTTATCAAAAATTTAGAAAAAAAAGTAAACGGATTAAAAATAAGATCTATTTTAATATCCATTTTTGTTCAAATATGTGGGGTGCATAATCATGTCCCACTGGGCATGCCAAAATGTAGAGTGGATTATGAAGAGGATCAATTCAAATGTTAGTCATGAAAACTCATAAAAAAATGTATAATAATTTAAAATCTAAGCCAAAATATTCATGTAGGGCTTGTTAATGATAACAAGATAAAAATAAAAGAAAACAATCAACCATTACCTTCCCAAATGACTCCATTACTCAAAAGTGGCTCCAATCATGTTCTCCCCTTGATCTAGAGCTCTAATATTTGTCAACAATGGCTTCTTTGCTCCTCCTTTGCCTCAAGAATTCTATGAAAAACCTAGGATCATGATATAAACTATCTATTTTGATTATCAATGAAGCTAATCCAAATGCAAATGTCACAATAATCAAAACACAAAGGAATTGTGAAGGGATTTTAGCATTATAAGTTTACACAATTTATGCTTAAAAATGGTAGTGTGAGGCCTTATATTTATAGATTTTTGAGATTAGTTAGGATCAACCATTACTGTCCATCTCAATATTTAGATGTGTGGCCATGAATTAATCTAATATTTGTAAATAAATTCATAAATATCCTCATCATGGTTTGGGAAGAAGGAGCATTGATGAGGCAAGAGAGGCATTAAAGAGGTATGGCAGGCCATAATCATGATATTTGTTTCAATTATGGATTTTGGATGCCACAGCATAGATGATGTCATTTAGGTGATGTAGATATTGAGAGTTTATTTACAATAAATAAATAATCAATAAACTCCATAAAAAATCCACTTAAGCTCTTGATTTGAATTAATTAGCCTTAAATAAGATTCATCAATATTTGTGCAATTCTTTGGAAATTAGCCCTCAATTAATCAAAATGATTAGATATTCATATTACTTGGTCATAATTTGACTTGGGAAGAATTGAAAGGTGATTTTAGATACATTGGAATGATATTCCCATTTAGGATGTTGTCAACACAAAATAATAAAAGTATGTGATGTGTACTAATGAATTTAGAAGAAAAGAGTGATCCAAAGGACCAAAAGGTGAAATCATCATTTTGAATCAAAATGAACTGATCAAAGTTAGGTATCACATAAAATGCATTTCCCCATTTAGGGATATTTTGGCCTAAATCGACACTTGTAAACAACAAGTTTGAACTATTTAGTGTGTTTTAGTGATTTTGACCTAAATTGGGTATTTGAGTGCAATTCGAGTAAGATTGACAATTTCAACACAAATGGTGTTAAGAATTGGATGTATACATATCCGTCCATAAAATTATGATAAAACCAAATAAGCCTTGTGGAATCACCTTTTTGTAGGTAGATCCTTATGCATAGTGCTTGATTGTCAGTCTGGAAACCACTTAGAGAGGTTGATATAAGGCAATTAGATATGTTTTAAATACTTAAATAGATTAAGAGGATAATATAATACATTGGATAATAACTTGGATGTATTATGCTCTGTGGATAACCTTGAAACTCAAATAAATAATGATAATCACCTGTAATGTATGCAAAAGAGTAGTTTTCCTTTCCAAATGGCCTCCCACACGTGTTAAACTAGTGGATGAAGGTGTATGATGAATTTAAAGACCTATGAAGAACCATTCTAATTGATTTCATGTATCTAATGAGTTCACACTTTCACTAGAGTTGCACAAAACATAGCCTATGGGGATTTAAGCCTCAAAAAAGTAGTTTAGCTCCTTAGAATTTGTTTATAAAAATGAGGATCTTAATATAATTACAAATGACACAAATTGGAATCCCATAGGTGTCCCAAACTTTAGATAAAATTGTATCCCCCAAATCCACTTCTATGGCCTATACCATGCATCTGAAAATAACCTTCATGAGCTTGTGAAAGAAGTGATGGAGGAGAGAGAGATTTTAGTGAATATATTGGAATTAAAAACTGATTCAAGGCTACAATATTACCTATCAAATCTCAAGGGACACTTATGCAATGTTTTCTTCTAAAAATGAGTTTACAAGTCCATACAAGTGAGTGAAAACTACCCTCTAAAGTGTTGAAATAAAGATTCTAAGCATTTTATGACATGATGACATATGTGGAAGTTATGTAACTACTCCAAGAACCTTGTAAAGTGTTATTGTATAGATATTTTCTTTGGTATATTTTACCATACATGAAATTTAGCAAAAATCACCTTCTTTCTCATTTTCTCATACCTTAAAGTCTAGAAATCAACCTTAAACATTCCAAATCAACATGAAACACTTGTATAAGATTATTGAGGCATGAAATTATGTTGAAGGACAGCTATGGACATAATACACCACTTTACTAAGTTTCATGACTTCATGACAAGGCTAGACCACTATATGACCAAAACAAGACATTACCTTAATTTCTCCAAACTTACCTTAAATAATTCTAATAAATTTTTATGAAGACTTATTTAAGGATATTAATGCATAAAAATCTTTGAAATATGTTAAAAAAACATGAAAAAAAAGTTTTTGCCTATAGGGGTTGACATTTTGACCTTGGGGATCAAAATTGGTCAACAATGATTGCTAGTAATGATCACAATGATAAAGTTTTAGATATAACGTTGAACAAGCTTGAGAATTTAAATGCATATGCCTTGGCATACTACAAAAAATGGGAAAATGACATAATCATTATGATTATCTCTAATGTAAAAAAGGGAAAGCTGTGGTAAGTTATACTCATTCTAAGTTGTTTATCATTTGCATTTAATTCTTGTAAGTTTTTATCTAATTAATATTCATCATCTAATTACAGTAAAAAATATGATAATTTTAATAATAAAGTGAAGGTAATCAAATTAAACCTCCAAAAAACATGAAAGCTTTTAAAAATATTTATTTCCTTGAAATAAAAACTTGTTTTGTTGAATAATACATTGAAGAAAATCATCACAGAGCATGGATTGGATCCAATTTTTTTGTTCAAGCAGAAAGCTGATGTGAGTTCTTTATTGATTTGTGAAAGATATGAAATAATGTATGAATAGGAAAATATTGAAAACATTCATGCTGCAGTCAAAGATCTTCTCCAATTATAAATCCTAAAAGATGATACAAGCCATAGAGAGGAAGTTCCTTCTACAATAGTAAAGTAGACAAACACTTCACATGAAACTGAATAAAATCAATATTAGTTTTAATATTTATTTATAGTGGAAATATTGTAATATTCTAAGATAATCAATTTCAAACTCAATATATATTGTATTTATGGATTTTAGAAGATGCATTATATTCCTACTAGTTAGATGGCTTGTAGTTGATGATGTGTTAGATATTATCTTGAAAAGTAATGATTTTTTAATTGATTTAGGTACACTATATGTATGATATATATTTTTAAAATGTGAGTGTTTATTTTAATTTGATTTATAGTAAACATGTTTTTATGAATGGGTTTTTGGGAAAATGATTCAATTTAATTGAAATGAAAATGGATAATTGTTAAATTTACTAGCATTAGATTAGTCTATAGACTATGGGATACCTGTATCTTAGACAAAACCTCTAGATTATGAGGCTATATTCTATGATGTATAAAATTTTCTCAATTTACCAAAAACTACTTTGCTTTGGGGGTGAAAAGAGTTAAAAATATAACTGAAAGGGAATCCTATTCTAATGATGGTGATACACCTATATTTTTGGTTCATCCACTCAAATTTGTACTCATAATGACACTAATGAACTAGAAAAACATTGAAGTTTTAGCTCTAAAGATCCTAAAAAACAATGTTTCATATGAAGATCTGATGGATGAATATGACTTGTAGGTGAAGGATGAGAGGCTTCTCCTAAAGCACTTTCAACTAGATAATAACACTTCAAACATGATCATCAAAATTTTGACACTTCATACAACCTACATATGACAACTAATCATCATACAGGTGTGATAAGGACATGCTAAGGGAAGATTTATACCACTTTTACACATATAAACAAGCATAAACACACTATAAACTAGTAATGGAGCTACTGTAATAGTTTTTTTATTGATTCAAGGGGTTACAAAGTTTAATCTTGGAAATTTTTTCTCATGCCCAAGATAGGGACCCTAAAATAAGGCTTAAAAGCCTGAATATATAGAGCATGCAAAGAGAATAAACCAAAAAAATATAGTAGAGGAGAGAAGAAAGATTCATCTAATCATTAACTCAAGTATAACTTTAGTTATAACTTATTACAAATAGTCCTCAAGACATCTCTCTATGTCTAGTGCCTTGCATGCTCCTTGAATGAGTTCTTTGGTGTTGAAAACAAGGTGGTAGGCCATCATATGCATATAGCTACATTTAGTACCTTTAACACAAGAGCAAGTTAAGGGAGTGAATCCTTCTTGCATGAATACTATGGAATACACATTGATTGTTAGTTAAGGATCAATTGACTCAGAGTGATTATAACTTAAGATCAATCAACTCATTCATTGACACTTTAGACTAGTTGTGCATGGAATATCCACTTAAAGATTAGTTAAACCATTGATTTCCACTCAAATATGAGTTATAAAGTGTGATAACTCCATATGAACTCATCCAATAGTCTCTTATGCCCTATTCCACCTTACTTGATTGACCAAGTAGGTCTAGTAGGCCAATTAGGCCTAGTAGCCTAAATTATTAGACTTGATGACCATGAAAACCCTATATGAAACCTTATAAAATTGTGTAAAAGTGAGTTTGAGACCTAAAACAATGCCTCACACCATGAAATAGTTCCATTTGAGGAAGAAACAACTGTAAATTTATCAAATTAGGTGACTAGGTCACCTTATCCTTCACTTCCTACAGATTAGCTAATTAGATGAAGTTTATAGAGGAATTTATATACATGGTTTTGATCATATAATGATTTGAGGATGTATAAAAGTTCCAAACAAGCATCTCCAATGATTGAAATCATCTTAAAATGCCCTCTATTTTTGAACTTTTTCCTCAATAAACATTTTTTTGACAGGTTCGTATAGTTAAGTACATAATGGTACCACTTCTAGGACCCTCTTTGAGTGTAATACATGTTTCTAGTGGTTATTAGGTGATTCATGGGTGTTTGGATGTAAGAAACTTCACTTTTCTTAAATCTAATTTATAAGAAGGTTTAAGGAGGGTTTTGGAGGTGAAATTTCTTAATGATGGTTCATAAAGTACAAAAATCCAAACTAGAACTTCTTTCCATGTATATTTATTCCATATACACCTTTAAATTTCCTAAAAATTTTGGGTTCCCATGAAAAATGTGTGTAAAGATATGTATGTAGAGAAGTTTGCTTTTAGGGTTTTAAATGCATTCTGGACATGCTTACAGTCTTAGTGATGGTTATTAAACCTCAAATCCTTAATCAACCTCAATATTTCATGTATTTTAAGTACATAAGGGTCCTTAAAATAGGCTATGATAATTTTGTCCAAGTCCTTATGTGGTGAAAGATCTGAGCTCTTGAAATAGGTGGTTCAAATGACTGTCTTGACTACATAGTTTGAATTAGTTCTTTAAGGAATAAAATGACCTTTATTTTGTCTTTATCTTCTTGAAATAATATTCATGGGACCTAAAACAACCCATTACACCTTCTCATGATGTCATATTTTATTTGTAAAGTTTGAAGGTGCCTTAATGTGATATAGGCCTTCTAGGCCTACAATTGGTTTCTAGGCCTAATTTACCAAATTTGAGTGTTGGAGGTTTGAGGCACCTATAGATTGTTTGGGATGAAAAATATCATTAAATACCTCCTTTCACTTATTTTAAATCTTATATAACTATTCAATCTACTAAAAACTCCTTATGTCTTCATCACCTCATGATACTGCATATAGTGTTGCACTGCTTGTTTATGTGTGTATGGATACAACAAAATTTTTCAAGATTATTACTCCTTCAAGTACATGTTTATGTATTTTTAAACATATAACATATGTTCAAATAATGTTAAACTTATTTAATCTGATTCTCTATCCTCTCAAATCCCTATACTATCTTGTCTTTTTACCCTAGGGTTTCAAGAAGTCATAGCTTATATAGCCATTAGGTCTTGTGTTTATCTCTCTATAATCTAAATTAGAGATTATAAAAATTATTAAAACATGTTATTTTCTCTCTAAAACCCTGCTCATTATTTTAAATCCCTCTATCATACTCATAAAACCTCAAATAGGCATCATAGTCTCAATTATGATTATCAACAGATTGTATGAGGCCTGTGATAAAATAATGCCTACTTCCACTGTTAGTGTAACCTCTAGGATTATATAAGAATATTTATATAGTCATAATAATAATTTTTTAAATCAAATTTTAAGGAATAATTACACTTATAGATGCCTCAAAATGACAAATTCTCTCAAAACTAACTTCCTACATTGATTATGACTGTGTTTTGCTCTTAGGTTCAACTATACCAACTGTGTTATGATCCTTTTCATGATTTTAACAAGGTATAAGTGATATATATGTATTATTTAATTTTTGAAATCATCCTCACTGAAATTCTTTTCTTCAACATACTAATAGTCCTTCTTCAGTCATTGTAAATGAGGGTTCTTTGAGAATAAGTGTACACAATAACTTCTTTGACTATGTTTTCATGATTTTAGGGTTATCCACATGTTCATTAGGATATTAAAACTCATTTAAATATTATTGAAGTTTTGGATAGGTTTTATCCACCATTAATATGTCCTTTCCAACAATGTTAGTCTACCTCTTACCCTTTTTGCATAATTCAATACTTAGAAACTACAGGTTGACTTGGCAAGGTTGATTGAGTTTTAACCATCGCTGTAGGTGGTCATTTCAAGTTTTATCTTAGAGATAAAATTTATTGGAGAAATATTTTATTTACCCTGACCTATGACACATTTCTATTATTTTATGAAACTTCCATTTGATCATGAAACTACTTTATAGACTATTTTGCTCTCATCTTCTTCATGCTTAGAGGTAGGCTTGTCTTGGCAAAGCTGTAAGTGATAGTTGACTGAGGTGAATGACTATGTTACCTTGAAATTGAAACTAATTTTTATTCAATACTAAACATATTAAATAAATCTCAATCTTGGACATAAACTCCATTGATATTAAATATGTAACAGCACCTTCTTTATCATCCATTCATTTGATCAAAGACACATATACTTCAAGATTCTTCAAACATTATTGTTGATGAAGTTTCATATGAAAATGTGTTTAAATATGAGTTTTATCCATCCTTAGGGTTGAATATGATCTAATTTTCATGTCCATCTCTTGGAAATACTATGTTCTCCATACTCATCACTCTACCTTATAGACATAGAACTTTCTTCATCATATACTTGACTATGTATGAGACTTAGAGCCTTATACTCACTATGGTAGAATTTTAGGTCTTGAAATTGTAGTAATAGACATAAAAGGTTAATAAAATTCTCCTTATTTATCTTTAAATTCTTCATTTTATTAAATCTCACTTCAAGCACCCCAATCTCTCCTCATTTGCATCTTTGATCTCACCTTTTTCTAACATGGTTGTAGGTGGATATTCTTATATGTTTGTATAGACTATGATAGAAAAAGATCTTGATAAGGTCAAAATATTGTCTCATAAAACTCTTATTAATTCAAAAATCAAAAGGATAAAGTTAAACCTTATTTTATATAGATATACATGCTTTCTAGTCTCTTCAATGTAATATTTTCATGAAATACCTCTTGACTATAGGTGATCATTCATCTCAGTCTAGCAAGGCTTAGGATTTTTAAAACATTATTGAAGACCATGGTATTTATAAAACATTATTGATTTATTTCATAATGGATACATGAAATTAAAGTGAGTGAATAGTGATAATATGGTTATTGACATGGGAATGAAAATGGAGATGGAGTGAAAGGCTTGAAATAATGATGAAAGGTAGTGTGAAGACTGTGCTAAGGTATGAAACAAAAGAGAGGTGAAATGAGCATATAAAGTGTATGTCAAGACCATATTGAAGGGTATTAATAAAGAATATGTAAACCCTCAATAATATATAATAGTTTTGAGGCCTTTGGAAAATCATATCATGCTAAAATAGAAATTGGATTCATCAAAATCCTTAACAAATGCTAAGTTTCCTTAATTTTTACAAAATTGAGACTCCATGAAGATATTGAGAGCAAATTGATGGATTTTTTGTTATGGATCATTGAGAAAAATTTGATAATATTTAAATAACAATATATGAACATTAAGGAGGCATGCAAACCATGTCATAAAGAATCTTTAAATCCATGGATCAACCTCTGAACCATACAATCTCTCCAAATTGCCTGTAGACTATAGAATTGGCATTAATTTATCTTATTGAGATCCATATTAACTAAATTTTTTTTAAGGAATATGAATAATTTCATGGGAAGGAGGATCATGGTCTTGATAAAATCTATAAACTTGATTTTTTCTATCATGATGCCCAGATGAGGAGAAATCTCAGAAAACTGATTGCCTGCTTGAATAAAGGAGGCATAGTGAGTGCCTTAGCTAGTTAAGTATGGTTAATGAAGGATATATATAAATTTTGAACAAATTACCAAATATTTAATCTATTTTAAACCCATTTTTTACCCAAAATTCTAGACCTTGATTTTCTCTCTCATGGTCGTACCATCTACACCCCTGAAGGGCTCTCTTGGTGTGGAAAGAAGCTAGGTAGAAGAAGAGAACTATTTTTGATAATTTTTTGGATCATTTTGAATTTAATATATTGTGTAACACCTATAATAACCTCAAATTCAAACTCATAATCTTTATTATATATAAAAATCCATACAAATCTGTACTCCTTGCATGAAACTACATGAAAATGGCCTTTTTCTTGCCTTTTCTCTAAACTTCAAGATTTAAAATACAAATTTAGGGAATAAAAATGATGAGTACTATTATAAAAATTAAAAATATTTTTTACATCAAAATAGGAGCAAATTTGGTTGATGGGAACTTTTGAGGGTCAAAACTATGCTTTAGCTTGCATGAAGAGACAACTTCAAAGTATGAAACTTTTAACTTGGAGTAATAATAAATATGAATATTATTAAAGGAATTATAAATTATTTTGTGTATTTTGTCTCCACATTTAACATTTAAATGAAAAAACTTCTCTTTTAGGTAGTATACACATAGTTTTACAAAGGAAATTTGCCACTAAGTACATGAAAAATAACTTTTAGCCTTTTTAAAAGGCTTGAATGAGACTTTATGTATTTTTATCACAATTATAATCTCATATACATCCAAATACCTTTAATATACCTAATATACCATGAGGATCCTCATCACAATTTTTATATTAGATATGACCATGACAAAACATTGGAACCCAATCCCTTGACTTGATGGAAATGAACACTGTGATGATCAAGCACATCATCTGAAGACCAAGAAACTAGGACATGAAAATTTTTTAGTGTAAGGGTTGGAATTTTGCCTTGATAGGCCAAATTTATAGCATTTTTGGTGACTCATAAGGGTTGACTAGCCTGCTAGTCAAAAGAACTCACTAAATTTTCATATGATAATGATAATTTTGAAGCATAACAACATGGTTTTGATGACTACCCTAGACTAACAAAAAGATTTTTGCACTTTGTGACACTTTTTATGACTAAAAAAACAATAATACACAAATAGAGACACCAAAAAAAACCAAAATAATAAGCAAACCAACCTAACCTAAGGAAATAATAAAACAATAAAAACACAACAACAAGGTAATATACTAGTGATTATGATATTCACTTATTGAAACATGACAAACAACATAAAATAAATAACCTGAGATCAAAAGCTTTCTTCCAGAGTCAAATGGAAAACTTGATTGTATACTATGGCTCCTTGAAGTATGATTTCCACATTTTGATAGCTCCTTATAGCTAGGAGTATTAACACATTCATGACCTCTTGGGGAAGCATCTGGGCCTTCTAGTTCCACTCTTAGATGCATGGATTATATATGTGAGTCTAAGACCCAATCATACTCATCCCATATCCATCTTTCTTACATCAACAATGTTAATTATACCTCATTCATGGGATGATGATGGTTTGTCACATTCTCATATAATGATTGTATTATAAACTCAAATGATATACTTTGATTAGTGTCTTAATTCTACTCATGAGACCAAAAATGATTAATTACCATAGTTTTCCTTATACTACCTTTCTTAAGCTCCTTATGGGGTAGAGATAAACTATCAAAACTTGAAAAAAAGCTCTCCAAGTCTTCCCAAAAGGCCATTTATTTATAATTAGTAAGAAAGACATGGGTTTCACTACCATCCTTACCATTTACTTGTGAAGCATGATGTTGATCACACATTTCCAACCCTTTGATAGAGTCATAGCAAGGCTCTTGATCTGCTACAACTTGATCATCTTCATCTTCTGTAGATAATGGAATCTCATCTATCCACTCAATCTCTATCTCATCTTGCCTTGGTGTCTCTAGATTTACATTTCCTTCTATAAGATCCAAAACATTAGTGATATCTTCATGTGAAGTTCCACTTTACTGTCCTATTCCATCATCTAAATCTACCATACTGAGATCTTCAATCTCACTCAAGAACTCATGGTAAAAAATTTCCAATAGTTATCAACTTCAAGTATGTTCTCAACCTTAAAAATGGTTCCATGTGAGTTATTTTCATGGCTTCCTCCTAGAGAAGGAGTTGTTTGTATCTCATATTTAGTAACCACTACAAGTTCTTAAGAAACATCTTCCTCTTGCTTAATTGAAACCTCTTGTAACTCATCCTCTTTTGCATTTTGGAAGATTGAATCATGCCTATCCTTGCCAAAGGGTATCCCAATGGTGATGTCCTCTTCATGTTCACTCAACTCACTTTCATTACCTATCACCTCAACTGTATCTTCTTCACTTACTTCATAAAGGAGAGGCTCCTTCTCAAAGAGTGGCATGGTGGATCCTTGAAGATACTCAAGAAGATGAGATAAATCTAATGGTGATACCATGGATACTTATTTTTCCTTACTCAGCTGGTCATCCTTGACAACCATCACTTCCTTTCTCTACTAAATTTGTCATTGAATATATTTTCATGAGAGGAAGGCCTTAGTCTCTTAAGGAGGGAGGGGTCAGGGATGAATTATTTCAAGTGTATCCTCGACATCAACACTTGGGCCAATGCTTGACTACTGCAATTATTTCCACATTGGAAACTTGGGTTTAAGATCCTCTTGAATTGAAGATATTATATCTTGGGGCATGAAGGGAAGCATTTCCTATTGAGATGGAGTTACAATCCATGGATAGTGGCATGGAGTAGTAGGAGGTAGTGAATCTTGAGATTGTTTACATGTTTATTCTTTCTCAAAGATAAAATTTAATCAATAATGATTTGGATCATCCTCTTCATCTCCTCCAACTCATCATAAATGTTTTTTTCATCTTGGAAGGGTGGTTGGGGAGGGTAAGAAGGAGAGAAATTTTGGTAAAGAGGCTGATCTTGAAATTGATATGGCTTATATGGAGGATCACAAGGTTAATGAGGGGTATTATAGGGTTGGTATGAGCCACCATACTACTGATTACAAGGTTGATATGGGTGAATGTATGGATGATAGGGGTCATAATGAAATGGGGATGGATCATGGGGTTGTTGATAAGGAGATGAATGATAGGAATTTACTCCATAGGCTGCCATAAACTATTAGAAGACACATGAAAAATAATGAACTGTGACTAAGAGATTCCCTTTACCTCAAAGATGATGACCATATGAGTGCTTGAAATTGATTGTGAAGACCAAGATGCTACAAATGAGTACTCCAATGGCTATATCTATGTCCCACTAGGCATGCTAGAATTGTTAGCAACCCAAGTTGTACCCTACTGAAGTAGATTTCTCAGATCTCCTTCAAACTTGGACTAACATTGGATTAGTCTATAGGCTGTGGGATACTTGTATCTTAGACCAACCTCTATATTATGAGGCTAGATCCTATGATGTATCAACTTTGCTTAGTTTACTAAAACCTACTTTGCTTTGGGGGTGGAAAGAGTTACAAAGATAACTAAAAGGGAAATCCTATTCTAGTTATGATGATACACCTATATTTTTGGTTCATCCACTCAAATTTGTACTCATAACAACACTAATGAACCAAAAAAAATTGGAGTATTATCTCCAAAGATCCTAAGCAAAAATGTTTTATATGAAGGTATGATGGATGACTATGACTTGGAGGTGAGGGATGAGAGGTTTCTCCTAAAACACATTCAACCAAATAACACTTCAAGCATGAACATCAAACTTTTGACACTTTATATAACCTATATAAGATAACTAATCAATATAAAGGTGTGACAAGGGCATTTTAAGGGAATATTTATACCAATTTTACACATATAAAAAAACATAAACACATTATAAGCTAATAATGTAGTTACATTAATAGTTTCTTTATTTATTCAAGAGGTTACAAAGTTCAATCTTGGTAGAATTTTCTCATGCCGAAGAGAGGGATCCTGAAATAAGGCTTAAAAGATTGAATATATAGAAAATGAGAAGAGAATAAACCAAAAGAATGGTGTAGAGGAGATAATAAAGATTAATCTAATTATTAATTTGAGTATAAATTTAATTACAACATACTATAAATAGTATTCAGGACATCTCTCTATGTCTAGTGCCTTGCATGCTCCTTGAATGAGCTCTTTGGCATTGAAAACAAGGTGGTGGGCCATCATATGTGTATATATACTTCTTCCTTTATAAAAATACCAAGTTAAGTGAATGACTCCTTTCTAAATCAAGACTATGGAGTATACATTTATTGTTAGTTAAGGATCAATTAACTCAGAGTGATTGTCACTTAAGATCAATCAACTCATTCATTGATACTTCAGACCAGTTGTGCATGGAATATCCATTTAAAGATTAGTTATGCCACTAATTAACACTTAAATATTATTTATGAAGTGTGATAACTCCACATGAACTCATCAAAAAATCTCCTATGCTATATTCCACCTTACTTGATTGACCAAGTAGGTTTACTAGGCTAATTAGGCCTAGTAACCTAACTTCTTGCACTTGATGATCATAAAAACCCTATATGAAACCTTATAAACTTGTGTAAAAGTGATTTTGAGACCTGAAAAAAATGCCACACACCATGAAATAAGTCCTCTTGAGGAAGAAACAACTGCACATTTATAAAATTAGGTGACTAGGTTACCTTTTCCTTCACTTCCTACAAATTGGCTAATTAGAGGAAGTTTATAGAGGAATTTATAGGAATGGTTTTGATCATATTATTATTTTAGGATGTAGAAAAAGTTATAAACACACATCTCTAATGATTGGAATCATATTAAATTGCTTTGTACCTATATTTTTTCACTTTTTCCTTAAAAATATATTTTCTAATAGGTCCGTATAGTTTCATAAATCATCATACCATTTATATGACCTTATCTAAGTTGAATTCATGTTTTTAGTGGTTATTAGGTGATTCATGGGTGTTTGGATGCAATAAATTTTACTTTTCTCAAAATTAGTCTATAGGAGGGTTTAGGGAGGGTTTTAGAGGTGAACCTTCTTAATGATGGTTCATAAAGTATAGACCTGCAAAACACTACTTATTTACATGGATATTTAGTCTAGATATCATTTCAACTTTCTTGAGAAGCTTGGGTTCCCATGAAAAAGGTGTGCAAATATAAGTACATAGAGAAGTTTACTTGTAAGGTTTCTAAATGCATTCTAGACCTAATTACAGTCTTAGTGATGGTTTATAAACCTCATATTATTAATCAACCTAAATAATTAATGGATTTAAATTAAATAAGTGTCCTCAAATCATGCTATGATAATTTGGTCCAAGTCATTATGTGGTGAAATATTTGAGCTCTTGAAATATGTGGTTTGAATGACTTCTTGATTGCATAGTTTGAATTAGTTATTTAAGGAATAAAATGACCTTTATTTTTTATTTATCTGATTTAAATAATCTTCATGGGACCTAAAACATCCCATTACACCTTCTCATGATGTCATTTTTATTTTATAAAGTTTGAAGGTGCCTTAATGTGATATAGGCTTTCTAGGCCTAAAACTAGTTTCTAGGCCTATTTTTCCAAATCCTATAGATGAGTTTGGGATGAAAAAATATCATTAAATCCCTCATTCCACATATTTTCAACCTTATAAAACTATTCAAGCTACTCAAAACTCCTTATGTCTTCATCACCTCATGAGACTGCCAGTAGGGTTATCTTGCTTGTCTATGTGTGTATGGAGACAATAGAGGTATTCAAGCCTATTAATAATTAAAGTACATGTTTATAGAGTTTTAAAAATATAATATATGTTATAATAATGTTAAAGTTATTCTATATAAGTCTCTATCCTCTCAAAGCCCTATACTTTCTTATTTCTCTACCCTAGGGTTTCAAGCAGTCATATCTTGTATAGCCCTTGGTATTGTGTTTATCTCTCTATCATCTAAATTATATATTATAATTATTATTAAAATTAATTATTTTATCTTTAAAACCCATCTCATGAGGTTAAATACCTCTGTCATACTCATAAAACCTCAAATAGGCCTCATAGTCTAAATTGTGACTGTCAACAGACTGTATGAGGTTTGTGACAAAAAAATGTCTACTTACATTATTAGTATGAATTATATAATTGCATAATAAGATTTATATAGTAAAAATTATCATTTTTACTAATTTTTAAGGCATACTTACGCCTTTAGATTCCTCAAAATGATAATTTCTCTCAAAATTAGCTTCCTACGTTGACTGTGATTGTATTTTTCTCTTAGGTTCAACTATACCAGTTGTGTTATGAGACTTTTCATGTTGTAATAAGGCATAAGTTATATATAGGTGTTATTTCATTGGTGACATCATCCTCACTTAAATTTTTTTATTTAACATACTAGCAATCCTTCTTCATTCATTATAAATGAGGGTTCTTTGAGAATAAGTGCACACAGTAGCTTCTTTGACTATGTTTTCATGCTATTAGGATTATTCACATGTTAATTAGGATCTTAATAGTACTTTAAATATTATTGAGTTTTTATATAGGATTTAACCATCATTCATATGTCCTTATCAACACTGTTAGTTTACCTCTTACCCTCTATGCACATTATAGTACTCAAAAACTATAAGTTGTCTTAAAAAGGTTGACTGAGTTTTGACCATGGTTGTAGGTGGTAATTTCAAGGTTAATATTGGAGATAAAATTTATTGGATAAATTTTTTTTGTACCTTTAAATATTTCACATTTCCATTATTTTATGAAACTTTAATTTTGTCATGGAACTCCTCCATATACTATTCTACTCTCATCTTCTTCATGCTTGGAGGTTGGCTTGCCTTGACAAAGTTGTAGGTGATAGTTGACTAAGGTGAATGAATATGTTACCTTATACTTGCAACTAATTTTTTTCATTACTAACCATATTAAATAACTCTCAACCTTGGATATAAACTCTATTGATCTTAAATATTCAACAACACCTTTATTATCATCCATTCATTTGATCAAAGACACATATACTTCAAGATTCTTCAAACATTGTAGTAGATGGATTTTCATATGAAAATATGTTAAAATATGATTTTTATCTATCCTTATGGTTTTCTTTTATCTAAATTTCATTTCCATCACTTTTCAATACTGTGTTCTCCATACTCATCACTCTACCTTATAGACATAGAACATTCTTCATCATATACTTGATTGTGTATGAGAATTATGACCTTGTACATACTATGGTAGAACTTTAGGTCTTGAACCTATATTAATATACCTCAAAGGTTATTAAAATTCTCCTAATTTATCTTTAAACTATTCATTTTATCAACTCTCACATCAAAAACCCAAATCTTTCCTCGTTTGCATCTTTAATCTCACCTTTTTCTAGCATGGCTATAGGTGGAGATTCTTATATGTCTGTACATATTATGGTAGAAAGAGATCTTGAGAAGGTAAAAATATTATCTCATAAACCTATTATTCATTCAAAAATGAAAAGGATATATTTAAACCTTCTTTCATCTAGATATACATACTTTCTAGTCTTTTCAAAAAAATATTTTCATGAAGCACCTCTTGACTGTATTTTCATTGGCTATAGGTGACCATTCATCTTAGTGTAGAAGGGTTTAGTATTTTTACAACATTATTGAATACCATGGTGTTTAAAAAAAATTATTTACTCCTTTCACAATGGATACATGAGATGAAATTTAGTTAATAGTGATAATATGGTGATTGACATGGGAATGAGAATGGAGATGGAGTGAAAGGCTTGAAATAATGATGAAAGGTAGTTTGAAGACTGTGCTAATATGTGAGACAAGAGGGAGGTGAAATGGGAATGTGAAGTGATTTTCAATAACATATTAAAAGTTATTAATCAAGCACAATCACACCCTCAAAAAGATATAATATTTTGGAGGCCTTTAGACAAGCATATGGTGCTAAAATAGAAACCTAGGATTCATCAAAAACCTTAACAAATGATAAGTTTCCTTAATTTTTGTTAAATTGAGAATCCATGAATATATTGAGAGAAAATTTATGGATTTTTTACTATGTATATTTGAGGAAACTTTGATAATATTTAAATAATAATACATGAATATGAAGGAGGCCTACAAACCATGTCATAAATAATCTTTAAATCCATGGATCAACCTCTAAGCTATAGAATCTCTCCAAACTACCTATAGACTATAGAATTAGAATTAATTTGTATTATTTAAATGCATATTACATCTCACATGTGGAATTAATAAGAATAATATCATGGGAAGGTGTCTCATGCTCCTCAAAAACTCTAAAAACTTGATTTTTTCTGTCATGATGCCTAGATGAGGAGAATTCCTAGAAAACTAGTTGCCTACCTGAATTAAGAGGAATAGTTGTTAATCATGGTAATATATGTCTTAGATTTTCATTAACATCAAATATATCATATTATTCTAGTGCATGAATGATAAATAAGTTGTGTTTGATAGCTTAGAGATATATGACACATTTGCAAGTCTATAAGGACAAATAAGTTGTGAGGCATCCATAGATGTCTTGGTGAAGTTATAGTGTGTCCCTTGATCATTTGGAAAGAAAAAAAATGCATATTATATCTTAAGAGAATCCAAACCATAAATTTACATCATGTATATATGAATGAACCAGCAATTTTGTGCATTTAATTCAGGTACTCAAAAAGTCAACTAAGGTCAAAGGTTTTCATGGAGATGTTATCTATAGTGCCAAGAAAGTAACTTAAAGATTTAGAATATTGAAGTATTTTATAGCTCAAGTTATAAACCTTAAAATTTTATCTTACATACTATGATGGGCTAGAGACCATCAAGTTTAATTCTGTTGAAGTCTGAGGTCAAATAGTCTAGACAAATCTAATAGTGAGCATTAACTAGATCAAGATCTAACAATGATCATTTAATCTGACTAGATAAGGATCCAATAGAGTATATAATCCTATCATTAATGATAAAATATTGTATATTTATTCAATATGTAAAATAATTATTAGAAGATGTGTGAGGCTACCAAGTGGTGGAAGTTCATTGGAGTCAATTAGTCAATGTGCATAGAAGGCACACAAAGTTTCCAAATGGCATGATCATAAAAGAGAGAATATTAGGTCAATGATGAGCATTGAAAGATAAATACCAAGATAATATGAGGATATCAATAGAGCACATTTTTCCAAAGTTTCTAGGTTACACGAGATAAGGTTAAAGTGCTCAATGTTTAACATATGCTAAGTGAGCATTGGAATTTGAATATTCAAATTAATGGGGGAAAATTAGTACTTAGTTTTTAAGCTATATATTTTGATCCAAGATGAATTTATTGATGAAATTAAAATAAAATTTGTAAATGACTTCAAGGTGCATCCATAAAATATGGTTAAGAGGTTTGAATGCTTTTACATTCAAATTTATGGATCTTAAAAGTTTACTATTTGTTCATTCATGGTGTTTATATGTACATAATAATGTTTGAGCAATTTTTGCTTTAGTAGAAAAGTTTTGGTAGGAATAATATCTTGAATATGTCTTAAAGGTCATATAGAGTGGACCCATGTACTTAAATGTGATCTTGTGTTCTTAATTTGATTGATATAGTGATAAAGGGACAATAAGTCTCCATGAGACCTATAAGGGCTATTAAGGCTTAATTGAAAGGTGTAGCTACTTAAGTTTGACCCATAGATGGTATGGATAACCTAGGAAGATGGTATTAATCTATGTATATGTCTTATGGTTCAAGGTAAGTATTATAGGTGACCTCAAAGTTGATATACATGAAGACTCTATAAATAGTGAAGACCAAAGCAATGGTTTCTAGACTTGATGTGAATGAATTAAGAGAGAAGAAGATAGAGATGAAGGAAAGAGATCAGAGGGAGTGTGCTCAGTGGATGGACTGAAGTACATAGTAGATTTAAGATGAAATAAGAAGCCTAGATTGATCCAAAGAAGTGTTTTGGATGCATTGGTTGCATGAGAAAGTTTGAGTAAATGTGATGAGTTGATATAGAGGTGTTTTACATTATTTCTCCAAACAAATTGATCTACAATAAGAATTTTGGAGTTTTTGATTTCATAATGTGTTATGTGGGTGATCAACATCTAGAAAAAGTGGGTGCTTGTTCATACTTAGGGGTGGGTGATCCTTGTGAAGTGGGTGATTCACTAAAAGGTATCATTATTGTGATAATATTATAGGACAAGTAGTCCATGTGTTTTTAGGCTTGAGAGTGGGTTTTATTTTCCAAGATGGTTTCCCACGTAGATATTATGTTATGTTTGTAATCTTGAATCATCTTGCTTATTTATTATTATGAACACCTTGTATGCTTTATGAATGATTGTGGTCATTGATTAAGAGTTTAAAAGGATTGCAGTTGGGGTTTGAAATATCTTGCATCACTAATTCACCCCCCTCAATGATTGTACCTCTAACAATTAGTATCAAAGTAGGACCTTCATTACAAGTTTAACCACTTGAAGGTGATCTAAGGTATAAAATGGAAAATTAACAAATTTAGAATTTCTATAAAAATTAATAACCATCATTTAATGGGTAAAATTATGCTTTCTAGAGTACAAGGATGAGGAAATACATCATGTCTATAGGGTTTGATATCTGGCAATATATCATAGATGGTTACACTACACCAACTACTCCTGTAATTACTATTACTGACAAGAAATTGAGTGAGAATAATTTTAAAGCTATGAATGCTATCATTTGTGGTTTATCTAAGGCTGAGTTCACCAAAGTGATCCATTACAAGTCTACCAAGGAAATTTGGGTCAAATTATATAATATCTATAAAGGAGACTCTAAGATAAAACTAGATAATTTACAAACCTATCGAAGGAAATTTGAAGGTCTCAAAATGAATGAAGAAGATACTGTGGCATCCTATCTTATAAGGGTTGATGAGGTAGTAAACATGATCAAAGGTCTTCGAGAGGTGATTGATAAAGCTACTATAGTTTATAAAGTATTAAGGACTCTTACACTCAAGTTTGATTCAAAGGTTTCATCTATAGAAGAAAGCCATGATCTCATTTAGATGAAAATGAATGAACTACATGGCATCCTTATTGCCTATGAGATGAGAGTTTATGAGGATATACCTCTTAAGAAGGAAGCAACCTTCAAGGTGATCAAGGAAACAAAAATCAAGAATAAAAAGTTAAGTCTTGAATATTTTGATCTTAATGAAGATCAACTTGAATCCATGATTGTAACAAAATTGAAGTAGGATCAGGTAAGTATGAATTAAAACCTCTTTTCAAATGTTTTTCATGTGGTAAAGTTAGTTATTTTGTAGTTGAATGTCTAGGTAGAGAGAAGTTTGAACATAAAGAAGCTCATAAGGAATATCATAAGGATAAACACAATAAATTTGAGGGTCCTAACAAGTGTAAAAAGTTCTTCAATAAGAAAAATAGAAATAAGGAATCATACAAAGGTAGTAAGATCCTTTACCATGAAGAAGATAGTAATTCATCTATATAAGAAGAAGTGAACACATCTGAAAGTGATGATTCTTTTCATAATGAGGACATGGATACATTGTTCATAGCCTTTAGTGATGATGAAGGTGAGTGTTCTTCAAGAAAATATTTTTTTGGTGGAGATAGCTTAGAGGAAGAAGATGAAAAATTTACTCTTGAAGATAAATATCTAGATATTGTGGAAGAAATGGAGATACTAAAAAGTAAGAATAGAAAACATGATTCCTTGATCAAATCCTATGAGGAGAAAATTAGGCTTTTTAAAGGAAGGTTGAGTAATGAATTCAAGGATCATGATGAGATCACACAACAACTTGAAACTCAGGTTTGTACTCTTAATGAATAAGTAAAGAGTAAGGATGAAGAGTGTATCATGTATCAATTAGAGATATAGTATTTACAAATGAAACTAAGTCAAGCTATGAGCAAAGATACAATCGATGATTTAGATAATGAGGATGAATTTATGAATGCTCTTGAAGATCTAAATATTGAGAAGAAAAATAATAAAGAGATGATGTCACAAATAAAATAATATGAAGAGAAATTTAATGTGTTTGAGGCAAGAATGAATGAAGACACTAAGGATCATGAAGATATAGTCAAGCATCTCAGTTGTCAATTCGAAATCCTATATACAAGCCTATAAGCTAAAGAAGATGAGTATTCAAGGCATGTGATCAAGAAAAAGTCATTAAAAGTCGAGTAAGACATCTTGTAAGGTAATTTCATTTATGAAGTTTTAAAAGAGATCAAATGATCTTGAAAACATTCTGAGTAGTCAAAAGCATGCAAGTGATATAACTAGTCTTAGATACAAAGAAGAACAAAAACATGTAGCTCAAGATAAGATAAAGGCTGATGTGAACAAGGAAAATTAGACTTTGAAGATCAATCATCAATCAAGGAATGAAGGTATTGGCATAATGAAGACAAATTAGATCAAACAACCAAATGCTATGATGTATGCAAATTTTAATGGTTATTATTACTCTTGAAATTAGTTTGGTCATAGGTTAAAATATTTTAAAAGATCCTAAAGGAATGAATTTTCATATAATTATGAGTAAGAAAATGGTAAAAATTAATAAAATCATCACTCAAGACAATCAATAGGTTCATAAGGAAAGAATGACATCTTTTGCTACAAGTGTTAAGGACTTGGTTATATTGCAAAGTTTTGTAATATCTTCACCAGGAGACCAAATGATCAGGTACATGAAAAAAATCATGAAACTTCAAAGAATATTCATATATCTTAATCATAAGGTATGTAAAATCTAAGAAACCACATTTGTTTCAAATGTCATGAGAGAGGTCACATAGTAAGGTTCTACAAGAATGATCAGTATTCTACTTCAAAAATTATCAATCCTAACATGAAGAGGAGTCATAGTGAATGGAGGAATAAATAGGTAAATTAAAAATAGGATCAAGTGGATTATTTACCATGATAGAATAGGTAAAAATTTCAAGTATCAAGGAAAAAGCCTTATATACCCAAATGGATAAGGACATCAAGTAGGATCTTGAGATACAATAAAAGACTAAGGTTGAGAACTCATTCAAAATCAATCTGAAGATGAGTAAGGATTAAAAGTCAAGTAAGAGCATGGAGATATTGGAATCTCTTGATTTTTGGGATATTTAATCTCTCTATGAAAAGTGGGTGTCTCTACCTATGATTTTTAGGAGACATATTTTTGTGTAAGAGCAAGTATGTATGCTCTAGGTAATGATCAAAGTGCCAATCAGTACATAGTTTGAAGGTAAAGGGTAAGCATGCTATTGTGAAAGATAAGATTGTAGATGAAAGACTTTGTGAAGCTTAAATTGGTTTGGTTTTTGGTTCAAGAGGTTGATCAGTTAAGACAAGGATAAGTAATTATAGGACAAGAATATCATTTAAAGATGTTTTTGGTTAAGGGGAAGCCAAATAAGTTAGCCTGTATGGCTTGAAGAGGATGTGCATGATGTGAGGGGGAACATATGTGATAATTTTTCATTCATGATAGAAGCATGAAGATGTCTACTATATTTGTGAATTCAAGAATATTTAAATGATGAATTGATCAAACCAAGTCACGTATTTTAAAAAGGTATTGAATTTTCATGCATGAGCAAAGATAAATTGTGAGTTCTGTAGGTAGATAGGTCTAAAGATAAAAAAATCCCAAGTTCAAATTGGTGTATGTCAAATAAAAAATGACATAAGATGAAGCATGATGTTAGGGGAACTTTCAAATCTCTATGAATTTTTTTTCAGGTACAAAGATCAGAGAAGTCTAAGTTTAGATTGGTGCATGTCAAAGGGGAAGCAATTAATTCATATGGTTGAAAGTATGTAAGTATCTTGAGCATCTCAATATTATTTTAATGCATAAATAATTTTGAGGAATGATTTTTGGCAAGTTGAAGAAGAGACCCTTTGTCATTAATGTCAAAGGGGGAGAAAGATAAAAATGTAGAAGCTTAAATGAATAAGAAGTCATTCCAAGGGTATTTTTCCATCAATGAAAAAGGGGGAAATTGTTGAGCATGGTCATTGATGTATTAGGTTGTCATTGATGTCAAAGAGAGAATATGATTCTAGTTCATGAATGGAAAATAAGTTGTGTTTGATATCTTAGAGAGATATGACACATTTGCAAGTCTATAAGGACAAAGAAGTTGTGAGGCATCCATAGATGTCTTGGTGAAGTTATAGTGTGTCACTTGATCATTTGGAAAGATAAACACACATATTCTAGCTTAAAATAATCTAAACCATCACTGCACATCATGCATATATGAATGAACCATCAAGTTTGTGCATTAAATTTAGGCACTCAAAAAGTCAACTAAGGTTAAAGGTTTTTATGGAGATGTTGTCTATAGTGCCAAGAAGGTACCCTAAATATTTAGACTCTTAAAGTATTTTTTATTTCAAGTTATAAACCTTAAAAGTTGATTTTATAGACTGTGATGGTCCAAAGGCCATCGAGTTTAACTACATTGAAGTCTGAGATCAAATAGTCTAGCCAGATCTAATAGTGAGCATTAACCGGATCAATATCTAATGGTGAGCATTTAGTTTAACTAGATAAGGATCTAATAGAGCACATGATCTTATCAATAATGATAAAATGGTGTGTATTTATTCAATATGTCAAAGAAATATTAGAAGATGCATGAGGTTTCCAAGTGGTGGAATTTTATTGGAGTCAACTAGTCAATGTGCGTAGAAGGCACACAGAGCTACCAAATGGCATGACCACAAAAGAGAGGATATTAGATCAATGGTGAACATTAAAAGATATATACTAGGCTAATTCAAGGAAATAAATGAAGTACATTTATCCAAAGTTACCAAGGATCACTAGATGAGGTTAAAGTGCCTGATGTTTAACATTTGCTCAATGACTGTTGGAATTTGAATATCCAAATTAATAAGGGAAAACTAGTGCTCAATTTTTAAGCTATATCTTTTGATCCACGACAAATTTATTGATGCAATAAAAATAAAAGTTGTAAAGAAATTTAAGGTGAATCTAGGGAATATGATTAAAAGTTTTGAATGTTTTTACAGTCAAAGTTATGGAGCTTAAAATTTGACTATTTATTCATTCATGGTGTTTCTGTGTACAAAATAATGTTTGAGAAATTTGTGCTTTAACATAAAAGTGTTTTGGTAGGAATAATATCCTAAATATGTATTAAAGGTCATATAGAGTGGACCCATGTACTTAAATGTTATGTTGTGTTCTTAATTTTCTTAATATAGTTCTAAAGGAACAATAGGTCTCTAAGAGACCTATAAGGGCTAATAAGGCATAATTGAAAGGTGTAGCTACTTAAGTGTGACCCATCGATGCTATGGCCAACTTTGGAGGATGGTATTAAACTATGTAGATGTCTTAAGGGTTAAGGAAAGTATTATGGCTAACCTAGAAGTTGATATGCATGAAGACTCTATAAATAGTGGAGACCAAGGCAATGGTTTCTAAACTTGATGTGAATGAATTAAGAGAGTAGAAGATAGAGACGAAGGGAAGAGATCAGAGGGAGTGTGCTCAGTAGATGGAATAAAGTAAAAAGTAGATTAAGGATGAAATAATAATCCTAGATTGATCCAAAATGATGTTTTGGATGCATTTCTTGTATGAGAAAGTTAGAGTATATGTGATGAGTTAATATAGAGGTGTTTTACATTGTTTCTCCAAACAAATTGATCTACAATCAGAATTTTGGAGTTGTTGATTTCATAAGGTGTTGTGTGGGTGCTCAAAATCTAAAAAAAGTGCTTGTTTTTTCATATTTATGGGTGGGTTCTCCTTATGAAGGGGGTGACTCACTAAAAGGTCTCATGTTTTTTATCATCTTAAATGACAAGTAGTCCATGTGTTTGTAGGCTTGAGAGTGGGTTTTATTCCCCAAAAGGGTTTCCCACGTAGATATTGTGTTATGTTTGTGATATTGAATAATATTGATTATTAATTATTATGAACATGTTGTATGCTTTATGAATGATTTTGGTCATTGATTAAGATTTTAAAAATATTGCATTTTGAGTTTGAAATATCTTGCATCACTGATTCACCCCCTCAGTGATTGTACCTCAAACAATAGTGAGTGACTTAGCTTGTTAAGGGTGGTTCATGAAGGAGAGAGATAAAATGAGAACAAATTACCCAATTTTTAATCTCTCTCAAATCAATTCCTCTCCCCAAAATTCTATACCTTGATTTTCTCTCTCATGGCTATACCATCTACAAACCTGAAGCGCTGTCTTGGTGTGCAAAGAAGATAGGTAGAAGAAGAGAACTAGTTTTGAGCCTATTTTGGATAATTTTGACTTGAATATCTTCTATAACACTTGAAATAATCTCACCATCAAGATCATGATCTCTTTTGTATGAAAATCGCTGTACAAATCCATACTCCCTCCATGAAACTACATGGAAATGACCTTTTTCTTACCTTTTCTCCAAAATTCAAGATTTAAAATACCAATTTATGGAATAAAAAGGATGAGTACAAGTAATTAAGAATATTATAATAATTAAAAATCATTTTTACATCAAAATAGGAGCAAATTTGACACGTGGGAACTTTTGAGGGTCAAAACTATGCTTTAGCTTGTATGAAGAGACAACTTCAAAGTATGAAACTTTTGACTTGGAGTAATAACATGAATACAAAGATGTTTAAAGGAATTATAAATATTTTTTTTGAATTTTACTCCATATTTAACATTTAAATACCAAAACCTCTCTTTTAGGTAGTATACACAATTTTATAAAGGAAATTTACCACTAAGTACCATGAATAATACCTTTTAGCCTTCTTAAAAGGTTTGAATGAGACTTTATATATTTTTATCAAACTTCAAAACTCAGAAATCCACATACCTTGAATATACCAAATATACCATGAGGAGATTCATCATAAGTTGTATCTAAGATATGACCATAATAAAACATTGAAACCCAATCCCTTGACTTGACATGCAATGAACACTGTGATGATCAAACACATCATTTGAGGACCATAACAACTAGGACATGAAACTTTTTTAGTGTACAGGTTGGAATTTGGCCTTGATAGGCCAAATTTCCAATAGTTATTAAGGTACTAGACATCCATCTACCTTTCTTATCACTATGCCAATGTCATACATACTATTAGTAAAGAAATCAATTAAGTCATTTATAAACAATATAATTGAGCATATGAAGTACTATTCAATATAAGACTATTTGATACGTAATTGATTTATGAATTTAAATGATAAAATATTATTTATAAACAACATAAATTTATCATGACTGAATTTAATTCAAGTATATTTGAAATGTATAAAAATTAAAACTCAGCTAGTTAGAACAACCCTTTTGCAACACATGCTTCATCGTTAACATTTGTGTGTACTATCTCAATGTATTTTTCAATGTCTTCTTTGGTTTTTTTATTAGTGACTCATCTTATTTTAGTAAGAAAAATTCAAATTGAAATTGCACTTTCATATAGAAACTAATCCACTACATAACCTAAAACATACAACCTCAAACATGTATCAATATTTTTATCCAATCTATTCTAAAGTTTGGATGTGAAAAAAAATAGTGCACTAAATATCCTTTCATCTTTCACTGACCCCAAAATCATTGTTTGGCACAATTCATATAATAAAAAATATTCACTGATTCTTTCTTGTAGAACACCACTATTGGGATGTAGTTTATTACATAGCCTTGTAATAACACCTATTTTTTTTAGTTTATTTAAAGATTGATATTGTTCAAAAATTATAATTCTGAAATTTGTTTATTTTCAGTAAATACTTTTACAAAATACCCTCAACTTCAACTCCATTAATTTTTATAGACTTAATGAAATCATTAATGAGAATACCCATGTATTTAATAAATAAATTACTTGTTATTTATTCATCGTATATATTATTTTAAAATATAGGATTCACCATTCCCATGGATTTAAGAAACTCATCCATTTGAAATCAATCTCAAATTTCAGCATATAAGATTTTTGAAATGTTACTCAATTTCATTTGTGTCTTATATATGACATTATCCTATATAAGTCATGATATAGGCACTTCTTCAATTTCTACTCCAACCATATGAGTTCATCTTTGGAAAGTGTGAAGTGGTATCTCCTTTCCATTAAAAAAAATATAAAGATGATCATTAATATTGAATTTCAAATAGTTTTTAGGGTCCTCAATATCTATTAAAATTTTCCAACTATCAAATATTGGTCCCTTAAAACTTTTATTTGAGTATTATAATATAGTAATAGATTGACAGACATGTTTCCTCAACCATATGAAGTCACCAATATATATGGATATCACTTGTGTATGTTTCATCAAATAATGCATTTATTTCAACATAGGAAACATACCACACAATGTTAGTAAGGTTTAAAAATCTATCAAATGGTACAATAAATATTTTTCCTTGTCAACATCCATCCTATATTTAAACATAAAACTTGTCAATGATTGATATTCTTCAAATACTATACATGCAAGAGCATACATGGAAATCCATCTTGTATCAACATCTTTTAATAGTTTTTTACCATCAATCATTCCAATCACAAATTTTTGAAACTCTAAAAACCTTTTTGGACTACTTGACATTATGCATGAAAGTCATGGATAAGCTCCTCCACTTTTGTGACATTTTTAAATGTGCTAATAATTTTGTAAGTAAGATTCATTCCATGTGCCATGTAGTGGATTGGAGTCATATATGGGGCAACTATTATTTTTAGGTGAACACATAGACTGATTTTATTCCCTTACATTAATGATACACCTTCCATACCAACACACACTAAATTGGTACCTATATCATAATAATTCATCCTAACAATATCTATCAAATTTTAAATAACCAATTTAAAAAAGTTCTTAGCATAAAATTTTCCTTTATTTTACTTATAAATAATAGGTTAAGTTTCCTTGAGTGGTTTTCATATGTATAAACATGCATGCAAACCCATAATGTGTTGTCAAATGCTATTACCTCATCAATGGATAGTGAGATAGATCATGTTGCTTTCACTTTTCCCTTTAAATCCTCTTTTTCAATCATCACGAGGCATTTTACCATCTCCTAAGCACTGCTATCTGAGCAATGTAATTATGGAATGTTATGAAATCCAATATGCTAAAATAAAATATTGTAATCTAAAAAATTAGAGATTGGTCTGCCTCTTTTTAGAATGAGATATAAAGTGGAAAACTATGTATTTTTGTCAAGTAGATTAGATTGAGCAACTTTTCTAAATTGAGTTGTAATTATTCCTCCTTTCTCAATGAGGTTTAATTGATGTCTATGATGATTTTCATACTTTTTTGTGTAACATTAATGTATGCATTATTGTGAATTTTCCTATCTCACTCTTCTTTTGATTTTTCCATCTTTATCTTTTATCGACTCATATTTTGCCACAACATTTCTCAGTTGTGTCCAACTTGAGTTACATTTTGTGGTCCTTTTCAAGTTTCTAATTTCATATTATACATATAAATTTTATTGGTGTTTAATTATTTACCTATTGTATAGGTTCAATGAATGGGTATTTATCTGCCCAGTCAAACTAAAATGATCTTCCAATTATTCATGTAATTTACTTCTTTCACACATTTTTTTTATGATGTATTCAACTAAAGACCATGTTGGCTGAGTATAAATCTCATCTGGTGGTATTAGGTACTCATCATCTAAAACCATGATGATGTCCTCTAGTGTCCTTTTCCTTGAATTCAGTGATGGCATTCCATACCCAGGGATGTCTTCTAGTGGAGGCATATCGTCAAAAGGGTTATCAATGGGTTTTACTTATAATATGGGTATAGATATTATAATTATTATTAAAAATTAGTATTTAATAAGAAATTTTAATTAATTAATAATATATTAAGTTATATAATATTTACTACCTCTATTTGGAATTTGATACCCAAGGACATCTTCCAGTGGAGGCATATCTTTAATATTATTATCATTAGGTTCTACATGCAAAATGGTTATAGAATATTAATAAAAATTGTAGTAAAAATGTAAATAAATAACAAAATAATAAATCAAATAATATTTTGTACCTCTATCTAGCATTTCATACCCAAGTAAGTCTTCCCATGCAAGCATATCATTGTATTCTAACCTGGTACATCTGTTTGGCATTTTATACCCAGGTACATATTCAAGTGGAGGCATATCTTTGATACTATTATATAGTGTTATAAAATTAAAATAGTTATATATATTAATTATTATTGAAATTTAATATGAATTAATAAATAATAATAGTATATAATTTAATATTTATACATGTGTTTGCCCTCTGGTTGAAATAAGATAATAGATTGTCCTATTTTTAAAATTTCCCTAACACCTTACCACTCCCAACATAAGTCATTAAATCAAATATATAGATAAATGATGTTTATTTTTATTCACCCAATAACTAGGTGTAGTTTCCCAACAAATTTAACCTAGATACTATCACCCAACAACTGGTTGCTATCACCTGGTAGCTAAATGCAATTATCTAACAAATAGGTACAATCACTTAATAGCTGCAGCCTAAAGACTGCCAACTAAAAATTAGTTACTTAAACTTAAAATATTGTTACTATATCCTAATAGATGAATGTAGTTTCATGGTAGCTAGATATAATTGTTCAATAACTGTAGCCTAAAGACTACCACCTAACACTAGATAGCTAGTTGCTGGTACCTACCAACTTATTGCTATAACTTTGTAGCTAAATATAATTGTATGATAGTTGGATGTATTCATGTGATAAATAATTATAGATATTAAAAAAATATTTATCATCATTCATAAACAAATTATAATCACCTAATATCTATTTTAGGTTACCCTCACCCAACAACTCCTTGGTATCGCCCGATGCCTTCTTCCTATCATTTGACACTTGGTACTATACTTTAGCATAAAAAGTTTAATATATAATATATAGTGGTAAATTCCCCTAGATCAGATTTCTTGGTGTTGATAACATACATATATAGGAGGAAATTTATTTTATAAAGTCTCTGTATCAACCCTTAAATTTTATTTACACCCTAAAATTTAGGCAATTTCATGTTGTTGGCTACCCCACAAAATCGCCAAATCTCAACTTCAAAAAATGGAATATTTATAAATTAATGAAGATTAACTACTAAAAATCCATGTAATGTTATTATTTAATGGTTTAATTAAATCTAATGGTGCATGAAAATGATCATGTCCATCATATTGGATGCAAATTGTTGTGCCCATATTATCAAAATTTACACACATGTTTATAAGATATAATTTAGAATTCTATTCAACTAGCCAATTTTGTCCAAATTTAAGCTTCAAATGTGGTTCATGTTCTATTATCCACATAGTTTAAACTTGGAAACATGATCCATAAGCAATGGGTAATTAAATGTATCCTCATAATTTGGGATCTAATGGATATTATGTTACCTCATCATAGTATGTCACAATAGTGCTAGAAAAGTGGTACCATAAATGGTGTCCCACTTGTTTGGATCATATCAAATATTGTGACAATATACCCCATCAATATAAGTAGTAGTATTTAAATGTTTATGTTTTTTTCACTTTGAGGGATGTTTCTCATTTAAAATATAAGAAGGATTTGACCTTTTACCTATTATGGATGCAATATGTATGCATCCTTCACTCTTATATTATTGGATAATGTTTTTAAATGTTGCAAATTTATTGGTAGTATGGATAATGATCCAATGATAATTATATTATGGTAATCCATTTATAGGTATAAGTGTACTATTAGATCATGTTGATTAGAAGTTAAATAAATCATACTATGTTCAAGTAATAAAGATAATATTATATCTGTAATATCTTGTTGTGGCATGATATAAAAAGTTGGTTGTAAAGCCTTTTGAGAAGTAACCACATTGTTTACATGATGTAATTATATTTGGACATTATAAGGTTGACTCAATGCTTTTAATTAAGAGGTATGTATGGAATAAAAAGCATTTACATGCTCATATGCTAGTTCTAATTTGTCCTTATCTATATTTAATGTCATATTTTATGCAAGTGGGCTTAGCTTATATGTGCAAGGCCATGTAGGTTCAAATAAGTTATGTGATAAGTGATAAAGTGGATTAAGTTTTACATTTTTTTGATATCATATCATAGGCTGTATCATTGTCACTATCATAATATTCTAAAATATCTCCATCATTTTGCTCAGTGTTGACTAATAAAGGAAACTCAAATGTTAAGGGTTCTTGAAGTTTTTATGGATCCTTTGTTAATGGTTATTTCTCCTTATGAATATCTATGTGCACCTTAGAGTTTAGTTCATTATTTGTATCTAGAGATGAAGGATCCATGATTCTTAACTCACCTATTTCATACATATGTATATGTTTAAGAGGGATGGATTATTTAGGTGATACTACTATAGGGATTCTTTTAATTTTAGAATGTATTATTTTACAAAATTTATAGGGCTCATCATCAATAGGAATGGATAATAAGGTCCCCTCATGTATGAATTAGACACATTAATGAAGTCTAGAGGGGATATATTTCATTGAATGCATACAAGGTCCACCCAAAAGTAAATTATAATGTAAAAATTGAGACATAACCTAAAAAGTAGTTAAATTTATTTTTGGTTCTAAGGTCATGTCCAATGTAATATATCTAATTGGAGGGATATGTGAATTTTTAAACCCTTTTATATTCATAACAATACTTTGGATAAGATTTATGTTGATAAACATGGTTTTTAGGAATTACATGCTACAAATTTTTAGACCTAATCCATTGTTAATGACTACTCTTTTGATACGTTTATTTTGTATTACTAGTTGTATGAACAAAGGAAATTTTTTGTCAACAACATATTTAGATGGTAATGCCTTAGTTTAAAGGTGATGAGATTGTCATTATTCTTAAGATATTATATAATACCCAAAAAATAAGAAGTCTCAATATTAGTTGGGACTTGTGTTTCACACAATGCCCCATATAATATATCCTTATAAACATTAGATTGCTCTAGAATCTCAAGAATTTTAATCTTAGCATGTGTATTGTTAAATTGGTAAATAATGTCATATCCCTTGGATTTTATTATAAGCTTGGGTTTAGGTGGAACTTGTTGTGTATTAAAAGGTGTTAGGATGGGTTTGGCAACCTTACCTCTTCGAATAGTAACAACATGGACCAAAGAATCAAATATAAGTCATGGGTGAATAACGGGTACAGGATGGTAGCTATCATTTGAATAATATATAGGTAGGACAAAAGGTTAAGAACATGCTTATTGACATCTAGACATTGGCTCTATAACATTACAAAATGAATTTTAAAAAGAGATTAATTATTGTGTTTTCCTTAAAACCTTCTCATTATTGGTACATGTTTGCATATAATACTTTACAAAGAAATTAATGTAGAAAAATATAATTACTATGACATTGGAATCCAAAATGTATAATAGATGCATCCATGTTGTACATATTTATGACACTCAAGGGTTAGAAAAATAAAAAAATAAAAAAACCTTAAGTGACTTAGGGTTTGATATTCAAAGATCAGGTTCACCAAATGTTTAACCCTAAAATGTAATGTTGTGGGTATGTATTTCACTTTAATCTTAGGGTTAAGAATATAGAAATGAAATGGCACAAGGGTGATACTCAAACCTATAGTAGACCAATTAAATACTAAACTCAGTTATGAGCATACACTGAATTTATTATGCTGAGATAGTTTAAATATGGAAAGCACAACTAGGCTATATATAAAAATTAAAAAAAAGAGAAGTACTTAGCTTTTTATAATGCTACTATAGTTATGGATCTAGAATAGGTTGAAAGTAGGCAGGAAGCTAATTTTAGAACAATTTTCATATTCTAGACATAATGCATCTCATTATCTGGATAATTATGTTAGCCTTAGATGATTATGTTTATACTACTATTTAATTTTGATGATAATACAAATGGTACTATACCTTAGCAAAGGAAGTTTAATATATAATATATAGTGGTAAATTCCCTTAGATCAGATTTCTTGGTGTTGATAACATACATATATAGGAGTAAATTTTTTTTATAAAGTATCTGAATCAACCCTTAAATTTAAATTACACCCTAAAATTTAGGCAATTTCATTTTGTTGGTTATACTTTAGCATAGAAAGTTTAATATATAATATATAGTGGTAAATTCCCCTAGATCAGATTTCTTGGTGTTGATAACATACATATATAGGAGGAAATTTATTTTATAAAGTATCTGAATCAACCCTTAAATTTTATTTACACCCTAAAATTTAGGCAATTTCATGTTGTTGGCTACCCCACAAAATCGCCAAATCTCAACTTCAAAAAATGGAATATTTATAAATTAATGAAGATTAACTACTAAAAATCCATGTAACGTTATTATTTAATGGTTTAATTAAATCTAATGGTGCATGAAAATGATCATGTCCATCATACTGGATGCAAATTTTTGTGCCCATATTATCAAAATTTACACACATGTTTATAAGATATAATTTAGAATTCTATTCAACTAGCCAATTTTGTCCAAATTTAAGCTTCAAATGTGGTTCATGTTCTATTATCCACATAGTTTAAACTTGGAAACATGAGCCATAAGCAATGGGTAATTAAATGTATCCTCATAATTTTGGATCTAATGGATATTATGTTACCTCATCGTAATATGTCACAATAATGCTAGAAAAGTGGTACCATAAATGGTGTCCCACTTGTTTGGATCATATCAAATATTGTGACAATATACCCCATCAACAGAAGTAGTAATAGTTAAATATTTATGTTTTTTTCACTTTGAGGGATGTTTCTCATTTAAAATATAAGAAGGATTTGACCTTTTACCTATTATGGATGCAATATGTATGCATCCTTCACTCTTACATTATTGGATAATGTTTTTAAATGTTGCACATTTATTGGTAGTATGGATAATGATCTGATGATAATTATATTATGGTAATCCATTTATAGGTATAAGTCTACTACTAGATCATGTTGATTAGAAGTTAAATAAATCATACTATGTTCAAGTAATAAAGATAATATTATATCGGTAATATCTTGTTGTGGCATGATTTAAAAAGTTGGTTGTAAAGTATTTTGAGAAGTATCCACATTGTTTACATGATGTAATTATATTTGGACCCTATAAGGTTGACTCAATGCTTTTAATTAAGAGGTATGTATGGAATAAAAAGCATTTACATGCTCATATGCTAGTTTTAATTTGTCCTTATCTATATTTAATGTCATATTTTATGCAAGTGGGTTTAGCTTATATGTGCAAGGCCATGTAGGTTCAAATAAGTTATGTGATAAGTGATAAAGTGGATTAAGTTTTACATTTTTTTCTATCATATCATAGGATGTATCATTGTCACTATCGTAATATTCTAAAATATCTCCACCATTTTGCTCAGTGTTGACTAATAAAGGAAACTTAAATGTTAAGGGTTCTTGAAGTTTTTATGGATCCTTTGTTAATGGTTATTTCTCCTTAGAATATCTATGTGCACCTTAGAGTTTAGTTCATTATTTGTATCTAGAGATGAAGGATATATGATACTTAACTCACTTATTTCATATGTATGTATATGTTTAAGAGGGATGGATTATTTAGGTGATACTACTATAGGGATGCTTTTAATTTTAGAATGTATCATTTTACAAAATTTAAAAGGCTCATCATCAATAGGCATGGATAATAAGGTCCCCTTATTGTATGAATTAGACACATTAATGAAGTTTAGAGGGGATATATTTCATTGAATGCATACAAGGTCGACCCAAAAGTAAATTATAATGTAAAAATTGGGACATGACCTAAAAAGTAGTTAAATTTATTTTTGGTCCTAAGGTCATGTCCAATGTAATATATCTAATTAGAGGGATATGTGAATTTTTAAACCCTATTATATTCATAACAATACTTTGGATAAGATTTGTGTTGATACACATTGCTTTTAGGAATTACATGCTACAAATGTTTAGACCAAATCCATTGTTAATGACTACTCTTTGGATACCTTTATTTTGTATTGCTAGTTGTATGAACAAAGGAAATTTTTTGTCAACAACATATTTAGATGGTAATGCCTTAGTTTAAATGTGATGAAATTGTCATTATTCTTAAGATATTATATAAAACCCAAAAAATAAGAAGTCTCAATATTAGTTGGGACTTGTGTTTCATACAATGCCCCATATAAGATATCCTTATAAACATTAGATTGCTCTAGAAGCTCAAGAATTTAAATCTTAGCATGTGTATTGTTAAATTGGTAAATAATGTCATAACCCTTGGATTTTATTATAAGCTTGGGTTTAGGTGGAACTTGTTGTGTATTAACAGGTGTTAGGATGGGTTGGGTAACCCTACCTCTTTGAATAGTATCAACATGGACCAAAGAATCAAATATAAGTCATTGGTGAATAATGGGTACATGAAGGTAGCTATCATTTGAATAATATATAGGTAGGACAAAAGGTTAAGAACATGCTTATTGACATCTAGAAATTGGCTCTATAACATTACAAAATGAATTTTGAAAAGAGATTAATTATTGTGTTTTCTTTAAAACCTTCTCATTATTGGTACATGTTTGCATATAATACTTTACAAAGAAATTAATGTAGAAAAATATAATTATTATGACATATTTGAATCCAAAATGTATAATAGATGCATCCATGTTGTACATATTTATGACACTCAAGGGTTAGAAAAAAAAAAAACCTTAAGTGACTTAGGGTTTGATATTCAAAGATCAGGTTCACCAAATGTTTAACCCTAAAATGTAATGTTGTGGGTATGTATTTCACTTTAATCTTAGGGTTAAGAATATAGAAATGAAATGGCACAAGGGTGATAATCAAATCTATAGTAGACCAATAAAATGCTAAACTCAGTTATGAGCATACACTGGATTTATTATGTTGAGATAGTCTAAATATGGAAAGTACAACTAGGCTAGATATAAAAATGTAAAAAAAAGAAAAGTAATTAGCTTTTTATAATGCTACTATATTTATGGATCTAGAATAGGTTGAAAGTAGGTAGGAAGATAATTTTAGAACAATTTTCATATTCTAGATCTAATGCATCTCATTATCTGGATAATTATGTTAGCCTTAGATGATTATGTTTATACTACTATTTAATTTTGATGATAATCTCCTATACAGAATATCTAGTGAAATAAGATGTGACCACCTAGATGCTTTTGAGTTTTACTTCACCTTCACTCTGGTGAATTTAGATCTAGGTCATGGATGGTCACTCCTTGTGAAATGGCAAAACCCTAGCTTTCCATCTTTAATGTGACCTTGAGGAAAAATTAGTTAGTGGGCACATGGTGACAAGCTGACCCCAATGAACCTACTCTAAAAAGTTGTTTACTATATAGATAATACTCTAAAGAGGACCTCATAATGATGTAGTTTCCCCTACTATTGGCTTGAGTGTGAATCATGCAATTTGTGTAAATCAAGTACCATAATGAGCTAGCTTGTAGCTTGGAAAATTGAGCTCTTGGGCTGATCATTTAGTACTTTAGACCTTTAGATTTGTTGTACTTATAATTGGTATGGAAATAAGGAAGATTTGATCAATTTAATGCTTAATAGAGTGATTTTTGATAAGTTCCTTGGGTTTTTTGGTCATTTACAAGTATTCATAGGTGAAGAATGAATGAGGGTTGATCTTATATCTATATCAATCCCCTTGGAGTAATAAATTGCATTAAATCACTTAGGCTAACCATTAGATTATGTTTCATTTGAAAATTGGATGAATTTAGGGCACTAAATGCTTGCATCAAGTTATGACATTAATGTCAGCACTAGTGTCTATCCCAAATGTTAGTGTCCAAGAAGTAGGAAAGTAAGTATAGGTTTAGAACTTGTAGAGTGTAAGATAAGTAAATTTTAAGCATTCTAAGAAAGATAAAATATCTATGTCATCAATATAAGACTATTCAGACTAAGAAATAGGCCAAGGGGAATAATATAGAGTAGATGTGAGGTTTGTAAAAGCAAAGAGATGTAGAAATAAGAGTAATAGCCAAGGTATGATTTTTCCAAGTGTACAAGACCTAGGTGCTACATAATCATAAAATATCATCTAAAAAAAATTAGGAGTAATGCATGATATGAATCATGGTACCATAGTAATAAATAATGAGCATACAAGAAATTTCATAAAATGTTACACAATTTTCATATAATGTCACACATAAGGCCCAAGGGACACATACAAGGGACATGTGAATGTATCATAAACACATAGGTCCAAGGGCCACACATAATAATCAATATCTAAGTTATCATGTAAAATCATAGAGAAAATGAGAATAGTTTACATTATCCATATGTATTAATTTCATTGTTATCAAATGGCATATCTATGTAACACATTTTAAAGAATGACTGAGTATCAAAAAATTTCTATGATATATATCTCAACATGGTACAAAATTTTACAGATAGACACAACCTATTGAATTATTAATAAAGAATGAAAATATACCCCCAACTTAACAAGGTTGTTGGGTAATAAGGGAAACCTGACATCAAAGAACCATGTGAAAGTATGCCTTGTATCACAGTTAAATACCTCATGAAAAATAATGTGTATTTAAAATTAAAATGTGTTATCTAAATAACATATAATAAATAACATATGTAAATAAGTAAGTTATCAATAATTGAAAGTGTTTTTTAGGTCCTAATTTTTTAAAAAATGATTTTTAAAAAATTTTTATCATATTTGACTTTTTATTTTTTTTTAAATATTTGAATTTAAAAAGAGTTCAAAAATGTGCCAAGAAGCAAGGCTTCAAAAATAGTGGAAAAAGGAGGGATTTGAACAATAGGCAACTAAGTGTTAAGGAATAGTATTATAAGAAGGAAGACAAGTCATGTACCCCCAATTATGTGTAAATGAGTTATAAAAATGTGGCTCAAATAATTAAGATAGAAAATAATATACATGTTTATTAATGGATAAGAGACTATATGTGTGCATGTAAGTGCAATTAAATCCATAATATGGTAGATACATATTATTTGAAATCATTGTAAGATAGTTATTATGGATTATTTGAATTAGTTTAAAAATGAAGAAGGTAAGTGACTAAAGTGAAAATTAAAGCCAAGGGTTAGATGAAATTCTTGGAAGTTGGGATAGAAGAAGTAGTAAAGTAAAATCAAAGAGTCTATATACAAATAAAATATGTAGATTACTAGTTAAGAGACTTGGCCCAATGAGTAGATTGGGAAAAATTAGAAGGCTATATCCAACCAATAATCTCATCAAGAGAATGCATCTATGTATACCTAACTATATCATATGAAGGAGTGACTTATTGTGAAGAAGTTGTAACTGTATATTCCTCTTAATTTGAATTATGATTTTATCTATTTTGAACTGAATGAATCAAAATAATAGATCTAAACTATTGAATTTAAAATACAAGAATATACAATAGAATATAATAAAATATAGAATTTATAAAATTAGAGATTAGATAAAAATAGTAAGTAGGCCTAATGATATGTAAACATACCTAAAAGAAATATTATGTTGACTATGCAGGCTACATGTGATTGGAAACTAGATGGAAAGACTTAAAAATAACATCATGCCTAAAAGTAAGGATTTAAAATATGATAGGAAAATAATATAGAAAGAGAATAGGGCTACACTATGGCCTTGTCCTAGTTGACTTTATGCTCAATTTATTGATTTGGGCCTAGGAAATTTCATCTAGGGTTTAATAATTAATTTTTTGTGTTGATATGCCACATGGAAGACCTATAAAAAATAAAACCTTGTTCATAAACAAGAAACATAATAAATATTAAATTAAAAAAATTGGGGAATAGGGTTAGGGGAATAACCTAGCTACCCTAAAAAAACCATCATAATTTGAGTGCTACCTACATATCCAAAATGGGCCTTATCCTAATTTAGTTCTACCCCCTCGATGTGTGTGTGCAATTAGAAATGTCAAACCAAATATTATTTATCCTATGAATACAATTTACATAAGCATGTGAATGATGTAATCATCCTTATAATCCTGCAAGCAAATTGGTAATTAAGCAAAAATAAAAATTTATATAACTTTTGTGATAATACAAATCGGTCCTTCACTTATAACAACACCTTTGCCTATATAGAACTATTGAATTCAAATGTAGGAATTATTAGTGTGAGATGGAACTAATTTGAAAATACTAAAAATCAAAAAAGAGATTTTTAATAACATAGAAACTAAAAAATATTCTAAAAATACGCTGGGACAAGTCTGTATGACCCAGACAAGGTCATAGTGTGGCCTTGTCCATGTAATGTGGCCTTGTATAAAATAATCAAAACATAAATACAAAGACTTAGATTTGAAATTAGGGATCCTTGAGGTGGATATGAGAATATAATATATAAATATACAATGGATAAAAATAAAAATCAAAAGAGGGAAGTTTACAACTTAGAAAAAGACAAGCCAACAAGACATTTATTTGTAAAACATAGTCTAAATAAGTAAAGTTATGAAAAACATATATTTTGAATGATATTGTGTCAAATTTGGGTGTCTAAATTTTCCCCCACTTTATTTTAGTTATGAAATGAATTGAAATGACTATATTAAATTAAAATGTGAACCTAAGTAAAGTTATGAAAAACATACACACTTTGTCTTTTTGAAGCAAAGTTTGATAGTACAAGATTCCTTAATGTGAAATATGCAATAAGGCCACTAAAATTAGTTATTTATATTTGAAAAATGAAAATTTTAAACTTGAATTTTTAAATTTTAAAAATAGTTAAATGAAAATATAAACATGAAAGAGTATGCAATTTGATTGATTTATCACCTACATGTGGAGATGGGGTGATTTCAATCTTGTTTGCTTCTTGGCCAGGGAGAGGACACAATTTTTAAAGTGATAATAGGATGAGTGGTAGGCCATTGGATGTATCTAGACAATAAACATACCAAATCATGGATTTATAACATGTGGTGAGTTTGAGAGCGATCAAGTCTCAATGAGTGAAGCTTTTGAACTAGGTAGGGGTATGATTTCACTTGTGAAGAACACTCTGATGGAGATAAAAATTCCTAGCCATCAAGTGCCATTAGATTATAATATGAGATAAAATAAAATCAACCACATAATGGGTTCACAAAAATTTAGACACAGACATCGAATGTCACTATAATGAATGTGGTCGACTTGCCACTTTACAAATTACACCACTATAGATGGTTCTATATTTTATTTGAAACTTTAAAACTTTTTAAAAGAGATGTTTTGAAAATTCCATATAGAAAAATGAATCTAAATGAGCATCATGCCCTTATATCTATACTGAGTTGATATTGAATGCAAATTTTTGAGACTTTAGAAACTTTTTGAAACTTGCAACTTAAAGTAGTGATATTCTAAAAATTTATGACATAGAAATGGGGAATATATGAATTAGTAACATGCCCCCTACATGATATATTGATTTTATATTGTATTTAATGATTTTTAAACCTGAGTGAGATAATTATGTAGAAATACCATATGTCCTTGAAATTTATGTTCGATATTTGACTGGTCACCATAGCATTACTAATTTTTTGTGGTTAATGTGTTTGAAAATATTTTAGTTAGTATGTATTACCTATTGTGAAAATATTTAAAATATATGAGTGTATGAGTATTATTCCCCCTCATTTTGAGATAAAATATGATAACAATTAATCATTTGTATCAAAAGGAGTGTAAGATAAAATTGAGCATGCACCGAGAGGATGAGTTAAGAAATAGTGTAAATAAATAATGATTGATAGGCGTTGTGTAAATTTTTGGTAATTTTGAGAATGAAAAAATAAATATTTCACTTGGTATGATGTGAATGATGATATTTTTAGGATTTTAACAAATCTTATGGCAAGCATTTTGGATAAAGATTATGCAAGAAATCACAGTTTCCAATTTTGATAATAGTGTTAATCATGAGTGCCATGTTGGCAAGGTATAACCTTAGGATAATAATATAAATATGTTGGTTAAAATAGTTTATACTACTAATTTAAATTTTAAATAGTAAAAACTTGAAAATTAATAAAAATTGAGTAATAATGCCTCAAAGGAGACCAGGTTTTAATGACACAATTTGAGTGAGTAAGAGCAATGATGGAGGTGGATATAGAGCCACATATAGTGAGTATAAAATACATAATAAATATTATATTATATTTTTTTTAAATTTTTTTGTAATTTAATTTAATTTTTATTTCTATATTCATGTTATGTCTAGGATTACCATGGTATTTCCAAATATAATGTATGCTTGTCTGTACTGGTGTCCTTGTAATATGGCCTTGTCTTTACGATTGTTTAATGTAGTGTAACCCTCTATAATTTAGAATTAGAATTTAATATTAAATTGTTTAAGATAATGGAGAAATTTATTATGTTTTTTTAATTGTATGGTGACTTTAGAGGCTGAAAATTCCATTGAGGCACATTATGTAGACCATTATTGGTTTACCTTTGTAAGCTAAGGAGACCACCATAATTGATGTTGCATGATTGGGTGATATAGGGTGTTTAGAATTAATTCCATATGATATGAATATGATGAAAATATTATTTTAGTGGTGGGATTAAGATAATTTCACCTTTTGGCTGCCCATAGGTGAGATGATTATGACTTTGGAGGATGTGTGGTGGTTTTTATGATTACCAATTATGGGTATTTGAGTTGTGGTGGGGATGATAGTTAGTATTGATGATGCCCATAGATACATGATAAGGCATGATATATGGAGTGGATATAATATTAGATATAATACCATTTTATTATTTAAGATTTTAATGTCATAGGTTTCATGATTGTGAGAAATTTTATGTGGATTGTTAGCTACTTTTATTGCTATTGATGCGAGCAGGTGTAATAATTTAATACATGAGGACTGATATTATTTTAATTATAAAGGAGCATGGGACTAAATTTTTTTGGGTTATACCATTTTAAACCATTTATATAGTGATTTACATAGATTCAATTGAAAGCGATACAATGAATGATTGGGATTTGTGACATTATTTCATTATTGGGCTTACAAACATATAATAATTATTAGGCCTATTAAGATGCCTTTAGTTGGATGGGAACATCCATAGATGTATGATTGGAGGGGAATGGTCATGAAAATTTTTACTTATAGTAGTGTAATGGATTTTCATTATATATTAGACCAATTAACATCAACTGATATTATACAAAGTCTATATCATGGTTTTGAGGGTTAGAAGGAGGATGTCATGGAATTACAATGAATATGAGTAAGTTTTTGGATTCATGAATTTTTTTTTGGTACACATGAGATATTTAAGATGGAATGAGTGACTCAAAATTTTAGTGTGATTTAGGGAATTCCCCTAGTGTCAGTGATTTTTCCATGATTAGTTAGGGCCACTGCACAAAAAGGGGAGTTAGCCTAACTTATGCTCATTACCTAATGTTGATATGGATGTAGTATTAGAAATCCTAGATGTAGATGATGTGGGATGTACTAATGAACTTATGCATAGTGTTGGGTTTGACATAGATGGCCACACATTTTTCCAATAGTAACAACATATCTAGAAAAAATTGTGATAGAGGCTCTTGCGATAGTGGCCGATAAGTATATATGTTGTGTGAGGTCAAAACATTGATGTGATTATTTAATTTAATTTAATATTGATATTTTTTATTTTATTTATGTATGAGGTGATGAGTATTTGTCACTTATCATTGATTTTTCATTATGTGTGTTGACATGACACATGCCTGATAATGTCATTCTTGATGGGATTGTACAAAGTGGACATGGCAAGGCTAAATGCCCCATTATTTGATAGGGATACTATTTATATAATGGAATATATGTGAGTGGAATTTAGGTTAGAGGAATTAATATTAGAACAATATACATTTATAATTGATTGAGACTAGCTTCATGCTGAGCTAAGTTAACAACAAATGCCTTCACCTATGGGGGCATCATATTTGGTGTAGAATTTATTATAGAGTATGTTCATCTTTAGGGTGAACATGATAAACTATCTGAGAGCATTTGGATATGTATGAGGATTGTGATAGGATGAGGTTAATATCAAGGTCATGGGATGAAGGGAGTGCTTCAACCTCTCGAGTACCATTGATAAATGATATATATGAAAATATTGATAGTGATTATGCATTAGTTGTTCAAGGCCAAGTACCCATTATTAATTAATACATGATAGTTGATTGATGTTATGTATGAACACTTTGAGATTTTACATATGATAGTTTTATTTATGCATATGTATTTACATTTTTTGATTGCTTTTAAATGTTTAGCTTTTAATATTTTTAAGAGAATTGCCAATTGGATGGAAAAATGAATGTTGAATAATCATTTGTTATTTTATTGCTTACATATGTAAAATTTGGTTTGTTACATATTTAATTATGCTCAAATTGTGATGGATTTTCTTAGGAATCCACACTTACATACATAACTTGGTTGGTTCTTTTAAATTTTGTAAATTTTGTACTTTAGGAACTTCTTATGTGAAAGCTTTTTTGTTGTTAGTATTATCAATTCAAGACCTATCAACGGTGTTGTTAGCTTGATTATTGCCACTAAATAAATTATTTGAAACTATTACATCTTTACACAAATGTGTTTGTTAATATTTAGAGATTTTGAAGACATAATTAAAGATTTGTGTAACTTATAATCAATTTTTTGGAATGAGAAAATTTATTTTTTTGAAAGTTCCTTTAAATTTTCTTGTAATTCATAGAAATCATTGTCATAATGTACATCAACACCATGATAAGTACAAAATGGTTAGCCAATAATTTTTTCTAATCAATGAGGAGGGTGGTTATAATTAGGGCAAAATTTGATCAACTTTTTATCCAATAATGTATTTAGAACATCATGTGGGAGATCATTGGAATAAAATTTTATAGGTTGTACCTTATTAGATGTAAATTAATTATTATTATTATTATGATAATTAGAGATAAATTATTTTCCTTTATATAAGACTTTGAAATTATCATAAGGGGGTTTAACCTTGACACGATATGATTAACATTAATGTGTGCCTTTTTGTTAGGGAATGCTTTATTGTATACACTTTTAGAAGCATTTTTTTTTATAATTTAATGCTTGTAATTGAATATGAATGTGTGCATCAACATGATTTAAGTGTAATTGGGTATGTGAATCTTATTTATTTAATTTGATATCCCCATTCATATTATTTTATACTTGAACAAAATGCAATTCTTCTTCTAATGCCAATGCCTCATAACAATGAGCTATACATGATTCACAAATAAAGTATGTTCTCCTCTAATGGATGAATTAGACCTCTATGTAAAATATATATTACTTCTAAATTATTTGGTTTATAAATTAATTGATGCATAATAGTCTTAAATTGTAGGATATAATTACAAACTTACTTGAACTTGCCTTGTTACGAAGAGGGGAACTTTTCATAAGTGACCCTAGGTCCCTTAGTTAACATATATTGTATTAAAAATGCTTCTTCTATTTGTATATAGGTATTTAAGGATCCACTAAGAAGGGAATGAAACCAAACAAGGTCACATCCTTCTAGGATTTTAGGAAATAATTATAATAATAGTCGACTACCATTATAATAATTTATAGTTTCTCTAAAAGCTTTAAGATGAAAATGGGATTCCCCTCTTCTATAAATTTTTTAAAATATATGTATTTATAAATTATAAGGTAAGGGTGAATATAAAATCTTACACATAATAGGATCACCATGGATTGCATTTGAGTTAACCCAAGCATGATACACTTTACTCTCTAAGGATAATTGGTATACTTGGGATTGTAAATAACCTATAAGATGCATTAGGGATATGAATTATTTGGAATGAATATGAGGTTATTAATAGGATAATTTAAGGGTTTAACTATATTGTTAATTTTATCCATGGGAACACTAGTTCGAATAGGAGAAGGAGGAAATATAGGCTCTTCCTTTGGTTTAAGAGATTATTTATCATTTAGTATATCATTAATTTACAAAGGAATATTTAATTATACTAAAATATAATTAATAGAATTATCACCACTAGAATCAACATGTTCAAATTTTTTGCCTTTCAAAGAGGAAATATAAACATAATCATGATATATAATAACATTATCATTTCATCCATTGTGTAACATATTATTCATATAAGGGGAGGATAAAGAAGAAATTTTAGTAGAAATATTTTACTCATTTATAGTCATGTAATAATCATCATCATTCCAATCCTTATCATGATCACTATAGTTTTCATAATTATTCAACATCAACATTTTAAAAAGAAGCATTGTTATTTTTCGAAGAATAAGAGAACATAATATTATTATTTGTAATAATAACATATGGTGTGATAAGGGAAGAGAAAACAAATTTTTCCTCATTGGGTTATAAGGGAGATTAAATATGATATATAACCTCAATATCTAATAAGTGTAAGGAATAAGGGATGACACTACTGTGAAGGGCATTCATTAACACTTCAAAGGAAGGAGGAATATGATTTTGTTCATGAATGACATCATCATTTTTAAGGCATATATTATGTGAATTAATTGTATAAGTATGAATGAAATATAATGTTTTAGTAAAATGTATATAAATATTAGGTGTGCAAGGATAAGGTTCCTTTGTGTGGAGATTAGGTGGTAATTTAAGAGATATTAGATAGTCATATTTAGGAGGCTTTTTGTGCTATAATGGAACATTCAAAGGGGATGCTGAATAAAAATACTAGGTAGAATATAAAGATACATCCATAGGTGATAGTAAAAATGGATCTAATAAGGGTTACAAAGAGGAATCTAGAGGATAATCAAAAGAGGAATATAGAGGTGTGACCAAAGAGGAATCTAGAGGAGATTCCAAATTAGAATTTAGAGGATAATCCAAAGGGGAATCTAGAGGTGTGATAAAAGAGGAATATAGATGAGATTACAAAGTGGAATACATATGAGATTAAAAAGGGGAATCTAGAGGTGTGACCAAAGAGGAATCTAGAGGATATTCCATAGTGGGATCTAGAAGATAATCCAAAGGGGAATTTAGAGGTGAAATTGATTGAATGAACACTTGTTCTCAAAAATCAGAAAAGTCACTTTATTAATTCATTAAAACATTATTAAAATCATAATCATCACTAAAATCATATTTCATAAGTGTTGGGATTTTTTCCTTACAAAAGCATAACTTCCCCTAGGCATGCACCGAAGTGATTAGGAGCCCAACAGGCTAGTGTGATGACATTTCATGAAAGAACAAGTTATCACACACTCACCTAAAACACATAGCAAAGGAAAAATTCCTATTGGTTTTATTGTATGATGATGTACTAAAAAATAGGGGAACTCAAACACATACACATTAATATGCTCATTCTATAATCCATCTTGACACATTTTCATTACTTAATGATCAAAAAGATAAAGATTACATAAATAGTAATGGTTACCCTTAAATTATTTAAATGAACAAGAACATAAATGATAACTAAAAACATTATCTCTATAGTCACCTCAATAAAAATATTAAATCAACACAAGTTACACTCATCATATTGATAAGTGATCCTCAAAGAGTAAATTATAGTGTTACAATGCAACTTGCTTATATAACTCTATCAATAATATCCAACTAAATGAAAAAAATAACCTTAAAAAGTCTAATATAGGGGTATTTATAATTGTTTTTCCCCAACCAAGTAGTTACAAAAATAATTACACTTATGGTGAATCACCAATGATAATCAACACACTTGAGTCATGGCATCCAATTACATTGATTTCCTAAAGACTTGGGCCTTTCTGCCCCTATATTCCCTCTTTGGTGATGGATCCTCATCACTAAGTGCCTATATCCATGTGGGCTAGTTTTTTATTTGTTCTTGACTTATTCTCTTTCATTCTTATGAATCACTCCCTAACCATTCTCTACATTCTTCACGCTCCCCAAGTCTTTTGCTAAGTTTTAAGTCCTTCATTCTCGTGTTCTCCATTTATCATGCACATTTATTCTATGAATTGGTCCTTCCACTCCATGGTATTATTTTCCATTCCTCTCCATGATAGTTATTCCAAAAAGTACTTAGCCAAAATTTGGGCCCCAACATGACCCCAAACTAAGTAATTAGTCCATACCAAACTAAACATTGGGCTCAGGCTCCACCAAAAACACTAGCCCAATCTCCTCAATTTTATTTTTGACACTTTCCCAATGGGTTAAGGTGTTATGTAACTTGGATGTTATTTATTCAATCATCACTTTGATATTTTTGGTATCCTTGGGTTGGTCAAGGTACTCACTTGCTTTATTGACTAAATATTCAAGGGATGTAGAAGAATCTTTATGAATGCCTTCAAGTGTAGTGACCTTGGTGATAAATTATCCTTAAATTACCACAAAGTTTGGTTTTATTTCTTGTTAGTGAGAGATTATTGTGTCCTCTATTACCTCCACATATTTGAAGGCATTATCAACCAACTATTATTGTTGAATCTCTTCTACCTAAAGTTTGAGCTCCCAAAAACTTACTAGGACATGCCAGGTTTTCAAAAACCCCATATAAAATTGGAATGGTTTCACCCACTCTATACAAGAAACTTTTTCACACCTATACTACTTTTGTAAACTACTTTATTTACAAAGTTTGTTTATTTTGAGGGCTAGGTTATTCCTTGCATAATTTTAACAAGAGCTCTACCAAGGTCTCTAATTTATCTAATACCTCACCAAAAATGGGTACTATGTCCACAGACACTAGTTCTTAGCTCAAAACTATATTAACAATGTTTAATGTTTTTAATTTGGTAGCCATTTCAACTTCCAAGTGGTGTTTAATCTCAGCTAACTCTTCCTCTAACTTTTCTCTAGTAGTAACCTTACTCTTTGATAACACCACCATATTTTCATGTTTCTTTTGAGCTCACTAAATATTAGACTCTGTGAAGGCATTCTATCTTACAACCTCATGTGCCAACTTTAAGAGTGGCACACTAGCCTATATAGGGGTAAGATGTCATGGATATACCTAGAGGGTATCTAGAAGTGCCACCACTTCTAGCTCTAATACTAATCTATCTAAATGCATATCAAAATGGAGTTATTAATTATACACATCAATTAATAAAGACATCTCCCAATGAATCTAGTCAGATGTATCTTTCAGAGCAAAATGGGAATACATGTATAAGATCTTGTCTATCACTTGTTGGTAATTTGGCCTCTTAAGGTCAAATGCCAAAACCTAAAACCAAAAAATTACTATGACACCCACCTAAGCCTACACTTGGTGATATATTACATATGTTATGTCTTATTTGGTCTTAGTTTTAACATTGTTAGAATTGATTAAGGTCTCACATTGTGTTAGATTCTATTGCAAAGATCCTCATATGTCATTGCTATGTTAAGGCCTATTGGTGATGTAGCAATGGTCATGGTGACCCTTGAGTGATAAATATGATTTAAAGGTGTCTTGAGAGGTATAGTGAGTGGTTTTAAACTTGTTTGATAAGATTAAGGTCATTTAGCAAATATTAAGGTAATATGGAGAAAAAGAGGTTGCTATTCCTTATCATTTTAGGCCTATTGTATGCCATTGATTTAAGAGATACATTTTTTGGTAGGATTTAATGGTTCAAAATATTGTTCAAGGTCATAATATGAAGTTATATTATTTTTTTCAATGTCATTGTTCATTATTTATCTATTTAAGTAGTTTCAAGCTTTCATAACCCCCCCAAAATTCATCAAGTGACCCTCAAACACCACATATAAGTCTACATTGCACTATAAAAATTTGGTAAGGTGATGTTTTAGGTGTCTAATTTCTTAAAATTTATTTAAAGGGTTCCATATCCATTATAAAACCATCATTAGGTGTTTTCATTTTGTAAGGAGCTACTTTAGGGGTAAAATCCACGTCCCCACCCATTAATTAGGTCCCACACATGGGGAAATGTGTCATTTAATATCCCCTTATCATACCATTAGTTTTAAAATGTCATTTAACTCATGTTTTCCCTCCCTCTACCCTCAAATTGAGGTTCAAGGTCAAAAATAGAAAGGAAATGCAAGAAAAGAGGTATTTTCAAGTGTTTTAATAGTTTGTACAGACTTTTACAATAGTTCCATATAAATGGGGTTAATATATTTAAAGTGGGATCATTATATATGTTACAATGAATTTTGACCTAAAAATTGAGGAAAAAAATCCCAAAACTGACCTCTCCCTTTCATTGAGCTCCTTGGCATTCCAAACAAACTTTTAGGTTTTCACTCATTCTATATAGGAGAGAGAAGATCAAGATCTAAGAATTTTGAGAGAGAAATGGGGTCCCTTAACCTTCTTATTCATGGAATTTTTATATAGCTTAAGGATCCATACTTTATGAACAAATGATAACAATCTAGGCACTCCAATGAGCTTCTTCATTTGTGTAGGGGTTAGAAATGTAATGATTTTGGTGAATTTATGGAGTATTTATGAGAATAAATGTTTTATGTGTTAATGAGGTCATAATATACCATATTCATCACCCTAAACCCTTGGCTCACATGTGTGGGTTGTGAGAGCAATAAAAAATTCATGCTTTCTTCATTTTGCAGACTACAGACAAGTTTATCTATATTACAGAGCATTTATGGAATAAATATGGAAGAGAGGGATGTTTTCAACCAAGTAATGGTCCCTTGAGATAATTTAAAATACATTTTAACTTAAATAATTAGTTAATTTAGATAAAGGGATCCCTTTAATCATGCTCTAAGGTGATTGTCATAGGTGTGTGATCTCCTGACAAGCATAAACATGTGTCATTGTAGTGACTATAAAGGGTTTCAAGTCAAGTCATAATACACATCAGCTCCTTCATGTTATATTAATTAATTTATTTATTATCCTAAAATCCCCTCACTTCCCTATGACCAAATGCCTTGAGAATTAAATCCTCCCAGGACCACCTACAGGCTCTTATGTAGACTAGAGACATAGATAGAATGTGGGATGATGAAATGGAGCCTTGGAGACACTAAAAAACATATAAGGGTCTTATGAAATATGAAGTTACATGAAAAATGGGAAATTAGGGTTCATATAGAGATCAACCCTTTACCTCAGCTCTAAAAGAGGAGAAGTAGACTCGTAAAGTCATGACAACCCTTTTTAAGGTAAGCTAAGTAAGAGAAATGGACACTATTGATTTGAGATGTTGAAGGTCTTAGAAGACCTTGAAGAACCATATGAACCTATGAAAAATTATAGAGATGAGAGAGAGATTCTAACTAAGATCAACACATTATATCATGCATCTTAAAGGGTAGCTTAGTCAAGGCTTTCATGAAGGTAATACAATGACAAGATTTAGAGAAATAATGATAGGGTGATGAGATCAAGGAGTATAGAGAAGTTAGGAAGAATAATAGAAAAAGGTCAAAAAATTACTAAATACACCCATGTATCATAAATATACTCTTCAAACACAAGACTCATAGTCAAACATACCTTATTCCTATAACATAGTCATGATCTAAGATCACCACCTACAATAAGACCTAAGAAGGAGAGTTCAAGTCAGAATCCTATAGAGAGATTAAGGTATGATGGTTAAGTGGGATAGGAAATGAAGAGATAAGGGTAGATATGGTCATACCCAATTTAAAATCTCTCTAAGAGATGATAAAACACACTCAAATACCTAAAGACATCTACAAGCAAAGTTATTAGTAGGAAGTGAAGTATGGAAGCCTGCATGGTGATCAAGAAGAAAAATAAGAAGGAAGTTTAAACTATGAAAACCTAAATAAAGGAGTGTTTGAGGCATGAATCCATTAAATAATAAGTAAGGAATATGAAATAGGTGTTTCATAGTGATGAAGACCTCAAAGTGTCATCAGGGAAAGAATTCACACACATAGTCCTGACAGACCTAAAACCACCTACAGGTAGGATCATTAGTAGAATGGGTGGAAGTGTGGACATCATGAAAAGAAGTGTAATGTAGGTATGAATAAGGGTAAATAATTTTTCCCCTTAACACTCTTAACTTGTAGTAGATATATTTTTTAATTGTTACAGGTTAGAGAGAGCTTGAAGGTTTGTTAGGCCTATTAGGCCTAAAGATAGATGTAAGCAAACCCACACTAGAATTGAGGGTTTATACATGTTTTGGGTAAATTGAGGGATGAAACAACTAAGGAGGAAATGTGAAGCCATCATGTAAAAGGTTTAATGATGAAATAAACATCATGTTAAGGAAAAAATATACTAATCTTAGTCACCTAGGGTTGCACATATCAAAAGACTCATAAACCCTAGGTTTATTCAAGGGAGTGTGCAGGCTAGAAAATTTGAAGAAGGAATGAGTTAAGAGGATGTTGTAAACCTTATAAAAATATTATAGGTTTTTTTAACTCCATCATATTTGTAATGGAGAGATGAATATCCCACTTAGACCCCATACCACTATCAAGCACTCAAGGTAGCAGGGAGACCTATAGGTAGTCTTATGAGAAAGGGGAGAAAAGTTAGAGTTTAATCATTCAAAGGTATGAAAAGAGGGTGGAAAATAGGTGGATAAGGTGATATTATCATGTTTTATCCATCAATTCACATTTAGGAAACTTCAAATATCTCAAGCTGAGTCTAGGCCTTTAGGCCTAAAGCCATCCTTAAGGCCTAAAGACCCCACCTCTAATTTGTGACATGCCAAACCAAACCTCAAGTAGACTCAAGACCATGATAAAATTTGGAATGAATTTTTATACCATTTTAAGGATATTTTAGATAGATGAAAACAAGAAGATGATAAATTGTTCTTAAGACACGTCAAACACCAACATGCTAGTTTTCCAACTCGAGATATACTTTCAAGTGCTCACATATTTCACCAAAGAGGGACTCAAGGCTAAGGATCCTAGGGGAAGTTGGGGACTCCTATGGAATAAATATCCATGAAGGAGTGAGTTAGATTTAGAGGTACAGGTTTATGAATGAATGCTAAGAAGATGACCTACACAAATTACCTAGTAGAGATCTCAAAGTCCACCATCTCCTGCTCATATCTATCTGTACCAATTGCATGGGATTCAAAGATTTTTCAGATTTTTATGGGGTTATATGGAATAATAATCCATGAACATAAGTTTTGGAATGGAAGTATCATCTTTATAAACCATCATTAAGATGGTAGACCTCCAAAACCTTGCTTAAACCCTAAGTTAGACCCAACTTGGGAAAAGTGAAGATTTTTACAATAAAACACTCCTAATTGACCTTATCAACACTTGAAACATCTATTCCTCTCAAATAAAAACATGCCTATGGTACTGGTCTATATGGACACTATACAAAATTGTCAAAAAATAGTAATTTTCAAGGAATTGAGTTGAAAACAAAGTATGAGATGGTTTGAAGAGTATAAAATAGTTGGAGATGGAGGTTTGAGACTTATTTCATCTTCCAAAAACACCATATGCTCAATTTTATTCATGTAAAGGCCTTTGCAAGTCCACACCAAAAAACTAGTCTACATATGCTAAAGAAAAGTGTCCTAGTGACCTATTTTGGTAAAGTTGCAGGGGTTATTTGCTTAAAAATGCCTATGTCATGGTATATGATGTTATTTTATACCTAAAAATGACCTGTTTTTATGTTTTTAAGGTTTCATATAGGATTTCATGGCACCAAACACCAAAAAACTCAATCACTAGGCCTATTGGCCTTGTTATGACATGTAATTACACCCTTGTATAGGTGTTCTTTAGGTTCCCCTACTCCCAATAAAAATATTGGGATAACCTTAGGTTATGGGTATATTATGGTGAGGTTGAACCTATAAAGAAGGCCAACTTCCTTTTGATGGATCACCTAAACTAATGTCTCTGCTTGGAAAGGGGTTAGAAAAGGGGAATAGGGTTACTAAGAAAGATAAAAAGGTGATGCACCAAATTTAAATGAGAACTCACATAAGCATGAAACATACATTGATGAAGCGTAACACAATACTAGCTCACACAATCTCATAATATATCTAATTACATAAGTATTTCATGAACTTGGTTCACCAATTAATGAATGAAGCAAAGAAGAATTCTAAGGCTCACACCAAGCTTATATTAATGGTATAAAGAAGAAATCAACTTTAAAACACCTAAAAATAGATAATAAATAAGGATAATAGATATGGAAGATTCTCCTTCATAATTCCATCATGCACAAACTTACTAACACAATTTAAAGGCAAGAGATAGATAAAGAAAATCTTTATTGTGTCAAGAGGTCTTTCATATGAATTTTGATAGGGTATATCCCTATCAAATGAGAGTCTCTTTCTCTTAAAAATCATAGAGTACTTGTGAGAATTCCAAAATCCAAGAGAGTTACAATGGGGAAGAAAATGAGAGATATAGAGAAAGGGAGAAGAGAGAGAGGGAACACACCATCAAAAGTCAATTAATGAGCTACCACCACTTTTTCAATGAATGATCGACCAAATTTTGATCCAAATAGGACTAATACATTATTAACATATTAAATTTCATTGGTCTCAATAATCTTCAATCCCTCTCATTGGTCGAGAAATATACTAGAAGACAAGAATTAGTTTTGAAGATGATGAGTCATGCTTCTGATATGAAGGGAAAGTCCTTGAAAATACATTAAATGTCCAACTACAATCTCCAACCACTAGATCTCCTTAAAAATATATTCCATATTCCACTTGGATTCATTATAAGGATAAAATACTCATATTTTTTGATCTGATAAAGCCATGACTATATCTACCTTATGTGGCTATAAGTACCTACTTGTTGAGGATCTGATTGTATCAATGAATGAGACATTTATCCATAATCACACATCTACCCCTACTTAAATATATAAGCATAGGTATTAATATAGATGAAAACTAATAGATTTATTAGTTTTACTATAGTCTTCATATCAATGAAAATCCTATCAGGATACATGGCCTCATTCTTAAACTATATTAGGTTTAAACAAACCTATTCTACCTCTAAATTTTGTAAAAGCTGAGAACTCATTATATGCACATATATTATTTAAAGAACAATGATCATAGTCATGAAATAATGCTACAAACCTATAAAATAGACTTTGTATGTTCTAAATCTTTGACCATAGGTCCTAACTGTGCTTTGATGGTAACCCCTTTAAGATACATGTTTTGGCTTTACCTAGATCATATTTGATCTCCATTTAAAGTCTCATAGCTCTAAATTTTATCATCAACCATTGATCTTGATCTAGGTTTCTTTATCATGACACTTATCATATTCACATGTTTTCTATGGATTTTATATTAAACCTTCCTCTATTCACCAATTTTATTCCACATGGTGTTTGTGTATTCAATCTAGGCTCATTCACCTTTGAATTTATGCACACCATCGATCTTCTTTGCATGGTCAAACACGTGCCATTGATCTTGATCAACTTGATCAAATATGCACTATTGATACTTTAATTAACCATAATCATGCCACTTGTCAATTTTGAATTCAACCATAGGATCTTCTGACTTGTTGACTTTGAGCTCATCGTCAATCTTTATTTGTATGATTTAACTGACATTGTTTGATCTTGGTGATCCCATTGATTCAAGATTTTATTCACGTGCCATTGATCTATGATCTACTCAAGTGATATTTTGACACTTGTTAGCTCCATGTTTATTCTCAAGATCCTTTGAAGCTTTTGAATTCAAATGAATATTTACTATGGTTTTAACTTAACATCCCCATGCATGTCCTACTCTGCTAGTTCAACTTTGAAGGCTTATATCTTGAGGTAAACAACTCATCAATATATGAAATTTGAAAAGGGTATTCTTGGTATGAAAAAAATCATCTCCATATGATCTTTTGGCTTTGATAGGCTTCCTAAGAAGACTTATAAAATGCACAAGTGAAATGACCTGTTCATTCCTGCATGATGTGTCATGATGGTCTGGCTCCTCTAGGCTTGTGCAAGTCATTTTTATCCCTTCAAAGCTCTAATGAACTATTGAAACTTTGAGAAAATTTGCTTCATGCTCCTTTAATGCCATGAACACCATGGAAACCTTCTAGGCCCTTTTTATTGCAATTCTTGAGCTAATTTCAAACCATTTGATCATTCACCCAACAAGAACTCTACTCAACTTCTCACTCTATAGAAAATTTTCCAAAACACTAATCCATCCAAGCAAAGTTTTGTATGTAGGCCAAAATTGGCCAACATTTTTGGTGACATCCTGTCATTGTATGCTTGCTATGCAAGAGACTAGTAGCCTTAAACTGTCCATTGGGCATGTAGTCTCAAATCTTCTCTTCCCAGCTAATCATGAAAATGATACAAGGTTGACCCTTTATAGAAAATGTCTCTTGAATCAAAAGGGACAAAATAAATAAAATCAACACTATTCCCAAGGCACTTAGGAAAAGGAACACAAAACATAAAATAAATGTGCATAAGGCACTTGGAAGATATCATAAAACCTAATCTACTATGTATAATACTATACAATGATTACAAAATCTTTTAATAATAAGGATTTAAATGAATTTCATTGACTGGGATGGGTAATACATCTTCATATATCTAGGTAAGCTAAAAAACATTATGATGTTTGCATACCTAAATTAAATAAGGGCCATTCTACAAGATGTCAAACTTGGTGTGGTTGCCTAACTTGGCCTTATTTGAATCCCACTTGAGGACTAGGTTCCCTTATTTTAATTCCCTTTTTACGGCTCTTTTGTTAAAGGCTTTATTGAATTGAGCATTATGTGACTCTAGTTTCTTTATTGCAAGGTCCCTAGATTCTTTGAGTTCTACCATCCTCACACTCACATGTTCATTCTCCATCAACTCAAGATGATGGGATAACTCTAAGGTAGGTAGTAAAAAATGAAATGGGCAATTTGGATTCCCTCCCATATACTAGAACAAATGGTGAGTTTCCAATGACAACTTTGGGAGTCACTCTATTATCCCATAGGGCTATTATTAGCTTTGTGTGCCATATTCTCTATTTCTCTTCTATGGTCCTCTTGATAACCCTTACCAAGTTCTTATTCATGGAATATGCAAGTACATTACCTTGGGGGTAGTAATTAAAGGATATACTAAGGTAGATGCCCAACTAAAGTGCCCATTCACTTGTTATCATGCCAATAAATACCAAGACATTATTTGAAATTATTATGGCTAGCACACCAAACTTGGTCACTATGCTATCATAAAAGTCTGATATTACTATTTCATTAGCTTATTTAAGGGTAATTACTTCCACCCACTTAGTCAAGTAGTCAGTAGTAGTGATCACACATTTATATCCTCCACTAGAAGGTGGATTGATCATTCCTATGAAGTCTAAACCCCGCTACATGAAGGGTTGTTCCACTTGAATTGGGTTGAGAGGAAGGGTTGCCAATATTTGTTTAGCTACAAATAAATCACACTTTTGATTGTTTTTGACACATGCATAGGTATCCTTGAAGAGGCTAGGATAATAATAACCAACTCTCATCACCTTGCTTCTATGTTTCTTGGAGCAAAATGTCCTCTTGTAGGTTCATCATGAAATTACTCCAAGAGATTTTTCATGTGATTATCATCAATGCATTTGAGAAGCATTCCATTGAGATACTTTATAAATAAAACCCCATCAAATAATGCATAATTTATATAATTAATTCTAAAATACCTTATCTTTGCCCTATCCATACCTTGAGAGCACTCACCTAGAACGAATAAATGTGTCATCTCTTGGAGCCAGCTAGTGTGAGGTGGAGGTGCACCTACTTGTGAGTTATATAGTGTCACCAAGACTACTTATTTATCTTTATGGAGGTCATAAACCATATTCTCACGTAAGACTTTACTTCTCACTAGATTAGAGACCTTAATATACATGTCATACTCCATGACCTTGGTAATCCAACCAAACCTCTTCTCATTGAAGTCTTTGTTGAGAAGAAAGTCCCCTACTCTAGAATGAGACATCATATGATGGATATTGCTATTGGAGAGCATTAGTATAATTTTTTTGAGGCTTTTTAAAGATGTAAGAACCTACTTTTATACAAAAGTATACCTTATCTCATACCCTTAAGCCCTTGACTGAAGAATATAATTGGTTGCTCAAATCCTTCACCATTCTTCTACATCAACATAGCTAGTATATTGTCAACATTGGAAAAGGTGTAAAATATGAAATCCCTTGAGAATTCAAGATTCATCAATGAGGGTACTTGGACAATGGCTTGCTTAATGGCTTCAAAAGCAGATTTACCTTCATTTAACCAAGTGAACACTTGGCTCTTCTTTAACATGGTAGTGATGGATTTGACCAAGTTTGAAAAACTAGGTATAAAAATTCTAACAAAGTTTATTTTCCCAAGGAATCTCTAGAGTCCCTTATTGTGCTTGGGTAAAGATAATGCCAAGATGGCACTTATTCTATCAGGGTCTATGGATAATCCTTGTTTTGACATAATATGTCCCAAGAGTTTACCTTCATGGATACAAAACACACATTTATTGGGATTTAAAGAGATACCATATTCTTTACATCTTTCAAAGATCAACCTTAGGTGATCTAAGTGTTCACTAGCCCTCTTGGAGAAAACTATGATGTCATACAAGTAGACAAGCACCATTTGATTCGACAATATTTTGAAAGCCATGTTCATTGGTATTTGAAAAGGAGCCCCAACATTTGATAACCTAAAAGGCATCTTGTGATAAGCATATGTGCCCCATTTTGTGGTGAAGGCTATATTATATTGATCTTCCTCTCTTTCCAGCACTTGGTTGTAGCCTGAATACCCATCCAAAAGGGAGAAGTGTTTTGAACTAGTAACCATTTTAAGAAGTTGCTCCATGGATGGTAAGGGGTAATGATCTTTCAAAGAGACCCTGTTTATATCTTTGAAATCAACACACAATATGATCTCCCCATTATTATTCCTTATAAGCACTAGGTTGGCTACCCATGAGGAGTGATAAATGGGAAAGATGATCTTGGACTCAATAAATTTAGTCAATTCATTCCTCATAAGCTCTTCAACTTTGGGGTTGATATGCCTTTATTTTTTCCTAACAAGCTTGGCATTAGCCTCTAATTCTATAGTATGTTGGGATAACTTGGGATCAAAACCTCTCAGATCACTATATTCCCAAATAAAAATGTCTATATATTATTTACAAAGCTCAATGAAGGCATGCCTTTTAGCTTTAATGCTTACCTTTCCAATCTTAAGAAGCTTGTCTTTAAGGATAAGGACTCTTTCAAGTTTTTCTCATCATTTGACATCATTGCCTTGTCATTTATCATATGGTCCCCCTCATGGAAAATAATTTCAAGGGTGACCAACCCTTTAAGAAGGTTTTTAGACCTTAGTTGAATGATTTGATCTTTATACTAATGTTGAAACATATCTTGGTTTAATGAGGAAAACCCTACTTCCTACTATAATAAATAAGCAATCTGGTTATCATTATCAAAGACTTGCTAATGAGCTTCATTTTTTGGCACTAATGGTCTTACCACCATTTTGACATGTGGCTACACTTTAGATTTTTTCAATTCATTTAGGAGGTCAAATTAAACTCCCACAACTGCCAACCTATCAACATGTTGATTTTGGTTTCTTGGTACTACTTGGATGTTAAAGGCCTCAAAGTTCTCAAGAATGTCCCACACTTTGTGCTTATAGGATTTCATCAAGGGGTTATTTGTGATATTTTGTCCTTTAACTTGATGCAATATCAACTTACTATCCCCATACACTTGCAACTACTTGATTCCTCTCTTACTATCTCACTGAAGGCCATGGATGAGACCCTCATACTCTACTGCTTTGCAAGAGAAATTAAATTAGAACCTATAAGAAGAGAAGTATTTATCATTTGAGGGAGATACTAGAATTTATCCTACACCTACCCCATGTTTACTCCTTTAACCATCAAAGAATAATTTACAAAAGCCATTAGTATCTTCTTGTGGCCTAGTGAGGGATGGCATGGATTCAATCTCTTCATGTAAGCAATAGACCCATGTCCATTTCTTCAACACCTTCCAAAGGGTTTATTATTTAATTGTCACTCCATAACTCATCCAAGAACATGTCAAATATCTCCTTAGGATGAGTATTTAGTTCTTGACTAACAAAGTGGTCATCCTCATCTAGGATGTTATAATTAAAGTTTGAGCTATCAGACCCATAAGGTTCTATGTGGAATTGTGTAATAGGTTTAACTTTGATGGAGAACATGGTCCAATATATTATCCTAAATGCCATATAGGACCAATATACTACTAGGTAACCCCCAATTTTTTAATGAAGTCTCTTGATAAACATAGAGCAAAATGAGGAGGCACATCTAGAATCAACACATCTTGAGCCATTGAGACACTACAACAAGCATGCAGGGTCAAATTGAGACCTTTAATGATACCAACTAGTTTGGTGGAATATCCATCAAGCTACAAAACTCCCTTATATTGGAGCTCATATTTCAAGCCAAGCTGATCTACAATTGACTTTGGCATCACCATAGTGCTTGCTCCACTATCTACCATGCAATTGTGAACCAAGGATTCACCAATGATCACATAAATGTAGAAGGGAGGAGGCTTGACCACCTTATTTGATTTCCCTTCATTAGGTCCTTTGGTTACATTGGTGAGAACTAAATTTTTCTTACCTGGTGGCTTATCTGAAACATTAATCTTTGACAATCCTTCCTAAAGAATATCCACCTGATTAGGTATAGACAACATGTCCCACATTATATTTTTTCATTTGTTCAAAAATGTTGGTTGGTAAACCACCAAATTTTGTTTGTGATTTGGGATCCACAATTGTAATTTAAACTTGTGAGTTTTATGGTACATAGGCATTCCCTTGATTCTAACTCTTTGGAGTTATTGAAAACTTTGGAGCAATAATAGGTTCCTTTGGATTTAATAGTAAATGAGTAATGGTAGGAAGCTCTTTTACCACTTCCTGGTTACCATCCATATTCCATCTTTTGAACCTTGTATTAGCTACCACTAGAACGTATATTTGGATACAACGAGCCTACTGATTAGATGTAAAGAACTCTTTTTTCTCATAATTTACCATTGTCATATACAAATGGTTTGGTCCTTCATCGTGCCCTTGACCTTGTTGAGGATCTTCTATTTTTATCATTGTGGGTGCCTCTACACTCTGAGCCATAAGATCTTGATTGTATCCATAACTAGCAACTTGATGCCTTTGCTCATTGAAAACCTAATTGAACTCATCATTTAGGATAATAAATTAAACAAAAGACTAATTCTAAGGCATGGTACCCTTACATTCTTGAGCAATGTTATTATGAGTAGGGACCAAATTAGTAAAGGTTCTTGTATAATTTGGATTATAATGATTTTGCCTAACATAGTTAGGATGCCCTTGTCCTTGGCTTTGTTATTGGCATTATCCTTGGAAATTTCATTTTTAGGGTGTCCTATTTGACTGATAAGACTATTATTGAGGCTGATAGGTAGATTGATAAGATTTATTAAATTGGGATTGCTACCTCTTCACATTTAACAACTCATTTTCAAAAGATTGAAACATGCTCTTAAGCTCTTGGAAATTCTTGTTTTCTTGGGAATCAATAGATTAGATAGTGAAATTTTTTTCTTGCTTTGGTGTAGGTATGGTATCAATTTTTAGCATAATAAGAATGGAATAAAGGGGAAGAATAGTAATATGAGGTGGTTAGATCTTAGGGAATAAAGGCATTGGTGGCGTAGGTGTAAACTTACTAGCTTGAACTAGGCAATTTTCTACTTTAATTGCCACCTCATAGGCATTAGGTAGTGTGTTACCTTCCATAGACTAGATCATTACTATAATATCATTATTAAGGGCTTTCAAATAGTAAATAAAAACAAAGTTAGGAGTAGGTATAATAGAGATTGGGATTTTATCCCATGTTTTTTGAAATCTTGTGTTGAAATATTGCATAACCTCATGAGGATCCCTCTTGATTGTGGTTAGCTATTTTACAAGTGGTCACTTTTGTCTTCAAATATTTTACACAAGGAATCACCTAAATAATCTCATGAAGTAATAGAGTTAGTAGTGAGATTTCTATACCAGTCTAAGGATTTACCCTTGAAAGAGATGGCCAACAACCTGATAGCCACATTTTGCTCAATTATGTCATGAATATTATAGAAGTTGGCTATGTCTCTAAGGTGTTTAGAAGGGGTTGTTGATTGGTCTCTAGTAAAATAAGGGACACTTTAAAGAGCTTTTATTAGGATAGGGTCATAATTATGTAGGTCTAAAGGACTTTGGCCATTGAAATACATAAAAGGGAAAGCTATAGGGGTTTTCATGGAAATGAAAGGGGATAACAAATATCTTCTAGAAATAGTAGACCTTGAAGTTGTTTTAGAAGGAAAGTTTCCTTTATATGCATGTGTATTAGAAGATCTGAACCTTTTTACTGAGTTCAAAGGTAATTCAACAAATTCAAAAGGAATATCTATAGAAGCTAACATTTTAGTCACCTTTGGCATGAAAGATAGCTATTTCTCTACACCAAAATGTTGAGTGTTGCTTAGAGTTTCTAGATACTATTGCATGAAATCTGTAATTGTTATAAATTGATCAAACTAGCATCAAACTTGATCAATATTATTTGAAAGTGGTTCTCACCAAGTGTGATAAAAACTATTGTGACATGGAATTTCACCCTTATAGAGGATTTATTTAGGCTCCCCTACTCTTAGTCATAATATTGGGATAACCTCAGGCTATGGGTATCTTATGGTGAGGTTGAACCTCTAGAGAAGGCCAACTTCCTTTTGATGGATCACCTAAACTAATGTGTCTACTTAGAAAAGTGTTGGAAAATGGGAAGAGGATTAATAAGAAAGATAAAAATGTGATGCACCAAATTTAAATAAGAACTCACATAAATATGAAACATACACTGAAGAAGCATAAGATAATGTTATCTCATATAATCTCACAATCTAGCTAATTGCATAAGTATTTCATGAACTAGGTTCACCAAACAATGAATGAAGCAAAGAGGAATTCTTTGGCTCACACCAAGCTTATGTTAATGGAAGAAAAACACAAGTACAAACCTAAAACAACTTTAAAATAACTAAAAATAGGAAAGAAAGAAGGACAATGGGCATGGAAGATTCTCCTTCACAATGCCATCATGCACAAAATTACTAACAAAATTCAGAGGCAAGAGATAGGTAAAGAAAATATTTATTGCTTCAAGAGGTCTTTTATACAAATTTTGATAGGGTCTATCCCTATCAAATGAGAATTTATTGCTCTTAAAAATTAAAGAGTCCTTGTGAGAATTCCAAAATCTAAGAGAGAGTTACAATGGGGAAGAAAATGGGAGATATAGAGAAATGGAAAAGAGAGAGGGACCACACCATCAAAAGTCAATTAATGAGCTGTCACCACTTTTTCAATGAATGCTCAACCACATTTTGATCCAAATAGGAATGATACCTTATTAGCATATTAATTTTCATTTGTCTCAATAATCTTCAATCCCTCTCATTAGTTGATAAATATAATAGAAGATAAGAATTAGTTTTGAAGATGACGAGTCATGCTTCTTGCTATGAAGGGAAAGACCCTAAAAATATATTAAATGATCTAACTTAATTATCCAACCACTAGATCTCCTTCTTTGAAATCTACACCATCTTCCACTTGTCTTCATTATAAGGACAAAATCCTTATATCTTTTGATTTGATAGAACCATGACTATATCTACCTTATGAAACTATAGGTACCAACTTGTCAAGGATTTAGTTGTATCAATGGATGAGAAATTTCTCCATAATGACACATATACCCTTCAATATGTGAGCATAGGTCTTACTATAGATGGAAACCAATCTATTTTTTAATTTTCCTATAGTCATCATATCAAGATAAATCTTATTAGGATATATAGCCTCTTTCTCTAATTATATTAGGTTTAAACAAACATATTCTACCTCTAAACTTTGTAAAATCTAATAACTCATTCTATTCATGGATATTATTTAAATAATAATGATCATAGTCATGAAGCAACACTACAACCCCCAAAAATAGACCTTATATATTCTAAAACTTTAACCAGAGGTCTTGATTGAGATTTAATGGTAGCCCCTTTGAGATATCTATTTTGTCTTTACCTAGATCATATTTGATCTCTGTTTGAAGTCTCCTAGCTCTAAATTTTATCATTGACCATTGATCTTGATCCAGGTTTCCAGATCATGACACTTATCATCTTCACATGTTTTTAATGGATTCTGTAGTCAACCTTCATCTAGTCATTGATTTTATGCCATATGGTGTCCTTGCATTAAATATAGGTTCATTTATCTTTAAATTTATGTGAATTATTGATATGATTTGCATGGTAAAATATTTTCCATTGATCTTGATCAACTTGATCAAATACACACCATTAATCCTTTGGTTCACCATGATCATGTGACTTATTAATTCTACATTTGACCCAAGGATCCTCTAAATTGTTAACTTTGAGCTCATAATTGATCTTGATTTGTATGATTTAACTCACATTATTTAATCTTGGTGGTCCCACTGACTCAATCTTTTATTTGCATGCCATTGATTTATGATCTACTCAAGTGAGATTTTGACACTTATCAGCTCCATGTTTATTCTCATGATCATTTGAAGCTTTTGAATTTAAATGGATATTTCCCATGGTTTCAACTTCACATCCTTATGTATGTCCCACTCTGCTATTTCAATTTTGAAGGATTATATCTTGAGATAGACAACTCATCAAGATATAAATTTGTAGAGGGTATTCTTGGTATGAAAAACATCATCTCCATGCGATTCTTTAGATTTGATAAAATTCTTAAGCATACTTATAAAATGCATAAGTGAACTAACATGTTAATTCCTACATGATGTGTCATGATGGTTTGGCTCCTCTAGGCTTATGCAAATTATTTTTCTGCCTTCAAAGCTCTGATGAACTAATGAGACTTTGAGAAAATTTGTTGCATACTCTCTGAATGACATGAACACCATGAAATCCTATTGGCCCCTTTTCTTAATAATTCTTGACCTATTTTTAATCAATTTGATCATTCAACCAACAAGAACTTTTCTTAGCTTCTCACTCTACACCAAGACCTCCAAAACACTAATCCATCTAGGCAAAGTTTTGTATGTAGGTCACCATTGGCCTACAGGCCTATCAAGCCTACTTGGGTCAACAAAGAGAGGTAAATTTTGGTGTAGGGAGGATATTATAGGAGTTAATGTAGGGTAATTACCATTATAATTTATGCTTAAGGGGTAATCATAACAATTCTCATAGCCATTATGGAGGAATGGGAGTAGTTTCAAGACTAGTCAACATGCACAAGGAGTGGGATGCTCAATACCTCATGAAGGATAATTACACCCCATTTTAACTTTGTAACTATCATAAGATGAAGTATTGACCACATTTAGGTGTGTGCATACTCTAAAGGTAGTCAAGAAAGTTATCTACAACCTCTACCACTCCACCTCAATGCCTAAGGGCCTATTTAAGACTGCCAATCAAGAGACTAACACATGAAGAGTGTATGGAAGGATTGATTATAACTAGTTATAACTACTTGGGTATGAGGAAACTTTACCTGGTTTTGCACTCGATAAACCTATTAGACTGATGAATAAATTATTATATCCACTCCATGATGATATTTAGTATGTTTATACTTGTTTTGATTTGCATATGTGATGGATTTATCTCCCTTGTAGGTCCTTTCTCACCTAGATGCAAATAAGGTATCTTATACAGGTTATGTGGTGTGTAGAAGTGTTGGTGATGGAGTTTGAAGTGTGATATATATGGTAAGAGTCTCATAGTAGACCTTCCTATCATGACCTTCATAATATAACTACCTAATACAACCTCTACATAAAACACTTTTGCATAGGAAGTTTTGAAGTTTGTTATTTGGTTACTTATTTAGTCCACTAATGTTTTTATAGGTCAATTTGAGTGGATCAAATATCATATTAGTGAATCACCACCCCTTAACTTACATTTATTTTATGCACTTTCTATCCCTTTTAACCAAAGTAGTAGGTCTTAGTAAATTGAGGCAAATAGATGCACCAAAGGAGCTAGCCCCATAAACTAGAGGTCTATCCCAATTATAGGTCACCCAAAACCTTGAATTATTCCCATGTTAGTCCATTCTTGAAGGTAGGCCTAAATAAACTCCTTTAAAGGGTGTAGGTTGGAGATATAACAACATTCCCATTTGAATATTAGGCATGGAAGGTCATGGTTACATTGGTATTTTTGGCCTTAAGACAGAGTTAATAACTTGTGTTTTACCTTTAGAGGGATCTTCCTCAAGTATCTTAATGTCTGTGTCTTCACCCTAGTGATTAGCTTTGATGTCAATCTCACTCATTCCAAAAATTATGTCTAAACCATTCTTGTCTTCACCAAGTATATATTTAACTTCTATTTGTACCTCTTCGAGGGTGATTTCTTCATATTATGTTGATGAAGGTGTTTTATTAGAATTTGAGGTGACCTGATCTTGTTTTTTAATAATTTTTTTAGGTGTCTCCTTTGGAATATCTATTTTCTCTTCCAAGTCACCATCCTTAGGCACCACTGTTTCATGCTCCAAAGGAATAGTTTGTGCTACTAGCTCTAGGCCTTTAGGTTGACTAACTAGTAGATTCTTATTAAGTGGTACTTGGGAAGTCATTTTGCTTTTTAAAGGTTTTAGTTGGGTGATTGTGTTAACATTTTGCCTTAGACACTTCTACTTATTCTCTAGCACTAGTTTTGGTAGGACTATCTCTTTTTCTTACTCCGTGCTCCTTAAATATTTTTTCCTGGGTTTCAACATATAAAATAAAGAATGAATAGAATTATCAACCAAAATTTGTTATACTCTGATGTTAGTTATATCAAAATCTAAATTTTCCCTATATTCTTTATCTTTAGGGTATATGTATATATATATATATATATACATACATATATAGATGATATAGGGTCTAAATATCTATGCCAATCTTCTCTACAATAATGTTCACTAGCTATGCATATATATCAAGTTGATAATGTTCATGAAGTATCATATTGTGAAAGCATATTGTAACTTTAGCCACCTAGACCACTCTCCTAAGGGATCCATATGGATGCATGCTAGGGAAAAATGTTACTTAAAGGTAAAATTTGTTTGGTCTCTAACCTATCCATGTAAGTCCTTTGGAACATGCCACTTTTTCCCAAAGGATTCCTTCATCCAGTCATACCATCCCTTTATTTTGACTTTATGGGATGGGTTTATTGATATAGGGTAGGTGGATGCTTTGAAATATTCCATAGGGGACTTCCTATTTCATCTCTCTAGTGGTGTAGTTAGGTACATCAATCTCATTAAATACCATCAATAACAAGAACATGCCCCATGCAAACCTTTAGTTGGGTAGACAGTGGGATTTATCTACATCTTCTATAATTATATCAATGAATTACCACACCCAATTATAATTTATTCCCTTGTTGACTTGTTGAGTAACATAAAGGTGGGCCATATCCACCTATTTCCAATTATCTCTGCCTACAACCTTAGTGATGATGATGCACACTCCAAATCTAAGGGTGGGATCTTGGAGACTAGTGACATATATAACATGGAATTATTTCCAATATTCAAGCACCATTGCATTTTTTTATTTCATCTTGGTCCTCTAAATTTTAAGCAAGGTCTATGCCTAAATAACTATAAACTTATGACTTTGCTCATTCATTATGATGTAATCCTCATTCAATGACCAAAAAATAGATATAGTATTCATGTACCCATGAAATGAAAAACTTCACTGCTTCAATTGGCCTTCAAAAACATTAAAGATTTAATAATTGGAAGAGTCTAGAATCATTTAGAGAATTGAAAATTTTCAAGTCATATACTATCTCATTCCTTGTGTTTTGGTTCTCTACCCATTTATCACACTATAATTCTACTTCATTTCTAGGCTAGTGGTGGTTTTAATCAAAAATATTATAAGTGGGCACATTTAATACCTAGTTCTTCATACATAGTACCACCTCTAGGTATTGCATTTATTCAATCATCAATGGGGATGGAGGGGGTATAACAACTTTCTTCTTTACTTGGCATGCCATTTATGATTCTATGTATTTCATGTGCACTCTAAGCTCTTAGGTAACTCTTCTCTGATAAACACAATCTCACCACCCACACTCTCTAACTCTTCTTCCTATAGTATCATAGGTAAAGGATCACTTTGTTGGGCCTTTTTCTTTGGCCACATCACCCTTAAAGGATCTTGAAGGTTAAGTCATGGCCATATAATCTTCCTAAAAGAATAAATGGTTCCCTATTTATGCCACCTTAGTTTTCCTACTTCAACATCCTATAATGGTAGACGTCAACCTCTACAACCTAAAAATCTAAAATATACACATCCTTGTACTCCTCGCAACACTCTTTTTATTTCCCTTAACTGATATACTCCATAATTCTTAAAAATAGTCTTAATTCATTTCTTTTCACTTGTTTGGAAGCTTGGAAATAACTTTGTAACATCTCAAATATGTGCTTTCAACTCTATAAGTTTGTAAATATGATAATATTAAAAAGTGGAATGGCCTATGTTTGACATTTTATAGGCTCGAGGGGGTAACTTGATTTTACTACCCCACTACCTCTACCATCACTTCACATAATAAATATTGATAACTATTTTTCCATGATGCATATTTGGCACACTTTCCATTACCATTATTCTCCTTGTATTAATTACATATCCCGTCTCATGCTTTCCCTGAAGTGCATGATAATTGTAAAGAATTTAAACATTTTCCATTCTAAAGGTAGAAACATTCTTTGCCTCAACTTAGCTTAGTGGTTACATGCCACATCTTGTGTATCATTTTATCCTTATGTACTTTTACTTACATTCCTTTCCTCCTGCATGCATTCCTATCCACCATATCCTAGTGATCCATAGATGTTCTACCCTTAAACCACACTAAAAGTTGTTCATGATCCTCTATGTCAATACAAATAATCATAAAACCAAAGTGTTGACCCTAAAACTAGTGAAGGGTGCACAATTAGTGCCACACTTTATTAAAAACAATCAAAATCCTAGACTAATGTAATGGAATATGCCTTATTATTAAAAAAAAGAAAGACTAATCAGAATAGTAGGGTCTAAACTAACTACCATTGAAATGGCCAGGAAGAAATTGGCCATCTATTCACTTTAACTTACATGCAATGGTGGGATGGATACTATGAATGATGAAGGGGCCATCCTAGTGTATACTAAGTTTTATGGAGTGGTGCATAAACTTGGAGTCATAGACTACGACTTGCATGGTAGGAACAAAAGTTTTCTTCTTCAAATGGTGATCATGTTAGGCTTTTTGTTTACATTTATCCACTCCCTGACTCTAGTGTGTGATAAAATAGGTTTTATCTATCTATAAAAAAGCATTGGGGCATGATTTTAAAGATGATTCATCATCTACTTGACCAACATGTGCAATGTAAAGTGAAGGGATAAAGAATTCAATTAGAAGAATGACTTCGGTATTGAACATAAGATTGAATGGTGTGCTCTTGTTTAATTGCTTCTAAGTGGTTTGATATGACCATAATACTATAGATACATGTCATCCTAGACATTGCATCTAATATTAAATATCTTGGTTAATTTATTATTGAATGCCTTAGTTGTACCATTGGATTGATGATGATGGGTTTATGATGCACGATCATGAATTTTGTCAAGAGGATATGAATGGTATCATTAAATAAATGAGTGCCTTGGTCATAATTTAGACTCACTAGACATATGAACCATGTAATGATATTATCTTAGATGAATATTATAGTAGTGGCAATAGTATAATCCCTTATTGGCATAGCTTCATCTCAATGAGGAAGACAGTTAGTAGCAGTGATAACATAGAGTGCATCAATATACTTCCCTACTAGGTTGGTGGGGCCAACAAAATCAATATCCCACTTTTTAAAGGGTTCTTGTGACAAGATATGATGAAGGGGCATCACATACCTTTTGTTTGACTTTCCCATGCATTGGAAAATGTCACTATTGTGTTTAAGTCTTATCATATTTAAACAAGGTAGGTCACCATAAGCTAGCTAAAAGGACCTTTTACATTATAGCATCACTGACATAGTGTCCTCTAAAAAAACCCTCATGGAATTCCTGAATTACCTTAGCACACTTGTGTTTCATGACATAACATCATAACACTTTATCCTAACCAAGATTATAAAGGTCACTTGTATAAGCTAGAATGGAGTGGAATAAACTGATCGATGCTTATTTTCTAGAGTGCTAAGGTGAGCTAGTGTTGAACTTGTATTCATAAAGGTAGTGATATATTCCAACTCCTCAAGCCCATGTTGACATGAAGCAATTACATGTTAGTCAATTAATCCTCTATGGCATGCATGAATTCACCAAATTCAATGCATGAAATATGATCTAGACCAAAATTGGCATTATTAGGGTAAACCATCACTAAAAATTAGAACTCTTGAAATAACACAATCCATCAACAAATGCATCTATGTAATAACAATTTATTTACTAAGTAATTTAGTGCCCCATGGTGCATGAAGAATATAAATGGAGTTTCCAAAAAGTACTGATGGAACTTTTGGAGGGCATAAACCATAGATAATGCTTTGTGCTATATAGTCATGTTAGTTCTATTCAACTAGAGTAAAATTTCTACTTGAAAAATAGATAAGGTGGTCCAAGTTTCCCTCATCAGGTTGAGCAAGGATAATACCAATCATCTTGCTAGAAACATCGACATCAACATGAAAAGGCTTTGTCTAGTATAGAAACTAGAGAATAAGGGAAATGATAAGCTTATCATTGAGTGTAACAAAGGCTAGATGGTGAGCATTAGTGTAAATAAACTAACCATTTTGTTTTATTAATTATGTTATAGGTTTAATAATCCTGGCATATCCATGAATGAAATTTATATAATATCTAGTATACCCTAGTAAGGCATGTACCTCTCACTGGGTGGTTAGTGTTAGAAAGCAAAAGTATAGCAATATTCTTGGCTGGGTCCACCAAAAGTCCATCAAGACATATGACATGACCAAGTAGAATGCCAAAGGGGGTATAAAATAAACATTTCTTCAAATTTAGGGAAACAAGCATTAGTCAAACATTTAATTAAGACATAAATATTCTAGTCATCAAGGTAGACTTAAAGGAACTTATGAATAAAGCCATTAAAATCTTCAATTATGATATAGGAGAACACAACAGGAGTATTGTTCAAACCAAATGACATGACATTGTAAGCAAGAGATCCCTACTCAGTTACAAATGTGGTATGTAACTTATGTTCTATGATCTAAACTTGATGGTATCCAAATAAGTCTTCCATAAATGTATATATTTCACACCCAACAACTCCTTTGAGTATTTATTCAATGAAGGATGTTGAGAAGGGGTCAATAATACAAGCAACATTAAGTACCTGATAATACACATAGATCTAAATGTGTCCATCCTTATTGATAATGATAACCATAGGACTCACCCACTCATAATGTTTGATATGAGTAATGACTCCCATGTGTAATATGTTATTGATTTCTTATCTAAATCAATCACACAAGTTAGGATTCATTTGATAAGGCCTCTTCTTGATAGGTCTAACACCATATACCAACTTTATGTGTATTTTACCTAAATAAGATGCTATGTACCTAGGGATATGATATATTGATGTATATGGGTTGATGGAGATGCTGACATGTGGCACACATCCCCTTAGTTAGTTATATGGGTACAATATGTTAGGATAATAGAGTAACTTGTGGAAGTAGTACATTGGGTAATGGTAAGCCTACACTAGGATTAAGAGGTTACCCATCCATGGGTTAGATAGATGTATATATATAGGAGATGATTATCATGGTAAAGATATCAAGTAAGCATTGAGTCTTCTAATGTAAGAGGATATTGGAGGTTGTCCCCTCGAAGAGACATTGTGGAGTTATTCCTTCCTAAAGGAGTATTATATGGTGTTTCCCTACCTTAAGGGTATTTCTACATATATTGAATATCAAGATCATTACAAGTGGTAATGATATGTACCGAGGGATATGATATATTGATGTATATGGGTTGATGGAGATGTTGACATGTGGCACACATCCCCTTAGTTATATAGGTACAATATATTAGGATAATAGAGTAACTTTTGGAATTAGTACATTGGGTAATGGTTGGCCTACATTGGGATTAGGAGGTTATCCATCCATGGGTTAGATAGATGTATATATATAGGAGATGATTATCATGGTAAAGATATCAAGTAAGCATTGAGTCTTCTATTGTAAGAGGATATTGGAGGTTGTCCCCTCGAAGAGACATTGTGGAGTTATTCCTTCCTAAAGGAGTATTATATGGTGTTTCCCTACCTTAAGGGTATTTCTACATATATTGAATATCAAGATCATTACAAGTGGTATCAGAGCTTTGATTTGGGCAATTTGTGGAGCGAAACCCTAGTTTTTTTTGAATCATCAATAACTTTTGATTGGGTGAGAATTTTTTCACAAATGTTTTATAGATATGGATAATATTTCAAATAAGTCATAGTAAAAAAATTGAGACTTTTTGATTCGTTTTGAGGGAGTTATTTCTATTTTAGGGTTTATAATAATTTCGCTATATATTTTGAAATATAGGGAATTTTTATTCTAAATTTTTACTAGAGATGTAAGAAAATATAAGAGAAGCACAATCAAAATTTTAGAATTTTTTGAGTTGTTTGAAGTGATTTGTTGCAATTTTATGGATCAATTTTGACATTTTAGGGTTTTATGAACCTTAATTTTTTTTGTGGATCATGGAGTTGCAAACATTTTTAGGGGAAGATGAGATTGATGCTAGAGAATGGTGGATCCTTTTGGAGAATCATTTTAAAAAAACTTTTGGGCTAAGAAGATTACTTCCTTTTTTGTCTAGGCCTGCACTACATTGGTTTGATCAATTGAGTTGTACAGAAAGGTTTTCTTCATGGAAGGAAATAGAACATATCTTTTTAGATCATGGGCTATAAAACAAGAAGTAGAAAAAGAAGCAGTAGAAGAAGAAGAAGTAGAAAAAGAAGAAGAAGAAATAGAAGAATCAATAGAAGAACAACAAGAAGAAGTAGAAGAAGCAATAGAAGAAGAAGAAGAAGAAGAAGAAGAAGAAGAAGAAGAAGAAGAAGAAGAAGAAGAAGAATCGGATGATAAAGGTTCAAATTATTTGGCTCCAAAGAAATATAAGTCAATTTTTCAATTTCATGGATGAATTCAAAAGAAAAGGGTTATTATGTCCATAAACCCTAGCAATAAGTATAACTTCATCAACATGAATGTGTCCAAGCATCTACATATTCAAGCAAAGAATATAAAAGAGGTTCAAGTAGATGGTAAGAATATTTCAATGTTTGAAGATCTAAAGCTCATTATGGAAAAATATGTTTTGCATTCAGATTTTTATGCTTTGGATATGGATGATGTGGATATAGTTCTTAGATATCCATGGTTAGAGACTTTGGGAACAATGAATATTAATGTTCAAAAATAGTTCATGAAGTTTTGGTATAAGAAAAAGAAGATCACTTTACAAGATATCATAGTGAAAAAGGCACCAATAACAATCCAGGTAGATTGTGAGGATGAGATGGAAACAGGTGATGAAGAACATGATGAATATTTAGATGATATAGATAAAGACACACTACAAATGAGCACTTCATCTACTCAAGAGACAAAGAAGGAAAAGGTGGAAGAGGTAGAAGCAAAGGTGGATAATGTCAAAGTATTTGAAAAGGTTGAGGTATATAGACACCCACATCATCATGAGAGGAAACAATCATGGAACCAGGTGAGGAAGTGTCATAATAAAAATCATTTTGTCTATACAGGAAATAAAATTTCCAATCATTATGGATATGCATGGAATCCAAAGAAAAAATACTATGGCACATGGAATGAATGGGGAAATCATTATGACTATGCATGGAAGAATACCTACTATGGTCATGGTTAGAATCAGAGAAGCGCATCAAAATATGGTACATGGAATAAAAAGAGGAGTAATTATGCTTGGACACCAAAGCAGTATAATTATGATCATGAAAAAAATCAGAGGAGCACAATGGATTTTAGACACAATATTGGAGATATATCACCTACCAAGATCACATATGGATGGTTAGATGATTGAGATTGGAGACAAGTGTGCAATGATTTGAAGCACACTCATTATTTGGCTTCTTCTTATGTTTCAAGGATGAAACATATCAAAGAGGGAAGTAATGCTATATACTTAAGGATATGATATATTGATGTATATGGGTTGATGGAGATGATGACATGTGGCACACATCCCCTTAGTTAGTTATATGGGTACAATATATTAGGATAATAGAGTAACTTGTAGAATTAGTACATTGGGTAATGGTCAACCTACATTGGGATTAGGTAGTTATGCATCCATGGGTTAGATAGATGTATATATATAAGAGATGATTATCATGGTAAAGATATCAAGTAAGCATTGAGTCTTCTATTGTAAGAGGATATTGGAGGTTGTCCCCTTGAAGAGACATTGTGGAGTTATTCCTTCATAAAGGAGTATTATATGGTGTTTCCCTACCTTAAGGGTATTTCTGCATATATTGAATATCAAGATCATTACATATGAATGCATGCATTTAATTTTAATATAGTTTTATGGGAAGACATATTGATACTCTTTCAATATCTCAAACACCTTAGAGTTATCTGTATTAGATTAGTAGTCTCCCACAATAAGCATCTTGGGCACCTCTTTGTACCAATATTTCATTGAATAGTATAGAGTGGCTCTAAGTATGGGTCTTGTTTGTATTAGATGGTATTGCAAAAATTAGACATGGCATAATCCATGTGTGCATCTAAATGATTAGTCAATAAGTTAGTAAAATTAGGTCCAACACCTTCATCAACTTGGTACATGACTTTCTTTTTAGCCTTGTTGATTTTTTTATTTTAGTGCATGGTCTAGTATAGGTTTAGGTAGTGGAGAGGATGAATTTTCATCAAGTTTTTGGAAAATAGTCAAGCTCTCTTCTTGCATACCATGTATGCATCTGATTTGATCTTCAATTAGGGCCAGGTCACCTACTATAATTTGATTCATGGCTTTCAATGTAAGGTGTAAATCCATCTATGGGGAAGAACTCATGTCTATATAGAACTATTCATGGACATACCACACTCTATCCTAAGTTCATAGAGTGCTATAGAATGCATGAACCTAGAGGTACTCAAGAAAAAATGATTCATCAGTCATCTATATAGTCTCACAAGCTTCAAGGTGAGGTTTAGGAGCTATAATACCACTATACCTAATGGCATCACATATACCGTTATCATGGTGAAAGTGATGGTGTAAAGTAGATTGAACTTGAGCCCAAGTAAGCAAGTTCTCCAGACAAGTTATCTACCATCGAGTATCTATGCCATCAAAGATATGAATAATTAATTTTACCCATTCAATGTCAGAGTCATAGAAGGATTCCAACTACTGTACAGACTTTTAGACTTATATTTTACCGTAGAACCTTGGAACTTCATTTAATATTACTGGTGGTGCAACCATGATTTGTCTATTAAGGAGATGAAAAATTTTATGGCATTTATGATACATTAATGGATTATCATATTGATTTCCTATGGTGCTATAGATCTTCCTAGTAAGATAATAATCACCTTGAGCCTAGACTCATAGATATTACTAGTGGTGTCAGACAAAGATTGTGCATCCATCCAATGTAATATGACATCCAAGGTGGGGTCAAAGTGTTAATTATGCTAGGTTGTGACATTATAAATGTGATTTATGTCCTCATTAGCATTAACTGACTCAACATAGGGAGGCCCTTGAGCATAGTCCAAAGGAATGACAATGTGCTACTCATCATCATCAAAGCTAATGTATCACTTCTTAAATCTCAAATCAACATTATTTTTATAACACCATGGGTGACCCAATAGAGATAAGAAGTCATCAACTTCAACCAACTCTGACTTCAATATTAGCTTTGAAAGTGATATAAAGGATATCCATGATGGAATATTTAAGTACACCAATGGGAAAAGTATGATTCTTGTTGGCCATAAATAACACATGGGGTGAAGGATATAAAGATGGGCTGACCATATTTTTATAGGCATACTTGATAAGAGCATTTACTTTAGTGCTGGTATCAACTAATATATCATGAATAACCCATCCATGTATACCAACATTAAACAATATCTCCTTATCCCCTTCTGAGCTAGGTTGGATGTGAGTTTTTTGTTGCCATGCATGGTTTAACTTGTAATATTTAGTAGGCCTAGGAATATGATTTCTTATCTAGTTTCAAAATAATGGTACAATATACTCATCTAGTAATCATTTACATAACTCTTGAAATTCATATCACACCATGTCATGAAGGTCTATAACTTTATGCATATTAGCAAATGTAATAGCATCATGATCCTTGAGGAATTGGATGCATCCTTTTAATTCTCTTACCAGGGTCATAGTGTATTAAAACACCTCTTTATACTATTGATAATCTAAATAGTGATTATTCTAAGGCGCCTCTCATTGAATTTTATCAATGGGTAGATTAGACATAGACTAGGACTAACCACCACTTTGTGTTGTAATATTAACTTTTAGACCCATCAAAGTTACAAGGTGCAGTATCCATTATGGATTTTTAATACATATCATGTCATCACTATTATTGTTTCTTTCCTTTGTAATAGTAGTGTACAAGTTAGGGCACTCCTGCACATGGTGTTCATTTTTATAAAAGGCACATGTAGTATATACCAAGCAATCATGTTGGTAGTAATCTAGGGAAAAACACTTATAATAGGTTCATGGTGGAAATCATCCACCTCCATTTACTCAACCTTAAACACAACCATGATAACCACCAATATTCTCTTGGTTATTAGTAACATACATCTAGCACATATCATGCATGCACACCTCATGAATTTCACTAATTAGATGAAAATCATTGGTATTATGAGTGTATGTATTACATATCTTGAAATAGGTTGATAAATTTAATTTAGTGGTGAATTTTAATAGAGGACAATCCTTGAAATCATGCTCTTCCTAAAAATTCTCACAAGATTGCTTCATTATGGCATGAATACTCTTATAAGGACAATTATTCTAGTTGTGGCCCATAGACTCATAGTCTACACACTATAAACCACAATGGGTGTTATGAGAATTATGTGCAAAGAGATTTTATAGATGAGATTCCATGGTAGTTATTTGAGCCTCCATGAAGGGACTAATCCCTATATCAATACTATTAATAAATTTGATGCAAAGGGTTACTTCCAAGGCCTCATGCAGATTGGTGAAAGTTTTCTATGATAAGGTACATCTAAAGGGGAGAAATAAACCTCCTAAAACCCATTGGGCATGTTGAGTAACATTTATCTTAAAATAGAGTTTCGAAAGAAGCATCTTGAAATGTGCATCATACTCACACACACTCTTAGTGAGTTCTTGCTTGATATCCTTCAAAGTAGATATGATTTGTTATTAAAACTCCAAGATATCAAATTAATGGAGGAATGTTGCCTTTAGTTAATCATAATCCACCATAAATTAATGTAGATCATACTTCTAATACCACTTATGTGGATCATCTATAAGGGTGGTAAAAAATTGGGTTTATTTTCTTTTAGAAGAGGTGATGCCATGTACTCACTAAATACATTCACACTTGTGAAGATGATATGTGACATTTCCCATACCTTGATACTCCAAAAAGTGAAGTGTCATATCATAGTATATAGTGGTGGTTGAGGGGCTTGTAATGGGGTCTATTGAGAAGCACTTTCAATCCCTCCTACACCTTGTGGGGGAGGTCCACCGTTACCTCCTATGCCTCCACCAATTCATATGGTTGAACCACCACCTATTCCACCTACCACACCCCCCATAGTAATAGAATCACCCAATATGTTTGGAGATAGGGCAAGTTTAGTAACTATAATTAGGATGATACTTTTCCCACTAGTTATGTCTTTTCTATCAGGCTTCCCAAATTAGGCCACATAATTATCACACAAAGGAAAAGAAATAGCCAATAAATTATTATATGAATATTATTATACAAATGTTTCTCTCAAAAATTAATATTATAACTCTACACTATCTATATCCCAATTATTTACAAATATATCATCTAACTCAAAAACATGAGCACACATTATGGGTGGGGAATTGGGCTTGTCCAAATCGAGTTCTTTAGTCACCACTACCTGACTTGATTTTAACATGCATACTTGATTTGGAATTAGGTGAATTATTATGGCTGGGGAGTCTTATTTATCCTCTTTCACTTCCATATATACCCTTATAACACTTCTTGAGTCCTCCTATCCCCTTCTTAGATTGCTTCCATGCACAATCCTTTACCAATCTTCATCATACTTGCCCTTCCACAATTATCGCTAAATGGATACCATACTGAACCAATAATTATCATTCAAAAGGGTCTCTTAATTTCACCACAAACCATGTTGCTCATGTGAGAAATATTTTAGCCTTCCATGGATAAATTCTCAAGTCTAGAATCTATAAAGAGCTTCTTAACCTCTAGCAAAAAGTGTTTGATATATCTACCACATGTTTCTCAGAAGAAGTGAAACTGAACTTCCTATAGATAAGAATAAGTTGATACTACATATTATAATATTTAAATATTCAAAACCCCTCACCACCAAACATTAACAACACATGTCCAAGGTGATCCCAACCTTGCTAAGTCTAACTAATGCTCTAGTATCCAAGCTATCTTCCATCCATGGTTTCTTGACTAGTTTTGAGCATAAACCATAATCTAAGCATAAATTTGAACAAGCACCTATAAAAATAATGTCTCATATAATGAGTTTTATATATTATATTCAACCCATGCACATGTAAAAATTAATAGTTCAAGAAATGGTACTATAAAATTATCTTCAATGCTAGTAACTCATCACTCAATATTCTCAAGTGACAGTCATTCAAGCATCTTCAACCATCATGTAGGAAAACACTATAGGTTTTAATAATGGAACCAAAATGTTGGGATTCTTTTCCTTACATAGGCATAACTTTCCTTAGGTACATTTTGAAGTGATTAAGAACCCAATGTGATAGTACAATGGCATTTCGAGTAAGAATGAGTTCTTGAGAACTCACATGAATCATGCAATAAGGGACTGATTCCCATTGGCTTTTTCATGCAAGTGTATACTAATAGACAAGGCCACTTGAATAAATACATATTAATATTATCATTATATAATCCATCTTGACACACATTTATTACTCAATGATAAAAAAGATAAATATTGCATAAACAGTAATGATTACCCTTAATTCAGTTAATTAAACAACAAAATACGATGATAACTAATAATATTATTTCCATAGCTGAATAATAATATTATAGCAACACAAGTTCCATTCATCATATTTATAAGTGATCTTCAAAGAGTAAATTCTAGTGTTATAATGCAATTCACTCATATAAATATATCAATAATATCTAATTGAGAAGCAAAAACAACCTTAAAACTTCCAATATAGGGGTATTTATACTTGGTTTTCCCCAACCAAGTAGTTACAAAAATAATTACACTTATGGTGACTCACCAACGATCATCAACACACTTGAGTTATAGTAGCCAATTACATTGATTTCCAAAAAAACTAGGCCTTCTTCCCCCATATTCTCTCTTTGATACAAGATCCTCATTTCCAAGCACCCATCTTCTATAGAATAGTGTTAGATTCATTCTTGATGTATTCTCTTTCATCCCTATAAATTTATCCCTAACCGTTATCTACTTTTTACGCACTCTCCAAGTCTTTGACTAATTTTCAATTCCTTCATTATTAGGTTACCCATTTATCATGCACATTTATTATATGACTTGTTCCTTCTGTGACATGGACTCCATCACCATTATCTTCTAAATTGTTTCTCTCTATGTCGATTATTCCAAAAAGTACTTAGCCAAAAATTTGGGGCCCAATAATAAGTGTTTGCTTTTGATGGTTTTCCAATTCATCATGATAAGTAAAGAGCATAACATGAGTAGAGAAAATTTCATCTAGAGGATGTAAAAAATTATCATGTTTATTTTGACTATCCATGAAATTATTTAATCTATTTTTAATTTAATTAATTAAACTAATATATTTAAACTATTGAAATTGATATACAAGAATATACATGAAATACAATAAAATATAAAATTAAAAAAAACACAATTTGTAAGAATTTTATATGTTATTAGATAAGTTAAAAAGAGGACATGGTTGTAATATGGCCTCATCTTGGTTGATTTCACACTTATTTTTTTTATTTGGCTTGATGTGACTATCTGTGAGGGTTAAATGATAAATTTTGTCTACCAATATGTTGCATAGAATACCTAAAAACCACAAACCCTTATTCCTACACAAAGACACAATAGGGATCAAATTAAAATGGATAGAATAGGGTTAGGAGAATAACTGATCTACCATTAGAAAACCCTATGTAATTTGAGTGTTGCCTACATATCCCAAATGAGCCTCAAGTTGATGTAGTTCTTACTCATAAAGTGATTGTGATCCGTGATGTAATAATGTATGAATTTAGCTAGAATATTGATTGAATCAATTGATGATGGATGCCATTAAACTAAAATAAATTATATTTAGACTTATTATATGTCTCTTAAAATGTATTATAATTGAAATTGGAAGAAATAGTTCTCTTTTGCTCAGTGTGCAATACAATTGCCAAGTGATTGCTAGATGTATTTGGAGAAGTCTTGATGTACTTATATAGGGGAATATTTAGAATATTTTCACTAACCAAATTTAAAAAATGTACAAGAGATCCATTTTTAATTTTATAAATTTGAAAAATTAACTATTGAAGTATGGGGGACAAATCCATGCCAATGGAAAAGCTTGTAGTGCAACCTTGTTTGATCTAGTGTGGACTTGTCCTAGAAGGACCAAGATTACTGGAAATGGTCTGACATGAACTTGTAGGTTGAATAGGGATGAATGGGATTGAAATGAGAATGCATGTATGATATTTTGTATGTTTTATAGAAATATAGTCTCTTTTATAGATCACAAGTTAGAAAAATGGTGAACAAACCAAGGAAGGTAAGGATGCCAAGATTAAATATTATCAAGCATTTAAAGATTAATTTTATGTGTCTACATTTACCCAATTTATTCTAGTGATGAAAAAAGTGAAATTAATAGAGTAAAGTATATACAAACCTGAGAGTGTATACACACTCTATTTTTTAATGCAATTATTGATTGTGCAAGAAACATTAATGCAAAACATACAACAATGCCACTAAAGGTAGTTATTATCCGTATTTGAAGGGTGAAAATATGAAAATTGAAATTGAAATTTTGAAAAGAGAGTAAGGAAAGTATATCCCTGAAGGAGTATGCAATGTAATTACCCTATAACTTGAAAGTGGAGAAGTTATTGTCCCATTCTTGAGGCATTTAGAGAAATTTTGAACCTTTGGTGAATTAAGAGTGATCAAGTCTCAATTTGAAAACCTTTGAATGCTCTTGAATTGGAAAGATTATATGCTCCAACTCTCGTTTGAATATCTAGAGTACTCTATAAAATATTTGAAGGGGTGAAACCACCAAATGTGGTTCTCTACATAGAAAAAGTACAACCATAGACATTGAGTGTCACTACACTCTAATGTGGGTCATTTTCAATATGAAGACAAATCACACCATTATAGGAAGATCTATATTTTTTTCAAAAATTTCAATTTTTAAACTTGAAAAAATTAAATTTCCCATATAATAACTTGAACATGAATGAGTATCATGCCCCTTATACTGTACTAAATTGATACTGAATGCCATTTTAACTTTGAAACTATTAAAACATTTAATTATTTGAAATTTTCCACTTGCAATTTTAAGAATGAGTGCACATGCATGCCACATGCCCTCATAATCTAAAATTATTGAATGTTTTAATTTTTAAAACCATATAATGCCATAAATCTAAAATTTTCTCATGAGACTTAAAATTTTAACATAATCCCATTGTGATGCCCCCATTCTAAGATGAAAGATGTAGTTTGTAAGCTACCTAGCTCAAAATAAAGCATATGCAAAATATATAATCATTTAGTATAATTTAATTTTTTAATGTATTGCATCATAATATTTGAATACAAAATTAAATTTATATATGTAAAATGTGTTAGATAGATATATCATTGAAGCACATAAGCATCATATGAATGATATGTATCATGGTACCAAAGTAAGATTAGAGAGTAGGAATAATACATAATATGAATCATGACACCATATAAATAAGCAAGTAACATAAAAGCAATATCATAAAATGTCACATAATTTGTCTATAATGTCACACATAAGGTCTAGAGGCCACATGCAGGGGACATGTGAATGTTTCATAAACACACAAGGCCAAGGACCACACAAAAATGGTATGAGAATACCATTCAATAAAGAATTTATACATACAAGGCCAAGGGCCACAAATAATGAGAAAGTTCTAACTTCTCATGCAATAAAGTAAGAAAGAATCATGTAAGAAATGAAACTAGTATGCATTATCCTTATGAATCAATGTTAGTGTTATAAATTAAAATCTTTCATGTAGAAAATGTAAACACTCATATGATATATATCTCAACATGGTAAAAAGTGTTAGAATAGGGGTTTTCTTATTTTCCATATTTATTTATTATAGGCTTTTTTATATCAGTTGAAATTTTCTTACTTTCATGGATAGGTTTGCTTTGGTGTACTTAGAGTTATATTTTGACCAGATGAATAGGATGTAACTCCCTTTAATGGCTATTTTGGGTATGAGATTTACTCTTTTATTCTTGGCTCTTTGATCACCTTTATTGGGAGGAGTTACTCATGCACTCTTTTATGTACATCTCTCTTGGTAAGCTATTGTTCAATGAAATATTGGTTTTGATATTATCTTGTTTATGCAATATTCTTGTATTTGTGATTTAATTTTAATACAACTATTATGTTGTGTACATGCTTGACTTGTGACTATCACAAACCTATGTATTCACTTGATCTAGAGATTTTGATATCCACTCTGATATGGTATCAGAGCCACTCTAGTATTCGATTGTCTAGTTTTTTATTTCTATTAGTTTATTTGAAATCTTGAGATTTGTTATTTGCAAATAAAATCTAGTTTTCATAATCCATTTATGGTAGTTTTTTCATCTTCGGTGGAGTCATCTTTTTTGTAGAACTTGTTCATTGACAGCCATTACCATAGTTTCTATCATTTCTTTGTGACTGTGTGTTCAATTTGCTTTGATGAATTTTTATACAAAAAATCTATGTACTTCCATATAGCCTCAATTTTGGTCTCCTCTACTCAGTATCGATATGTGTTTGACCTCAGTTGGTTTTGTGCATTCAACCCTCATTTTACATTTCTTCACCATTTTCAAAGGAATCATACTATTTCAAAGGCTTGAAAGTTTCTTCCAAAACAAGCTAAGTCTATTCAAGTTTTCCCTATTTGTTTTAGCATGTTAACTTATTTTTTTAATAGCTTGATTTAAAAACAAGGGTAAATAGGTTACTTTTATTTTAATGTAAAAGTAATGCATACAAATATTGGTCAAGTTTAGAATTGTTAATGGATATTTTTTATAAAATAATATATTATGAGAAATATTTAAAAATAAAGTGTTATTCATTTTTTCACTTTATCACATTATAATTTCTTCCTTGGATGCATTATCAGATGAGTCTGATGTCCTCTTTTGTTTACAAAATCTCATCTTTTGACTAATTGCACTAATTTCTCAAGATGTAGTATCAATTGAGTTTGATGTCTTTTGAGTATGCATTTGAAACATTTGGGGGGGAGTTCACCATTTCATAGTTTACGAGGGGTATGTTGTGCCTTTTTGGTTACTCTTTTCATTCTACTTACACTTTCATTTCTATAACAACTTCAACTTGCACTACTACTACATCTCATTTTTTTACTAATGGATTCAAGTTCAATCAAACCACTAAATCAATTTAACTATAATGAATGTAAGATCAATATGATAATCATTATAAGGATTAAAGGCTTATATAAGATAACCATGGCTGATGAAACTAAACCTAACATAGATGTAGAGATAGTTAAGTGGTATAACTATAGTGATAAATCTTATGGGTTATTATATGTTTTTGTAGCACCTAATCTCTTATTTCACTTAGAGCCTACCAAATCACCTCATTATATATGAACCATTCTAGGTAAAATATTTAGGGAGAAAGATGTGATGAGAGGTCATGGGATTGAGAATGAACTCATTAGCCTAAGTCCTTGAAACTTTGACACCCTTCAAGATTTATTCACTAAGTTTAAGTTTTTGAGATTATAATTGAAATAATATGGGATAAATAAATAAGATGACTAATTTTTTATTTCTATACTCTCTAAACTAGGTCCTGACTATTCAATTTTTGTTTACTTTCCATGCTACTAAAAGTTCTTTGGGCACTTCATGGAAAATTCCATCTTTAGATGCTTTCATTTTTGACTTAACTAGGGAACAATACAAGTTAATTTAGATGGGCACATTGACGTCCATAAAACCTCAAGCCCTAATTATTGGGAATGGGAAAGTAAAGACTTTAAAGAAAGAGAAGAAGAAGAATAATAAGGATCAAGAGAATAAAGAATCAACCTGTACCAAAACCAACATTGAAGCCTCCTCTTCTAATTGTATACCTAAGAAATAAAAGGTTAAGTTTGCCTACTATAATAAAAATGGGCATGAAGAAGGAAATAAACCACCTAACTCATCTCTTAGAGAAGAACAACATAGGTGTTACTGAGTCCATCAAGCAAAATTCATCTACCCAAGATTATAATAAGGCAAAGGGCAAGGAGTAAGAGAAAGAAAAGGGAAAGGATCTTGTATCAATTAAAAATTCAACATCTTCATGGGTCATTATCTCAGGTGATTCTCACCACATGGGATCTTTACTAGTTGATTTTTCTTTCACAGATCCTTGTAGCATGTCTTATATTAGTTTGGGTGATGACACTTTTGTACTAGTTATAGGGAGAGGGTTTATTGAAATATAATGAAGAAAATTAAATAGTTTTCTAAGTGTCCCTTCACTTCCAACCAATCTCCTATTAGTGTATCAAATCACTCATATCATAAAATACATGAGGGTTAAGTTTTTACCAGATTCAATTATCATCAAGGACTTACATAGTGATACTATAGTGGTAGTGGTTAGGGTAAATCACCAAGATAGGTTATACACCTCATATTTTTCACCTAAATCTTTTTTCAACATTACTGAATCATTTTGATAGAGTTAGAAAAATATGGCATGAGTAGTTTAGACACCTTAAATACCCCTACCTTGAAGAACTTAGCAAAAATGTCATGGTTTTAGGCTTGCCTCAGATCCAATTATCTAAGGGACTTTGTGAAGGGTACTCTCTTATAAAGTATCCCAAATCAAAATTTGATAAAGGAAAAGCTTAGAGGGCTTCACAAGCATTGGAGTTAGTACACAATTATGTATTTGGGCCTTTTTGCAGTTTATCTTTTATAAGGGATAAGTACATTCTCACTTTCATTTATGATTTATTGAGATATACATGGGTATACTTTCTTACAAAAAAAGTTTGAAGTGTTTAAAGATTTTCAAAACTGTAAGGCACTTATTGAGAAATAATCTGAGAAATCCATCAAGGTTATTTGAACTTACAATGGAGGTGAATATGTTAGCAATAGATTTGAGTAATTTTAAAGCATAGAGGGGATTGATTTGTAGTGGATAGTTACATTCCTTCACAAAATAAAGTTACAAAACATAAGAATAGGTCCTTGAAAGAGATGGCTAGCTATATTATTCACTCTAAGACCTTATCACCTCATTATTAGGATAAAGACATTTATTGCACTTGATATATTTAGAATAGGGTTCTTCATAAAGATTTGAAAAGAATAACACCCTTTAAATATTGTCATAGAAGGAAACCTAATGTTGAACACCTTAGGGTTTTTATATCTCTAGCTATGGTATACATACTAAAGAAGATACACAAAGCTATAGAACCTTAATCCAATCTTTACATATTTATAGGTTATCTAGATGGTGTCAAAGGGTAATACCTTCTACATCCAACCACACATGAGTTATTCATAGAGAGAAGTTTTCATTTTTAGGATAATTCCATAGATTCAACACTTGACACTCTTTCTCTTTCATTATATTCACTCAGACTTGATGATTCTTCTTCTGATTTAGATCATCTAGAGTAGGTTCTTGAGTTAGGGTTTTTTTCTTATTCTATTTATAATAGAGAGGGTAGTGATGGGGAGTATTCTACATCCACTTCTAGTCATGTATCAAAGGATTAGGATTCAACACTTGACTCACCCACATTTGGGCCCCTTTGGACTAGGCAGACACTTTAGAGTGCAGACACTGGGGTAAGGGATCCAACAAATGATAGATGTACCTAATAAGATTATCATAGTGTTCCACATGATTTATTTACTTGAATTTTGGATCCATAGACATTTTAAGAGGATTTAATATTACCTAAGTGGGTTAGTGATATGTAGGAAGAATATTCTTCCTTGATCAAAAATCATACTTGGGATTTAACTTCACTTCCTAAGGGAAGGAAGATGGTTTGATGTAGGTGGAAATTGAACCAAGTTTGTAACATATGGGTTGGTGATAAGTAAAAGGAGTGATTGGTCACCAAGTTTTTTTCACAAGTATCCAACATTGAATCCTTAGAGACCTTTTCACCTATTTCAATGATGAGTTTGATCTGACTCATACTAGCTATAGCTGTAACACATGGTTGGGATGTGTACTAGGTGGATGTGAAGAGTGCCTTTATTCACATAGACCTTGAAGAGAAGATATACATGGATTAGACACCTAGGTTTATTTATGATTCATCCATAGTTTGAAGACTCAGGAAATTCATCTATGGCCTCAAACAAGCCCCTTAGGCTTAGTATGCCAAGATGGATTCCTTCCTCCATACTTTAGGTTTCACCAAGTGTCATTTAGACCTCAATGTATATTTTTTACATTATAATGATTCTTTACTAATAATGGTCCTTTATGTTGATAATGTTTTGATCACCAAGAGTTACTCATAGCTATTGCAATGGTGAAGATAACTCTATAAGATAGATTTGACATGACTAACTTATGTTTTCTACAGTACTTTCGAGGCATCAAGATTTCACAATCTAATTTAAGAATTTCACTTACACATCCCTAATATGTTCTCAATGTTTTGGTTGAAATTTAACATGGATGATTGTAAGACATCTCTGATTCCCTTTATATGAGGATTGAAACTTGAGGCTAACTATTCTACACCTTTGGTTGATGCCACTCAACAACGATAGCTTGTTGGTAGCCTTATTTATCTAACTCATACCAGACTTGCTATTTTATATGAAGTGGGATTTATCTCTAGATTCATGTAGGAACCCCATGAGCTACATTAGATACCAACTAAGAGGATATTGTACTACATTTAGGTTTCTTATAGATTCAAGATTTAGTATAGATTTGGCATAGATGCTGACTTGGTTGGTTTTATAGATTTATATTGGGCTATAAATACTTAAAATCATAAGTCCACTTTAGGTTATAAATTTTATTTGGGTTTTAGTCCTATCAGTTAGTCTAATAAGAAGAAAAATGATATTTTTATATCATCCATAGAGGTAGGGTATAATGGAGCTGTTAACATAGTTACTAAGGCTATTTAGCTTTAAGGGATTCTATTTGAGTCTAGAATTCCTTTTAAACTACCCATCATCATCTATTATGATAACTAGAGTACCATACAAATATGTAAGATCTAGTTCAACACCATTAGACAAAACACATTGATATTTACATGCATCTTATTTAAGATCTTATTCATGGTCAAGTTATTGACTTGAGATTTTTCTAGTCTTTAAGAAGGTTGTAGATATCTTTACCAAACCCTTCATTGAGAGTAAGTTTATTCATCTATGAGCTGTTCTTGGGGTGTGTTATACATCAACATAAACATCATCTTTAAGGGGGTGTTCTAGCATCTTCACTTCTTCTATGTATTTCTTTTTGGGGGGGGGGGAATTTTTCCTATGGATTTTCTCCTTTTCTCTACTTTATGGGAAATTGCTTTATATTGGGTACCTAACAGGCCTAGTTGTCGAGACCTATTTATTTTTTTCTCTACCCACCTAATTTGTGCTTATGGGAGGGGTATTAGAGTATAGGTTTTATTTTTTCCCATATTTATTTATTACGGTCTTTTTTACCTCACTTGGAGTTTTCATACTTTATGGATAAGCTTTCTTAGGTGTACTTAGAGTTACATTTTGACCAGATGAATAGGAAATAAGTTCCTTGACTAGTTATTTTGGGTATGGGAGTTACTATTCTATTATCAGCTCTTTGACCACCTTTTTTGGGAGGAGTTACTCATGCAGTCATATAAATACATCTCTTTTGGTGAGCTATTGTTCAATGAAAGATTAGTTTTGCTCTTATCTTATTTATGCCCTATTCTCATATTTGTGATTTCATTTTCTTATAACTATTATGTTGTGTGCATGATTGAGCTATGACTATCAAAAACATATGAATTCACTTGATCTAGATATCTTGGTGTCCACTCTGATAGAAATTTTGTGGATAGATATAACTTGCTAAATTTTTCTTGGAGAATGAAGAGATGTTCCCAACTTAGCAAGGTTGTTGGCTAATAAGGGAATCCCAACATTGAAACCATGTGAGAATATGTCTTTTATCACACTTAAATAGCTTGTGAAAAATAATGTGCATTTTAAATTTGAAATATTCTACCTACCTAGCATAAAATAAATAACATATGTAAATAAATAAGCTAGAAATAATCAAGTGGGGTGTTGAAAATTGAAAATTGAAGTATGGTAGGTATGCAATTTGTAATCAAGTGGGGTTTTGAAAGAATTTATAAGATTGTTTGAATTGGCTTGTAAAAATCAAGAGGGTAAGTTCCCAAAGTGAAAATAAATCTAAGGGCTAAAATATGTAGTGAAATTAATGTAACGAATTTATGTAAAAAGGATAATGCAAGTAGCCAACCAATAACCTGATTAGAGGAGAGTTCCTATGGGGTTCCCCCATAAATGGTATATCTAATTGATTTATTTTATGATAAAATACTAACTGGAATATGATTCCACTATGCATAACCATTTGATTAATTATATTACATATTAGTCACAATTGTATTAGAGGTATTTGTTAGAGTGTGCCTTGTTGTGTGATCTTATGTTGGGATTATATTCTCCTTTGAGATTATGACCATTGTAATATCTTAATGAAATGTTAGAGAATAATAATTAGTACTGAGAGTATCTTACATTAATATTTGCTATGATTTTCCAAGGTTTTTATTTTATTATTATAAAGTAGGATTAATTTGAAATAATGTTGAAAATGATTGAGGACTAATAGTGATTGGTAATGTGATAGACACAATGAAATGTGTTGGTTTTGTAACTTGATGGAGATGTTATGTATGATACCTAATATATTTTATAAAATCTATATTGTAGATATTTAATTATTGTAAACATGTAACCATAACATTAGTGCATTGTTTTCTATCCATAAGTGGTTTGATAATGGGAGGCTCTAAATATAAGAATGTTTCTTTGTTGCCTCTTTTGCGATCATATTTGTAGAATCAAATTTGGATATGGATTCTTGTTTTGAAAATATTTTATTAATAAATCATATTTTTAAAGTATATTGATTTTACTTTGGTAATTGTATTTCTAAATGGAAATCTATGTGTCTTTAATCATTATGCTTGTACCTTCTAATTGGAAGATGAGATCATTCTATTAGAAATATTACATTTAACCATTTGTGAAATAATATTACAACTATTTTAAATATTTTTTAAATTAACTTGATTTGAAATAGGTGCCTTGCCCTTATGAAAGAGATATATATTTATTAACCCACTCCAACATATGTGAATACAAAGGGAGATGAGTAATCATATTCATTAATGGGATTGAAATTTAGCTTTCATAGTTGATCATATATTATTTATTGTGTATCTTCATCATCAATACTATATTAATATTAAATTATACATGAATTTTCTAAATTAACCAATAATGGGTTTTCCTGAATGGGCTCTATTAATTACTAAGGAAATTGGTTCATGTTGAATCTTTAATTTGATAGATTCATCAATTTATTTAGGAATTTATTATTTTAGCATAGTTTCCTTGATAAGCTACTCTATTTTCTTAAGAATTTGATCACTTTTTGGGGTATGATTTACATTACTTGATTCACCCACTCCATAAGTATGCATTTGTGCCATTAGAATTAGTTGTTCAAGTGGTATGATAGAGAGCTTGTTGGATTGTGATTATGTCATTTTGTAATAGTGGAAAGGTACATCATCAACTATAATTATATATTCATTTGTATCATGTAAATATTTTATACATTTATGAAATGTAAAAGGTATAGCTTCCATTGCATGAATCAAAGACCAACCCAAGAAGAGATTATATAGTAACTAATTAGGTATGAATTGAAAAATAGTGGATACCATTTTTGGTCATAGTAGTAAATCCAATGTGATGGTTCCCAATATTTTATTTTGAGTGCTATAAAAATGATATATTAATTAATTTGATCTATGAATACCATCCTTATCGAAACCTAATTTTAGTATGAATCCATAGATGTATATATTTATCCCATAACCATTGTCAACTAATGTACACTTAATTAGATTTTTGTGTATATGCACTTGAATGAATAATGGAATATTATGCTCCATGACATGTTTGGGAGGTACATACTCTTTATCAAAGGTAAAAATATTGTCAATATCTTTGAAATAATTTATGATAGAAACAAATGAATATGGATATGTATCCATAGGAAGAGTTGTATCTCATAACATGGCATATAATATATCCTTATAATCTTGTGATTTCTTAAATAACTCTAAAATAATTTTTTTATTTAGAATATTATGTAGTTAGTCAATGAGATCATACCCCTTGGGTTGATAAAATTGTCTTGGAGGAGGTGAAGGAGTAACATTTTGTGTAATAGGATTGGGTTAGGGAGGTAAAGGTGGTCATCCTATTATAGTTTAAATAATAAGGACATGGGGATCTATTATGAATTGTGGATTAGTAATGGGAATGGATGGATGAATAGAATTTGAGGGTGAGGAGGAGGAAGAAAAAAAGGCCATGCACATGTTCTTTGGCATTAAGCTGTGATAGGAAGTAATTCATATTGGATATTATTATAATAGATATAAATAAAAATATGAGTTTGAGAGATGAATTGTATTAAATTTGTACATAGGAAGAATACTCTTATTTATACCTAAGACCTCTTTGTTCAATATTATATGGAATATTCATGCCCTCTTACCCCTAAATGGTGACAAAATTATCTTGTGATGATGGTGATTTTTTATGAAAACTATTAGTGGATGTGATATTGTACCAATAAGAATTAAAAAGTGTTTGAGGGTATATATTATACATTTTATTATCTTGATTTTATTTATGCTTGATCCATGCTTTGACATAATGAATAACATGTTGAAAGGGAATAATAGATGTAACGATGAATTTCATAATTCTATGTAACATATGGAAGAAATGATTCCATTATGAATATAATACAATATTATTCAAATAATATTAATGACTATGAATATAATACAATAAAAAATCAAGGTATAATGGTGATCTAGGCAAATGTTTGAATGATTATGTGGGATCTTAAATATAACTACTTGTTCATTGATTAGTGTTATACTAATGTTTTGAAATAATAATAATAGAGGTAAAATCATGTTTGTATCATACTAACCCCAATATAAGGGTACAATAAGGGTAAATCCATTAGGAGATGCACTATTTTCAAGTGCACCACAAATCAAATGGCTAAAAGAGATTTCCTATAGTATAATCAAGGGATCCTAGACATTTTTGATATACTATGAGGTATGTGGAAAATAAAGTTCATGTTTATTATTGTATAATGACTATGAGTATTGGGGAAAACCTTTCACACCATGATTTATATAAATAGATCAATACATATCCCTTCACAATAGTCACTAAGTAGTTTTAAAATTATTATAACATAGTTTATAAAAACAAGCACAAGAAATAAAAATAAATAAATAATAAAATTTTAAATTTTTTTTGTGTATAAAAGTAAAAAAAATTAAACTTGAGTTCTAAAGAAATAAATTCTATATCAGATTTATATAAGGTGACAAGATAATCTCTTAAGTACCAGATAACTCCAAGGTCGATTAAAATTGAATTGTTACATATTAGATTTATTTATAAGGTTAAAGGTTATTTTATTTTAGTGTCATGAATTTATAGAAATATGTATGAATTCTTGGGGTAAAAATCAAACAAACAAGTAGTGTGCTAAAAATAGTGTGTTCATTGAAATGTTTAATCTATTTTGAATTGAATTAATTAAACTAGTAGATTTAAACTTTTGAAATTAATATACAAGTGTATATAAAAAAATAAAATATAGAATTTATAGAATTAATTTTTTTTTTAAAAATATTAAAAAATCCAAAGGATATGTAAACCTCCCTAAAACATATCTTATGTTGACTATGACTAGAAACTACTTGAAATTACCTATGTATTGTGTCATGGCTAAATATGAGAATTCAATTTATGATTGGAGAAGTCCCCAAGAGGAGGAAAAGGTCATGATTCTACCTAGTATAATAAATAGAACCACATCTTAGTTGATTGTGCACTTAATTCTCTAATTTAGGTCATTGCAATTGTCTACAAGGGTTGAATTATAAATTTTGTGTGTTGATATGCCATGTAGAATACATACAAAACACAAACCCTTATTCCTACACAATAAACACAATAAGGATAAAACATAAAAGGTGGGAATAGGTTAGGGGAATATTCAATATACCCTTAAAAAACATTACATAATCTGAGTGCTAGGTACATAGCCCAAGTGGGCTTCATGCTAATGTATTATCCTTCCTAGGGTAATTTTGTGATATGTGATTATGCAACTATATGAATGTAGCTATAAGATTGATTCAAATAATTGACAATACATATTTTTGACCCAAAATAAAAGATATTGAAACTTGGCCTATGAATGTTATAATGTATTAAAATTAAAATTGGAACAATAATGCTCTTTTGATCAATATGTAGTAGAATTGCCAAGTGATTGCTAGATGTGTTTGGAGAATACTTGATGTGATTGTATAAGGTAATATTTATAATATTTTTATAACCAAATTTATAAAATACATGAGATAGTTGTTGTGAAATATCTTTATTTGAAAAATAAATCATTGGAGTGTAGGGAACAAGGTAAAGCTAGTGGACATGATCACAATGCAACCCTGTCTAATCTAATGTAAACTTGTTCTATAAGGATAAATACTACTAGAAATGGTTTTATAAGAAATTATAGGTTGAATAGGGATGAATGAGGTTGAAATATGGATGAATGTATTATTTTTTTATGTTTTAAAGACAATATAGGCTCTCTTATATATTGTGAGTTAGTGAAATGGTGAACCGACCCAATAAGATAAGGATGTCAAGATTAAATATTATAAAAAACATAATGATTAATTTTATGTGTTGATAGATATATACAATGAAAATAAATGAAACAAATAAAATTATTATAACTTACAAGTAATCTAACATGTTTAAAGGAGTTAATGACTATGAATACAATATAGAAAAATCAAGGTATAATGATGATCTAGACAAGGGTTTAAATGATTGTTTGGACTATCAAATATACTTGTTTATTAATTTATTAGTGTCAACACAATGTTTCAAAGCACTAAATACAAAGGCCAACTCATGAATATATATCACTAACCCCATTTTAAAGGTATAATGAAACTAAATTCCTTAGGTGATATGCTCCTCTTAGGTGCACCACAAATAAAATGGCTAAAAGAGGCTTCATATGGTATAAAAAATAGACCCTAGGTGTTTCCTATATACTATGAAGTATGTGGAAATCAAAATCCATGTTTAGTGTTGTGAAATAACTATGAGTATTGGGGTAAACCCCTCACATCATGATGTATATTAAATAAATCACCATGTATCCCTTTGTAAATGTTACTAACCACTTTTAAAATTATCAAAACACAACTTTTATAAACAAGAATAAGTGAATATAAAATAAGGAGAAAAATAAGATTTAAATATTTTTGTGCATAGATATCAACAAATTTCAACCTGAGATCGAAAGAAATAAATTATGTGTTAGATTTTAATAGAGGTGACAAGATAACTTTTTCAATGTTAGATTAAATCCAAGGACAAATAAGATTGAATTGTTATGTGCCATATTTCTATCCAAGGTTGAAGGTTATTTTATTTAAGTGTAAATAATTTACAAAAAAAATGAATGAAATCCTAAGACAAAAATCAAGAAAATAACAAACAATGTTGTAAAAATAATGGGTTCATTAGAATGTTTTATATATTTTGAATTTAATGAATCAAACTAATAGATATAAAATAATGAAATTTAAATACATGGATATTAGCTAAAAATAGTAAATAGGCCTATATATATGGAAACCTTCCTAAAACATATATTATGCTGATCATGTAGGCTAACTATGATTGGAAACTTGCTAGAAATACCTAAAAATGGTGTATAAATTAAAAATAAGGATTTAATCTACACTAAAAAAAATTCCATAGAAGGATGACAAGGTCACATCTTGGTTGATTGTATGCTTGATTTTTTGATATGGGCTTGTATGACTACTTTCCAAGGTTTATTGATTAATTATGTGGGTTGATATGCTATGTGGAAGATATGTAAAATAAAAAGCCTTATTATTTCACAAGAATATAATAGAGATAAAATTAAAAATGGGTGATAGGGGTAGGGGAATAACTGAGATACCCTAAAAAAACCTCATGTAATCTGCATGCTGCGTACATAACCCAAATAGGCCTTAGGTTGATGTAATTCTCCCTCTTAGATGTACGTGTGAAATTATAAATGTAAAAATAGATTCTCTTTCACCTATTAATACCATTGAAACATGAATTAAAATTATGTATTCAACCTTATAATCCTATGAGTAAATCAATAATTATGTAAATATAAACATTTTTATAACTTTTGTGATAATAGAAATCGATGCTTAGCTCCTAAAAAGACCTTTACTTATATATAGCTTTTGAATTAAACTTTAAGTATTATTAGTGTGAAAAGGAAATGATTTGAAAATAAAAATGGTTATAAAAGAGACTATTAACAACATTGAAACAAAATAACTTCTACAAGTTATGCTAGGACAAGTTTGCATTACTCAGACAGGGCCACAGTGTAGCCATGTCCATAAGACTCAAAACACAAATGAAAATAATTAAAATGGAAATCAGGGATACTTGAGGTGGATATGATAATATAATATATAAATACAAAAGGAATACAAAACAAAAAAAATGTTTACAACTTAGAATAAGGCATGCCAATAAGTCATTTTTTTAATAAATAATAGTCTAAATAAGAAGGGTTATGTAAAACATATATTTTAAATGATCTTGTGTCAAATTTGGTTGTCTAAAATTATGATCATATGATGTAATATAACCCTATTAATAAAAAAAAATATTCACATTCAAACTCTATTCAATCATGCTATTATAGTCAATTTATCTATTAAATTATCATTTTCGTCAATTTCTATATTCAATTACCATTTTGGTGAATTTATCTATTTAATTAGAATTATGTTACATCATCACCTATTCAATTATCATTTTGGTTAATTAAACTAATTACCCTTTCTCTAATCAATTAAAGCAATTAATTTCCTCTTCTCTAAATCATTCTTCTAGTTAAATTATATAAATTATATTAATTAAATTGATCATTTATTAAATTATTTATTCATTTTTCAAAATTATATTTATATTATAAACATAATTATATTTTCCTTTCATTTAATTAATTCTTATTTTCCTCTAAGCGACATCTTAATTCAAGAAAGGATCTTGAGATTCTTTGGAATATAATTTTTTGAGCTAAAATCAATTTGATAAAGTTAATTAATATAAAATATTATTATCTACCCTTCATCTTGGAGACAATATTAAGGGCCTTTAATGATTTTTGTGGGATATTTTAGGAGCATTATCAACCCTTCATCTTGAAAACAAGTTGAAGGGCCCACATTGGTGATATATGTGCCTTTCTTGGGAATGATTCTCTTCCATTCATCTTAGAAATTAGAAGGGTCTAAATAGACTCTCACAAACATATTAGAATGAGAATCCTCCACCCTTAATCTTAGAAATAATATGAAGGGCTTATATTAACTCTCATTTGATATTTTCAAAGACCATCTTCCACCCTTCATCTTGATTAAGACAAAAGGCTCACATTAGTGATCCATGTGATGATCCATGTTCACATTTGAAAACTCATTTGAAACCATTCATATTAATTTCAAGATTAAGGGTCCTCAGTAATCTAAATTTATTATAAATAGACCACTTTGCATCAAAATTATCATGCTCAATTTAGATAATGAAGTGCTCCCAAATCATCAAGTCTTTTTGTGCATCATCTTCCCAAATCCTTGATCAAGCTCACCAAGGTGAATAGTTTTAAATGGAGATGTCCTCACATAATTGACATTGACAAAGATTATTCAAAGCTACATATAAATCACATCCCATAAAAACAAGTCTTTAATAAATGTTTGCATGTTTCTAATTTGAATCTAATGCATTATTGACTACTAAAATTTTATGTTGCTCATGAGGTCTTAGGCTCTAAAACTCATTTTCATTGTTTTTATAATCTTGATTGACTAAAACTAATAATGATGAAAATATAGTTGTTATAATCAAAATTTTCACCCTTGAGGAGGTTGATCAAGCCTCCTCACTTAAGTGATATCATAGAGACACCTCTAGGTTATGGATGGCCTAATCAATAAGGTGAATCTCTAGATAGGGCTAACTCCCTTGATGCTATCACCCTAAACTACTGCTAGGCCTATTTCTTAAAAAGGAAAAGGGTAATAAAGATAAAACTAAACTAAACTAGGGAGGGATGAAATAAACTAGCACCCTCCACTTGAATATCATTAACTAAGAACAATGAATTAGATATGAATCTGATCACACTCCTTAATAAGGACCTTTAAGCATGAGTATTTCAACATGGAGGTTATAGATAATGTGTTAAATAAAAATGATATTCAAGAGGGATAAAGAAGAAACTAATGATTTAAATCCACTTATAAATTATGCATGGCTATCTAAAATCACCATGTGGCCTGCAAGAAGACAATCCACTTGAAAAGAGGTAGATAGGATAAATGAGAAAGAGTGAAAGCATTACTACCAACATTCATCAATAACCACATAAGTACACTAGTTGAAAGCATTTGAGAAGGTAAAAATCATATTTATTCAACATTTAAAGGCATAGTAAAAGTTTTTAGTTGAACATGGATTCACCATACTCATCTAAAGGATCCATTACAAGCCATTCAAGGTAGCATATATAGGAGAAAGTGAGAAGGAACGAGAGAAGAGGTAGGATAAACTCCAATGACAAGTGTCATCCACTTCAAGTCAATTAAAAGGCCAAATGGAAGGGGCCAATAATAGTTTTTTCATCTTCTTTAACATGTGTTACTTATCTTTATGATGAACTTCACCAAGTGGCATATGAGTTCTTATTTGAAGAGTTACATTGCACTTCTTGAAAGAGTAGTTATAACTTATACACTTGACACATGGCACTTTGGGATCATTAACAACCTCCAAACCATTATAGGATTCTTAGTGATTTTTATAAATTTGGTAGAGTTGAGGATTAGATTTCAATTTTATTCAAATTGATAAGACTTGTAAATTTGATTGAAAAACTTGCTTAGATGAAATGAGGATTGTAGACACCAAATTTTAGACCCAACTAGATTTTGACTAGACTTCAGATTGAATCTTACCAACCATTTAAAATTAAGCCTAAGAATCATTAAACATCCCAATTTTGGCTATGCATCATTCATCAATGCTCATAATCATGTTGAGGTATCCCTATTTGGGATACTATCCCATATGAAACAATAAGATCTCATGGATTCACCTCCAATCACCTTGCAATATAACAAATGTAAATTTGGAATATGGACCCATTAGGTGGGGCACTTAATCAAATCTTAAAAGAGGAAAAAGTCTAATCAAAATCAATCAATTAATTAAATAATATTAAATGCTTAGTTGAATTATCCATTTGAAATTAATGAATATCTAAAAATGAAAAATTCAAAAATAAAAATATGAAGCATTTTATCATTTCCCTTATGAGTTTTCAAGCACTTATAAAATATAAAAAAATATTCCAAAATATCCCAAAATATCTAATTTGAAAACTATGACTAGTAATTAAAAATCATAATTACATGACAACTTTTAACTCAACTAGACTTAGTCTCAACTTAACCTTAACTCACCTTGGGTGAGATTTAATTATTGAGGCTATAAATACAAGGCTATATCCATTTATGTTTAATCCATCTTCTTGTAATATTATAATGAAAAAATAAATGCAAAGAATCCTTACATGTAATGTTACCATGCCAAATTCATGATCCAAATAGCTAAACTAAGATGCCAAAGAAAAGTTAAGACAAAAAATCTCTATTGATGAATATTTATTGATGCAAAAGCTGAGAAATCCATTTATATAAGCCATTGAGAGCTCTAAGGAAGGTAAAAAAAGGTTTTCTTTTATGTTTTATTTGTGTTTCATGCATGCTTGTTACCTATTCTCTCTCTAGTGTCTATGCTAGAGGTGTTAGGATTTTAGTGGGTTTATTTGAATTTTATTTCTTGGAATAATACAATACTAATCTCCCCTATTGGATTATTTGTTTACATAATGGAACACCTAGTGGGACTTTGATTGCACACCCCAAATCTTCATATTCTTCGCTTAATTCTTCTCTTCCTTTTTCTTTCATTAAAAAAACAAAAAAATGGATATTAGAATAATTGTCATTTTTAATCCATTTAATAGGTTATTCTTACTTGTCTCATCCTAATTCTCTAAAAATTTCATTGAAATGTGATTTGTAGTGTAAAAGTTATGACTCCTTTAGTAACTGTCTATTTTTTTAAATAAACATCTGTTAAAATAATCATATTTTTTAATCCATAAACTATTTATTTCTAAATTTTTATATAGGTGGTGTATAGTTGTGTTATATACATTATATATAAATTTTATCAAAATTTGAATTATAGTGTTTTAGATATCAATAATTTACTAACTATCCCTTTTATTTGTTAATTTTTTGTTTTAGTTGTTTTCTAATTTTGTTTTAAGTTTGAAAGTTATTTTTTTTGGTATATATTATAACTCGTATGTATTTCGTATTTGGGAGATTTATAATATTTTGATTTTTTAGGTTTTGATATTCCAATATTAACCCCAAAAAACAAATAATACACACAAACACACACACACACACACACACACACACACACACACACACACACACACACACACACACACACACACACACACACACACACACACACACACCTTTTTCAAGACCCAAAGACCAAGAAAAGATGATTTTATATACTCAAAATTTACAAAACTCACATTTAAATTTGGTGTTTTAATTTTTTTTTATTTAGTCATTTTCATCTTTCAAGGTTTTCACACAAATCCAAGGGGATAAAATTCATGACATATTTAATTTGGTACTATAAAAATGAACTCTCATTTTAGTTAAATACTCATAAGGGTTTTCATTTTTATGTTTATTGATTAAGTGTTTGTTTAGAAAAATAAGTGTCACATGTATGCTCTCCCCCCATCTCTTTTAGGTAACTTGGGTGATAAAAAATGATCACTCTTTTCATTTATCACTTTTGTAAAAAATCATGGAAGCAAAGCCATTAAGGCCCTCCCAAAAATATAACTAATTTTGGTGACCTAAAATGACCCTAAAGTCCATCCACTTTCTTTATGTTCATGCATTTTGGATTATGGGTAGGAGTTCGCTTCTCCCTCATAAGTTCTTTAGGAGTGCATTGACCTTGGACTTCATCTCCCAACTTCATACCAAACCCAATCCATGGTGGGGTATATAAATTTAGGGTGACCCATTGAGATGCTTGTTTGAGTGGTTAAACAAGATTAATTAATGTCACTCAGCCTCAAACCATAGGGGTAACTCAGACATCACACTACACTAATCAATTGACAAATGTAGTGGTCGTGAAAAGGACAACACTTTTTCACAATAAAATGGTTAATGAATATCTAGATGATGTGATTGAATATCTTGTTTTAACCACACTTAAGACCATCTAGACATGTGAAACCTATAGTTTTAGATAACCCCACTTACTATGGACATATTTTTGATTCAAGGTGAGTATCCTAAAGTTCCATGTCACTGTATAAACTCTTGAGAGAATAGGGAACACAAAAACCCTACTTTTCATGCAATATTCCTTTTTATATTAACAATTTAAAATCCTATTAATATCAAGTATATATATGAAATTTGACAGTATAATACAACCTTGTCAATTTTAGGATCTAGGATATTACACTTAGATGTTTTTATCATTTCATCCTTTTACTTACATGGTCTTAATTTGTAACTATTTTTTATCATACCATGTCAAAATGAATCTTGTTATACATCACTTTTTTTTTGAAGAGGCATTAGGCCATAAATTTGACACCACACCTTACCTTAGTCATTGTCAAACTTTTATGTGTGTATCGCTTTATTTAAAAGGGTGCCGAAATACTGCCCAATTTATTCCAAGTTTTGTACTTTAAAGTATTAAAACAAAACCATTTGACACATCTTTAGAACATGATAACATCATTATGCCACTCAAATCATTTTAAAGAATTATTACTTTGTGTCCAAAATTTCAAATTATCAAAAACACATGTACCTTTTGGATATAACTATATGTAATAAATAATGTTATTATTCTTGTCGATCTTTTTATCTATTTTTAAAGGCATAGTATTCTAAATTAAGTTTGAAATTAGCCTTGACAAGCTCAAATCCAAACATTTATTGATTTATACCTATGCCTTGTTTAATTTTGGGCTATACATTGATCTTTCACTTTTGGGTTATCTAACTTAGGTTAAATCCTTACTCCATTTAAAGACTATTTTTTGGCCTAGATTTGGGGACGTAGTCTATCTTCTAGTGTTTCATGTCTTTTGCCAAATAATCAAGTGTGTGTCTAAATCAGAATGCCTATTTTGTGTCAAAGTGTTTCAAATTTGTTTTATTACATATCTTACCTTTTATACCTTGTTTTGTTTAAAATCTATCTTTTGTGCCTTTTCCAAAAGACCTATCAATACCTATTTTAAGACTATCTTTTATGCATTGTTTTCCAAAAGACCTAACAACCTTTGCATATTTAAACCTAGATTAGACTTGTTTGGAACACTTTATACCTAAGTTTGGCATTTTTATTTTATTTTCATCCTCTTGACCATTTGTTTAAGACATTTGATGTTAGAAATTTGAGGTTAGACTATTTTAGACCAAGTTTTATTATAGACCTTTTTGGAGATAAAACTCCATAATTTAGACCAAGTTAGACCAAGTTAGGACCATTTATCTTTTAGAACTTATTTTTCATAGTTTATAAAACTCTAGGCCTTCTTCATAGAACATTAATCATTGATTTAGATATTTCTCATTATACTCATAGTGGAGTCATGCACAATACATGTTATGATAACATGGTCACATAAGATGACTTTGTTCAAGACCCCTATGGTGATGATGTCATTTGTGAGATAGATATTTATCCTCATTACAATAATAAATATAGGAAACAAGTTAAGATACCTTAGCCTATTATTTTCTTAACTCCCTTCCTTATTCAGAACAAGACTAATATCAAATAGCATAATATCTTACTAGTGTACCTTCAGTTGTAGAACAAGCTCAACAATAACCATATTATGTTTCTATGCCATTAACATATGATCCTTATTTGTTTTATTTCCACTTTCTTGAAAACAAAGATGAATTTCTAGTTAGAGCTATGGAGGTATGGGCCATGTTTCTAGTAGACTTTCCCCATGAAAATTGTTTAGTCTAGTTAGAGTGATTTTCAACATACCTTACAACTAAACCATTGAATAGGCCTCTTATAGAAATCCTAAAGCACTCATGATGATACCATATCAAAATAAAAATATTTGTGTCAAAGGAAAGGGCCTCATGGATGACTAATTTATATAAATGCAAACAACATATCAAACCTATTAAATCTCACATGTAATTTTAATAACATGGCCATGCCAAATGATCTGCTCGTTGAGTTATCTACTTTAAAAAGAGTATTAATTGAATTGATATGTCAAGACAATCTAGGTATAAACTCATTTTCACAAAACACTCTAGTTGGTGACATGTTCAATGCCCCATTTGTTAAAGAAGTGTCTACTAATTCTATGTATAATAATGTGCCAAACATGGTGGATAACATGCATGTGTCATCCAATCTAGGCCAAAGTGGTTTTAATGCACCAATAACTATTATTTAACAATTGTATTTAGTTAATATGATGAGTGGTTCACAAAAGCACGGGGCATGGAATCTTACAACCCAACCATAATAAGCTATCTCTAATCCTCAACTAGCTGCTTCACCAAGCAACAACTATAGGGATTAAGTAATCAAACATAGATTAGTGTTTTGACTCAACAAAATGTGAAAAATGCTATGCTACCTACATAGATGATGACTAACATTCCATAACAATAGGCACAATTTAATATACCACTATAACAAAGATCAATTTTTTTTGCCACCTCAGTAGGGGTAAAAAATGTTCCACCTTGTTAGGTAGTGACAAGTATACCTTAATAGTTACAAATAAACATGCCTTAACAATCACAAACATTGTCTAATCAACAATGTATGTCCATTGGTCAATGATAAATGTTGAACATCCAACAAATATCTAATTAAAAATAGGTGTTTTCATAATAAAGAGGTACAACTATTCCAAAAATACCAATTAAGTAACAATTTCATTTCATTCCAAACATGCCATAGATTCAATAATAGGGCCTTGGTCCACAATAAGTTCCCCTTATTCATCTAGGTTTGACTAGTCAGTAATAAGTCCCTACTCAAACTTAGTAGGCATAGTACTTTACCTAGCACCAATCCTTCCATCGCATTTATAATTCCCTCAAAGTCAAGCCTATATACCAAATCCAAAGTAGAATATCACACCATAACACATGAAAGTTAAAAAAACTCATCCCAATCTACTGATGCATATTCCTAGTTAGTTCACTAACCAAGCCAACATTTTGTAACAAACCATTCTTCCACTATACCTCAGTCAAGGTAATCCACCTTTAATCGCTCAACCTCCACCTTAGGCCAATGTTCCATCTTGTTTATTAGCATAATAACTTCAGAAAATGATGGATGAAAAATCCACCATTTAAGTTGAGAAACATACCAATAAGTTCAAGTTAGATGACATGTGTTACCCATTCAACATGGAGTATCTATAGATACCATTTCCTCTAGGGTACGAACCACCAAAGTTTGAAGGGTAAAGGAGACACTAAGCCCCATTTAACATAATTTTTCATTTTTTTAAAGACAATGGATTATAATGACATATACCTCCTACATTTGTTTTTTTGGAGTCTAGCAGGATAGGCTTTGGAGTGGTGCTTAAAATTGCCAAATAATTCAATATCTAATTTTAACAACCTCTCAAACAAATTTGTACAACACATCTCCTACAATATCAAACATGATATTTTATTGGTGGATTTGACTCAAGACAAACAAAAAGTTTGTGAAATATTAGAAATATATCTACATATATGGAGAGCACTTACTAGCTATTTCACCCATAACTTATCAGATAAATAATTGGCCACTATGTTCACTAAAAATTTACACTGTGAGATATCCTATCACCTAGGGCTTCAGTGTGCACATACATTCAAATAGATCATTGAAAAAGTTTTGATAATTTAAAAGGCCATAATTAGCAAAAGGATTATTAAATTAACCTCATTGAATCAAAACTAGAACCAAAACCAATGAATAGGCCAAAATTAGAACTAAAGCCAAATCCAAGTGCAAGCATCAGTACCATCCTAGTATAGTAATTATAAAAGATCCAAGAAATTAAAATAAAATAAAAATGTTCTTGGAAATAGAATAACCAAGTTGTGTCTTATACAAATGGTGAAAACATTGTATGTTTAACACACACTACACACACAATTTGCTCCTCATCAACAACCCATTCAACAAGTGCAATCTTCATAGCAATATAGACTAGCTCAACCAACACAATAACCATTACCTTTTCAAACCCCTCATCTAAGGATAAATGTTCCTACTCATTGAATCTTTAGTGACCTTGGAGAACCCATTGAATCCATGTTTCACAAGCTAGCCACCGTTAACATGATTAGTTGGCCAATTTGAAAGCACTATCTTGAGGGCATTCTTTATCCATACTGATGTAGAGAAAATGAGTTCTATGAATACCATCATGTTCATGGACATAATTTATAGTATTGTGTGCAAATCAAACACCTCATTGAAAATATATTGGAAAATGGGGAGATTACATTGGATAATAGAGAATCTACATCTAATCAAAACATGGGCATCTATCAAAACCCTTTTATAAAACATAATAATAAAAATCAATAGCCAAAATAAAGGCATAAAAAAGAACAATAGTATCAACAACCATGAAAATAATTTTAGTATCAACAACAACAATGTTAACCAAAAGGACAGAACCAAGGCCAAAATGATTCAAACAACCAAAAAAAATTATCACATAGTTTCACATGACTATAACAAAATTATAGGTCATATTATAGGAGGTTGTGTTTCCATCATCACCATTAATCTAATAACATGTACTAACAAAACAATACCATTACAAAATCATTCCAATCAACTCATCTATGCTAGTGATCCTCACTTGACTTAGGACCACAAACAGGAACATAACTAACCAAAGATTAATATTGTTGAACCTTATACCGATAACTCATCACTACCCCATGACCACATACAAGTGCATTAATAAGCAAGACTTATCTTATCTGGCCCCAATCCATAATCATATCCTAGAAAAATGGTCTTATAACTAATCTTAATTATGTAGTCACAACTAAGTGGTCAAATATTACCATTCTAGGCCCACATCCACCTGCCATTGAACCCATACCAAACCATCATTTTGGATAGGAACAAGATGAATACCATTGTAAATAAAAATACCTCTGACATTGTGAAACAACTTCAAAAGACACCCCCATAGATTTCCATTTTGGATTTTTTGCATACATCTACCTTCCACAAAAACATTTTGATAGAATTCCTTGGCCAATCCCAAATTATAAATGACATAACCCCAAAAAAAATTCAATCTTTAATTGGGAATATATCCTTTAACCAATAATTGACCTTTAACCAAAGTGATATGTCATCCCTTGGTCCTCTCCATAATAATCTATTGTATATTTAAGTTATCATCACGTGAAAAAAAGTGAAATGTGTCCTCATAGACAATAGATTAGTCTTAAATATTGTGTCTCTAAAGCTCATCAAACATATCAAATATAAAAAAACTGATTTCCATCCAAAAATGATCACTATACAGGCCTATGACAATGAAGAACATGAATCATAAGGCACCATAAGCTTTCCAATTATCATTGGGCCCTTGACCCATGGTATACCTTGTCATGTGTTCTACCTTAAACTATCATATAATTTACTTCTAGGAAGACCTTATATACATGAAATTAATTCAATCCCTTCAACCTTGCACTAATGTCTCATGTTCTCTCATTCAGGTATGGAGGTCATAATCAATAGACATTTGTAACCCTATGACCATTGTAAACATGTAGAGGCTGAGTATGAAATTTATAACTAATACTTTGGCATAGATATGGTTCCAAAAAAGGACAAAGGCAAATAAATACTTGTTAATTTATTATAATCTAATTGCATAGACCTAGATACCCTTGATTCATCTTCCCATATGCCACCTCCTAAAATGTCTAATCATTTTACCATCTCAACCAATGGCCTAGGAGATTATTTGACTCATGACACATTTCACATTACCAAGATTCTACAAAACCCCAAGTCTAATGGAAGACCTGAATCCAAAACACCTTATATGGAGTGGCAATGAAAGGGAAATGGAAAACTCCATAATCCAACTCCTGTCATTTTCACATCAACCACTGGCTAAGAAGAGGACCTATTGACCATTTTCCCCCTCACGCCAAAATGGGTCAACCCCTTATAATTATAATATTATATAGGGGATTTTTATAATGTCATAAAGCATGATTTTAGTTCAATTTATGACACTTCATATGCCATTCTAGCTTTGGTCATAGTCTAGCTTGGTCCTTATGTCATTTGGTGTTGTAAGGTCATTTTAGGTTCATATATGCAAGTGGTAGGTCTTTATGGTGATCAATGCAAGCTAGGATCATGGAAAGCATCCACACAAGCCTTAAGGAGTCCATTTGGAGTTGCTAAAGTTCATGAAAAAGATTTATGAAGCTAGACCATCATCAAGGCTTCACATGGAAACTAAAATGGAATAACTTGCTTGTGCATTTTTTAAATATGCTCAGAAATGCTCACATGACCATCAAACCATGTGTGATCAATGTCCTTAGTGCTAATATTATGTTTTCAAGTTTAATTTCTCAATTAGACTTTTATCTCAAGATCTAAGCCTTCAAAATTAAGCTTGTCAAGTCTAAGGAGCTAGGCTATCTAGGAGGTCATCCAAAAATGAATGGACTAGCTCTTTTGTGCATTTTTTATCTTCACTCAAGAATCCCCCATGAGCCAAAGGATTGTATTAAAAGGTAGTTATTCATGATAGGAACATGCTTTGAAAGTTTCAAGTCCACTTGAGGTTTCTATCTCAAGTTATAAGCTTCTAAAGATGAACATACAACATTAGATGTTAGTGTTAATGTCAAGTTTAAGCTCAAGAAAAACAAATCCTTTTGAGCTCAAATTTGGTAGTCACATGAATGTTAATGAAAGCCATGCAAATGTCATTTGATATAAGAAAGGATGTCAAATTTAAGCTCATGAAATAGCCATTAGTTTCTAAATAATGGGTCCCAATAGATGTATTGGTCTGCATTGCATTATACATCTTGATCCAACGATGTGAGATGAGTAAAATAGTCAAGGATCTCAAGATATTAACATGTGGTGTAAGCACATGAGCTAATAGACTGATAGCAGGATCCTAAAATCAAATGTGGGGCTGCCACATGGTGTAAGCTTGGACAAAGTTAACATATCAAGGGCAAGATCAATAACTCATGATCATTCATACCAAGTAGGATCAATGGTGTGAGATGGGTCAATATTTCAATAAGTTGAGTCAGTTATCAATAGCTAATTAAAATAAATATGATCTTAGGACTTTTGATGGAAGTTAAGAAACCATTTTTGATAGAGGTAAATAGGTATTGAAGGTTCATCGATCTGTCATTGAAGCTCAAAATAACACCATGAAAAGAACATAATGATGTAGTCAAGTGATCAAGAACATATAAGGATGCCATTAAAGATCAATAAGGACCTCTGGTTCATAGATTTATAACATATAGGGTCCATATTTTAAAGATTATAGCGTTATATTGTGACTATGTTCACCATTCTCAAAGGGACCTATGAGCATGGTGAACCCTCAGTTCCTACAGTGACATAATGGATCTATGTGGACCTAATAGGAACCAAGCATTGAGTAGAGTGTCATAATATAATGACTATAGGAAAACCAATAGTTTGAGATTAGTTTTTAATCTATAGTTGGCCCATGAGCATGGGGGAAAGTTTGAGCATGATCTAATTAGAACAAGAGATAGCATTATAAAGGATGCCATGAAGGTATACATGTAGACCCCAATGGTTTCATCTCCATGACCAACTACATGAAAGGGACCCCTTCTCTCCAATATACATGCCACGATAAACTTATTTAGAGCAGTTAGCACTAGGACAAATTTTTAATAGATGGATCTGATCATTTTAACTACATTGATGCTAAAACTTAGGTTAAAACCACTTGATCCCATTATTGCAACTATATGGAGCATGAGTGGTGGAATAATGGAATGTTGTAATTGCTTGAGATGACCTAGATCAATTAGGAAGTTCTAAAGAAGCATATTGATAGAGGTAGTTGTAAAAATGGTTCAAATGAGGTTAAACTCATTTGATTCCCCTTGGTATTCCTTTTTCCCACTTCTCTGCCTCAAATGATATAAGTAGCTACCATTTTATCCTTTATAAGGGACCACATCATGTATGGTGAAGCCCTGCTAGAATGATGTCATATTTTGCCTTTAAACATTAATGTAAGTTTATTTTTGAGTTTTGAATAATTGTCTAAGTATGTAAGTGATGTATAGTGATAATTATCTACTCTTAATTCCCTTATCCTTTCATGTTTAAGCAAGAGTTCCTAGTATAATAGGTCATATAGAGTGTAGTCTAGTGTGTAAATGCTTTTTAAGTGTAAAATTTTACTTAGAGTGCACAATCTACCCTTTGGTTCATTTTTCTTGTGTTACTGCTCACATCTCACCTCTATATTGAAATATTCATGTTAGAACCCATTAAGACTTATAAAATAGTTTTTATGCCTTGTTTCATCATGGTAGAAATATGATGGTCACATGGAAGACATTTTTGTGCATCACTTACTTTATATTAGGTTCAGTTTATTCATTCTCTAACTCTTTTCCCCATATGTAAGAAATAGTTTAAGTGATAAGCATTACATGATACATTCAAGGAGTTAGCCCTTAAATCTAGAGGCCCATTTTCAATATAGGTACACCCACATACTTGAAAATGTTTCCATATTTCAAAATCTAGAAGAATCTTGAAAAAATTCTTCTAGGGTACAAGATTTGGTGACAATATTTTTGGCATGCTCAATGGGATGAATTATATTTAAGATAACTTGTCAAGGTAAATGTTTCTCTTGAAAAACACTAGTTGTAAATTGGTGTGCTACTCAGCATTTGGTGACTCTTTCATGGTAGATCTAGTTCAAGGCCACTTGTTTTTTTTAATAAATTAGCCCTCATAATTCATAGTTCTCACTAGTTTATCCTTTTATAAAACATCCAAACCTATTAACCCACCCATTCAGCCTAACATTCCTCTTGCAATTCAATATCCATAACCTAATTTACCCTTTAAAGAATGATTAGATTTTTCTAGGGAGGAAGAGGTTAAAGAGGCTAAAGAAGTTAAAGATATTAAATAATAAGACATGGCTAGGCCTCATGCTTTCCCTACCTTCAATACTGATAATCTAAACCAACTTCATGCATATGATGCCATTCCTCTTAATGCCTTGAAAGGTATGCCCACATTCAATGGTGAGAGTAATATCACAGATAGTGAACACATTAGAGATGTTTCTAACTTTTACATTTAACATAATATTGTTCGAGAGAACATTTCCATTAGACTCCTTGTCATGTCCCTTAAAGGGAAGGATCTTTATTGGTATAGAACTCTAGAAGGTGGATGCATCACAACATGGGATGAGTTTGGAGTGTTTTTGACTTCCATATTTGGAAATTAAAGTGACCATGGTTCTCTCATACATCATCTCAACATTATAAAAAGGGGACCCAAAGAAATAATGCATGACTTCAATGAAAGGTTTCAGAAGACTTGGCATAGATTACCTCCTCCTATAAGACCACCTACTAGTTTTGTGTTCCCTACTTACTTGAAAGCCATTGGGATTAAAATTTATATCATGATTCAATGTATTGGAGATTCCACCCTCCTTGGGGCATATGAACTAGCTATCAAAGATAAAAATAATATCATCCAAGATGGAAGATTTTTTCCTAAGGTATCTATGCCTCCATTATTTCATGCTTCTGCTAATACACCAGATGTAGCTCAAGTTCCTAATTCTAATACCAAAACTAAGGTTACTCCTAGGCAAGTATAAAATAATGTTTATTGGAAAGCAAAGTTCTTAGCCTTAGAGGTTCAAAATAGGTAATTTAATTTGTAACAAGGTGCCTATCAAAATATTTACCCATATCAGCAATAATATGGTCAACAATATGGAAGAGGAAGACGTCAATTGTAGCCTAATATTAATAGGCCTATTAATGCATAAAATCATAACTCTATGACCAATGCAAGGGAGATGGTACCCATCCATAGAAATTTGGTGTAGGGAGAATATTGGCAATAAGACAGTTTCAAGGATGACAATGACAATGAAAAACAAGCTCTAGTGGCTCAAGGAGGACTTAACCCCCTCTTATCAAATATGGATGAGGTGATGATGTAAGTTAATAAGGATTGACAACCTCAAGGAAAGATCTTCACCATTTTTCTAGTTGAAGACACTTTTTCCCTAAATCAAGGAGCCTCTACTGTAGATAATACAAGGACTAAGAGGAATAATCTAGGTGGTGGAAAAATCATTCCCACAAGCTCATCCAATCCTCCTATAAGGAAACAAGACATAGCTGTAAGTGTGATAGTTCCAAAGGCTTATACATCTCCACCAAATTAAAATATAGTAAGGTCTACTCTTATTATTATAGTTTCAAGTAATCCTCTACCTACAAAATCCCAAGAGAAAGTAGGTATGGCTTCTTTAAATATTTTATATTCTTTAAATAACACTAAAAACATCCATTTATATTTGGGATATTCTTCATATGCCTAGTCAAAAGGAACTCCTAAAAAAGTAGTTATTTTCTATCTCTACTAGTGTCTCACCCTCAAATTAAAGTCATGTCCATGTTACTCTTGTAAATTCTACTAGTAAAATTATTTAACCATCCACTAGGGTTGATAAAACCTCCACCATTTTACCTCACCCTCATTATAGGTGATAAGTTGGTACATAATTGCATAGTCGATAGTGGAGCTTCTACTTATGTCATGCCCAAAGTTGTAGCTAACAAGATGGGCATGACATATGAGCCACATAGCAAAGGGGTACTTAAATTAGATGACATACCTACCAAGATAGTAGGCTTGATAAAAGGGTTGAAGGTTTTTTACATGGCTATCCTAGTTTTCCTATCTTGTGAGACATAGTTATGGTTGATCTCCTAGCCCACTTTACAATCTACCTATCAAGAGACTTCATAGCCAAGATAGGTGACTATCTCTCAGATGACTAGCATTTCTTAGCTTTTAAAATAAGATACAGGGCCAAGGTGACAATTATTACACAACCTCTTGTAAGGTTTCATATTGAACCTTACATTAAGATAAGTTGTAATTTGAATTATGTTGTTCATGAAGAAAAGGATTCTATTATATATGATGGCACCTCCTCCAAGCTTGAGGTCATTGAAAATTTGTTTCTTGATGAATATTCTACTAATACTTATGAATATGATTCTAATTCTCTCATGGAGGAAATTTATCTAGAATTATATTGTATACATGAGGAAGGAGTACCAAAACCTCTACTTGCCAAGGAAGAGGGGGAAACGATGAGCTATGGAAGATGTTTTTTGATGGTTCAAGAAGTAAAGTTGGTGTAGGGGCTGGTGTTATGTTGGTATCTCCATCCAAAAAATAGTATTATTCTTCATAAATATTTCATTTCAGTTGTACTTGTAATGTGGTTGACTATGAAGGTTTGATTCATGGCCTTCAATGGGCAAGGAGAAAAGGAATCAAGAAATTGTAAGTTTTTGGAGATAGTGAATTGGTTGTGCATCAAGTGAGGAATGTGATTGATGCCAAGAACCCTTTTATTATATCATATATACATAGGGTATGGGATTTTATTTAATAATTCAATGCATTCAATATACAATCAGTCTCAAGGGAGAAAAATAGTCATGTTGATAGACTAGCTATCATAGGAGTTCAATTTGACACTCCAACTACCATAAATGAGGAGGGAGAATAGTCTCATATTAAGATTATTTATCAAACCTTTTTTACTTGATAATTAAGTGTATTTTCAAATGTTTTATAGTGATAAACACATTTCATGCTTCCTGTAAAATGAGGCTAAGTTTTTTTAAAGAATCTAAGGAGGTTCCAAGAATAATTGGGCGATCAAATTGTACAACTAAGAACTAATAAAATACCTAAGGGTTTGGTGACCTTAGAAATTATCTCAAATGAGGATGATCAAAATAATAATGAGAAAGTGAGTATGTTGACAAATAAGGATAATTATGAAAGGGTCTTGATCTTCAAAGACAAACTCCTCAAACTAGGCAAGGTATATTCTACATTAGAGAAGTAAGCATTCATTGAGATGTGTAGAGAGTTTCATGATATATTTGCATAGGAATATAAGGACCTCAAAGTATTTTATCCTATCCTAGAATACCATACCATTGAGTTGGAACCCATAGTTTAACTAGTTAGATAGAAGTAAAGACCCATCAACCCCAAGGTTGAGAAACTCATGACATTAAAAATTACTAGACTCCTTAAATCTAAGATAATATTTACCATCAAGAATTAAACATTGGTATCTAACCTTTTTATTGTTATAAATAATAATGAGGAGATAAGGCTTTGTGTGGAATTTAAGGATCTTAATATAATGTCATTCAAAGATCACTATCCTATACCCTAAATGGAGTAGATTTTGTAAATGGTTTTAGGTTCTCAATGTTTTTATCTTCTAGATGAATATTAAGGCTATAAATAGATTTTAGTCAATGAAGATGATCAATTTAAAATATCCTTCACTAATAAATGGTGGAATTTGCTTATAGGAAGATGCCGTTTGGTTTGTCTAGTGTTATTTCCACATTTCAAAGAGAAATAGACATGGATTTCAAAAGTTTGATCAATGAAATGCTATTGGTTTATCTAGATGATATAAAAATGTTTTCTAAATATGATAATTAATACATGCAACACTTAAGACAAGTGTTTTAAAGATACATGAAATATGGAATATCTATTAATCCAAAGAAGTACATCTTTGTTATTCATGAAGGTAAGCTCTTAGGACATTATTTCCAAGGATGGTTTGAATATTGATCCTAAAAGAATAGAGGCTATTATAGGCTTATCATTTCCCTTGCATAAGAAAGGTCTTCAAACTTTCTTAGGCAAGATAATTTTTTTAAGGAGGTTCATAACTAGTTTTTCATCCTTGGTGAAACCTATCATAAGTATGCTCAAGAAGAACCAAGTATTTTCTTGGACCAAAGAGGGTAAGAGTAATTTTGAATCCATAAAGAAAGCAATTACATAAGATCCAACTCTTGTGAATACTAATTTTACTAAAGAATTCATGTTGTATTCATTTTCTAAACTTGACACTATCTCATCCATGCTAATGTAAAAGAATGATGAGGGCGTAGAGCAGCTAATTTCATTCTTTAGTCAAGGTTTAAAATATTACGAGGTCAAGTAAACCTTTGTAAAGAAATATGTCCTTGTGATTATAAGAGGATTAAATAAGTTTAGACATATGGTTTCAAATAATAAGATTCATGTTATGGTCTCTCATCCTAGCACCAAAGAGTTTATTTTGAGAAAATATCTTAGTGAAAAGAGGGTAGGGTGGATCACTAAGGTAATAAAACATGATGTTGATATCAAAGTGACAAAATTGGTAAGGGGTAAAGGCTCTTGTGAACATCTAGCTTTATATCTTCATGAGTTAAAGGAAGAGGTTCTAGTCAATCATGATTATTCCTAATTAGCTGGTTCATTACTTCCAAAAATTTGGACATAGGATGTGATCAAATTTATCCAAAATGGTGAGTATCCTAATAATATGAGTAGATCAAAAAGGATATTTTAGATTGCAATCTATTCCCTGTTGTCTTTTATATGGTGTGATTTTTATGAGGGACATCAATGGTATGCTATTGAGGTGAATTGATAATGATTAGTTTGGAGTGTTGATTGAGAAGTTTAATGATGGGATAATAGGAGGTCATATATCTCTAAGAACCATAGCTACCAAGATCATGAGTGCTAGTTATTATGGGCCTAGCCTCTTAAAAGATTGCCATAATTAGTTAAGAAAGTGTGGACAATATGCTTTCTTTGTAAGAAGGCATAAGTTTTTAGATCTTCCTTTGAAGCCTATCCAAGTGGACCAACTTTCATGTAATGGGGTCTTGATTTCATTGGCATGATAAATACCCCATCAAGTGTTGGTCACAATTGGATACTCACAACAACTAACTATTTTACAATATGGGTTGAGGTAATAACATTGAAGGAAGTTAACAAGAGTGCTATCATGGAGTTATATGAGAGCATCATAACAAGGTTTGGTACTCCTTATACTATTATTTTAGATAATTACCTTGCTTTTATGGGTGTTAAGATAGCTAATTAGGAAAATAGTAATGGCATATTCTTGATCACTTCATCCAGCTATTACCCTCAAGGTAATGGGTTGGATGATTCTACCAATAAGAACCTAATTAGAATCATCAAGAGAACCTTGGAGCATAACAAAAGAGCTTGGAACACCAAATTAAAGATAACCTTATAATATGACAGGATAACTCCTAAGAGGTCAAAAAGGCATTATATTTTTGTGCTCATCTATGGTAGGGAAGCTATATTGTCTCTCTCAGGAGCTCCTTGCCTTAGAGTTAGCACATCAACTAGAGTTTCTTGAGAAAACTCCAATGGAAGTGAGATTGACATAATTAATGGAGTTCCAAGAGGCTTGAGATAAATCTCATCAAGATATCGAGCATCACCAAGTACTAATTTAAGAAGCATTTTGACAAGAAGGCAACTCTAAGGTCATTTCAAGAAGGTGACATAGTATTGAAATGGGATGAAGATAGAGAAAAACTAGGGAGACATACCAATTTTGATACCTTATATAGTAGACCATATATCATCATCAAGTGAAAGAAAAGTAATTATTTTCAATTATCAAGGATGAATGGAGAAGATCTACCTACCCTTGTGAATGGGATATATTTGAAACATTGTTATTGAGAACTGAAGGTTTGTTTTGTAAATATTAAAATATGTGTGTGTTTCATTTGTTATGTGTTGTGTTCTAATAAGTTATCTTAGGCACATGTATGTTTCTTGATTTGTGTTTTGTTAATGTTGTTTTCTTGTGTTTTATGCATTATTTAAGGTATTTTATATATCTATCTTGTATACTTGTGATTCCATATCCCAATGAATAGGATTAGGCAACTGGTTATGGCATATCAAACATGCCACCGTTGGGAAATCACCAAAGATGTTGATCATTTTTCCACTTAGGCCAAATGGGTCAACCCCCTATAATCATAATATTGTATATGGGATTTTTATAATGTCATAGGGTATGATTTTATTCTAATTGATGACACTTCATAGGTCATTCTAGATTTGGTCATAGTCTAGCTTGGTCCTTGCATCATTTGGTGTCTTAGGGGTCATTTTAGGGTCATATATGTAATTAAAAAGTCTTAATGGTGATCAATGAAAGATAAAATCATGGAAAGGGTCCACACATGACTCAAGGATTCCATTTAGAGTTTCTAAAGTTCATGAACAAGATTTATGAAGCTAGACCATCATTAGGACTTCACATGGAAACTAGAATAGAAAAACTTGCTTGTGCATTTTTTAAATATGCTTAGAAATCCTTATGTGACTATCAGACCACACATAATAATGTACTTTGTTTTAATATCATGATTTTCAAGTTTCATATCTTGATGAGACTTTTATCTTGAGATCTAAGACTTTAACTTACCAATTCTAAGGAGCCAGGCCATCTAGGACATCATCTAGAAACAAATGAAGCAACTCTTTTGTGCATTTTTTATCTTCACTCAAGAAGACCCTAAGAGGTAAATGATTGTAGCAACAAGTATTTCTTCATTATAGGAACATGATTTTAATGTTTCAAGTCCACATGAACTTTTTGGCTCAAGTTTTAAGCTTTTAAAGATGGACTTGCAACATAAGACATTCACACAAACATCAAGTTTATGGTTAAGCAAAATAAATAATTTTGATATTAAATTTGATGGTCATATGAATGTTAATGATGGTTTCATGAAAATAATTTTATAGGAGAATTAATATAAAATTTAATCTCATGAAATAGTCATTGGTTTTTGTGGACATCTAAATCTGGCCACTGATAACCTCTAACCAGGCTTTTTGACCAATTTCCACCAAAATACATAATTTAGCCTAAAAACACTAATTTTTTTTTTAAAATTTTGAAATTTATATATTCAAGTGCTTATTTTTTCTAGGCTATCATTAAATAGGGAAATGCAATTTATGGGCTAGATAACTTTGATCAAATCATTTCGAGTCAAAATGCTAATTTTGCACCTAGGTGCTCTGGATTGCTCTTTTATATCAAATCTCTTGCATAAGACATGTGCATTTGTTATTTTTTGTTGAAAACATCCTAAATGGGATAATGGATCCAATCGCATCCTAATTCCATCTAGTCAAATTTTGAGCCAACAATGAGACATTTTGACTAATTTGTGCACCAAAGAACCAAGATTTGCACCAAATTGCCTAATCATACTTAAGGATAATTAAACCAAATAAAGGTCTTAAGTTAATTTTACATGGATATTTTTTAATACTTGTTTTTATAAATGAATATTGAATATTTTCATCATCAAAGTGACATTATTTCTTGGAAAGACATCCCTAGGCCATAAATATCACAAATATCAATATTCATACCTCCCATGCCTCATCAAAGCTCTTCCATGCCTATTAAATGCCCTTATATATAAAATATTAATGAGCCTATTTATGAATTTTAATTACATAATTTAATTAATCCTTAGCCACACATCTCCATCTTGAGATGGATGGTTCAGGTTGGTTTTAGCCATTTATAAAAATCTATAAATGGAGGCATTGCCTATTGAATTCTAAGCTCTCACATGCCAAAGTTAAAATGCTAAATTGATTCCAAAGATTCATGAAAATTATTTTTATAATATCTAAATATTGAGCCAAGCCAAGCCAAAGACACAAGGTGCCAAGGAAAGATGGAGGTAGCCAAGTTTCCATTGATGCAAACTTCATGAGCACAAAATCAATCAAGCCACTACAACAAGCATTTTGGAGCATCCAAGGAAGGTGAAAGAAGTCTTATTTAATGTTTTATTTGTGTTTCCATTTTGTTTTATTAACTAAACTTACCCTAGTAGCTATGCCTAGAGATGTTATGTTAGTGTATTTATTTAATTTTGTTTTCATTTTGGAATTAACACAATACTAACCATCCTCTCTTGAGTCAAATTCCTAGTTCATATAATGGCATTCCCGATGGGACCAAATAGATCCCAAACATGAAGAATACCATTAATAAACTTTAAAATATTCATTTGGATTATTAAAACTCTTGATAATTGATTTTCCAACTTTATTTAGCTATTTTTTTGTCACAAGTTTACACAATCAACTGTCGATAGTCAATACGACCGCCAATGGTCAGTGCAACCACCAATGGTTATTTTAAACTATTTATAGTTAGGTATAACCATCGATGGTCACTATGTTTTTCTTAAAATCACAAAACCCAAGAGATAATAGACCATTTTAAAATGCTTAGTTTGGGGTATGGACTCTATTTTTTATGATTTTTTTAAAACAGTGTGTTTTCTCCTAAATTTTTAGAATTAGATATTAGTTTAGCTTTAATTTTCATAGTTTTTTCTCTAAATTTTGAAAATATATTTAACTATTTCTAATCTAACACATTTTCTTTTGGGGTGATGCCTTAAGGGTAGACAGGTAATTGATAGACTTTAATATAATTAAAACATGCTATTAAGACATCTTTTGCATGATTTAAAATGAATTAGGAACCTTGTTTTGGTGTTTAATGAAACATTTAGGTGCTTAATATGAATGTTTTATAGTTATAATTTCAAATTTACAAATTAAGACTAAGGGGTCAAAAGAACACCACTTAATCTTTCAAATTGGTGCTTAAAAATGAACTCATCTTTTCAAGTTTTTGCATTTAATAGTTGTTTGAACTAGTTTTTATTTGGAAAAGAGAGGGATGTCATGTGTATTCTCTTCCACTTTTCCCATTTAGGGAACCTTTGGAATCAAAAGTGCTCATCCTTATTGAAAAAAACCTAGTCTAAGGCTTAGAAATAATGTCATCTAAAGCACTCCCCAAAAACTCATAATAGTTTGAGTGATCTTGAAAATGACCCTAAAGTATTTATTTTATATATTTTATTTCATTGCATCTTGTCTTGTGAGGGAGAATTCATCACCTCCTACAATTTCCATAAGGAATATTTTACCCAATGTTTCATCTCTCAGCATTGAATTCAACCACTCCCATTAGGATTAGAGGTTTGAGCAATTAAACCACCTTCTAGTGATAGAGTTGTACATAGGACATATCTACACTTTAGACATCACACCACATGAGCAAGCAATGGATGTAGTGATTACAACAAGGGCAAGACCTTTTTACAACAAGCGAAGTTCTACGAATACCCAATTATGTGCTTTTCTTTTGCATCATGATTTGAAATTCATTGTGTAATTGATCCCTTAGAAACATGTCAACCCCACATTGTCATACCTTTCTAGGATTTGAATGATTATACTTACTGTATTTTGGTAATTTTTATTGATTGGTATGTTTTGAGACTAAAACTTGTTTGTTTCTCCATAAATCATGTCAAAACCATGTATTTGAGTTGAGGAGGGTAGCGTTATGCTACCCAAATCATGTCAAACCATTTTTACCTTTGAGTCTTTTGAAACATAACATAGATCACATCATTTGAGCATGATTACATCGTTAGGCTACTCAATTTATTTTAAAAAATTGTTTACCATTGCACCAAAAAACCATTTGTTTTAAACCATGTCATGTATACCATTTGGACCTTTGTCTTGTGCCATCATGTTGTCTAATCTTGTCTAGCTTATTTAGTCAACTTCTAGTTTTCAACATTGATTTTTCAATTAACCTTGTCAAGTTTGGATTCAAAGATTGATTGATTTCAATTTAGGCTTCAATTCATGGGGTTGATACATAGATTTTTCTCTTTTGGGTTTCATTATGTTGGTTAATCAATTACCCAAATTTGAAGACTATTGATGGTTTGTTTATTCAATGCCTATCCTCATCATTATTTGTACCTTTGTTTGGGAGAGCACAAAATTTATTCAAGATCCTTTTTCCTCATTCCTTATGCCAAATTATCATGTTTATGTTTGATTCTATGTGCCAAGTCTATGTCAAAGTTATTTTTAAACTTGTTAGATTAAATCAAATCACATCATGCATTTGTTTCAAGTCTATATTTTGACATCATTTGGCCAAAAGTCATAGCATAGCCTATTTGAGCCTAGATTTTGACTTTGTGTTTGGAAAAAATACCTAGTGACTTTTTCCCCCTTCCTATTTTAGACCTTGTTTGGAACACTTTGACCTAGACCTTTGCCAAATTTTTTTTAGACACTTGATCTTTTGTGCATATGATGTTTGATGTTAGACTATTTTATACCAAATATTATCATAAACCATTTTAGAGATACATCTCTTAAAATCATTATTTGGAGATACAACTCTATTTTTGACCAAGTTAGACCTAGTTTGAACCATTTGTCCTTTGGACATAGTTTTTTAGAGTTTGCAAAACTCTAAGCCTTTTTATTTTGGAGCTTTAATAATTTATAAAGATGTGTCTAGCTACACCTATGGTGGATTCATGTATAATACCGATTATGATAGAATGGCCACATAAAATCCCACTAGGAACCCTTACAGAGGAATATTTTCTAAAGAGTTTTATTATTCTCCCTATAATACTCCATATGGAGAACATAGTCAAAATACACAAAATCTAAATAAAATTACCAATCGAGATGATATGGTTTATGAGGAATTTAAATACCCAATTACATATAATGATGTTTGGGATACAAATACATACCTCTTTATGATAATCGATACATAGAACACAATAAACAACTAGCTTATGATCCAACTCAAGATTGGGATGATATGGTTTATGAGGAGGACTTAGATGCATTGGCTTGTGAGAGAAATCAAGATCCAGAATTCCCAATTATCATTTTAGTACCTATTCCTTTAGATTATAGGAGCAATCAAGCTCCACACCGCCCTATCATTACCATGTCAGGACTTCATCCTTTGGATTCTGTGAGCAATCATGTTCCACAATGCCCTACCATTATCCAACCATAGGCCATTCCTCATCCAAAACTAATAAAATCCAAACCTCAACCAAGATAATAAGTCCTTCAATTGATCAAATCATTCCAAGACCAAGCTATGTTTAGAACTAGTATTTTCCAACTCATTGGAAACCAAGGCCAAGATAACCAACCAATCTGAGATGATTTTGTTGAACCAACCACTTATGATAAGTCAACCTGTGATGAATCACTTATTGATCCTTTATTAATTGTCAAGAAGTCTCATGTTGATGAGCCAATATTTACCGAGTCACTTCTTAATGATTATAACTACCTTTGGGAAAATCATTACCTCGATCATATGCCTATTTTTTAAGAGCCTCTTATTGATAAGCTAGTCTCTAAGGAGTTATCTCTTGACCTTTTTCCTAACATTGAGGAAAATCACTTTGACAAACTAGTCTCTATAGAAGCCCATTATACCATCATAGGCCATTACTTGTCTAAAACTAAACATTCAAAAAGACATCATTGTAATAGAGTACCCATCAGATGAAGAATCAAAGTTAGAGTCAATTTCTATTCTTGAATTGACATCAGATTTAGAATCAAAATTAGAATCAACATTAGTCTCAACATCATATTCAGAGTCCCTTGAGTCAGAATTAGATTTAGAAGAAGAATATGTTTGTGGCTATTATAATATTGGTTATGCATGCCTAAAAAATCAATTTGAATACATCTATGATCCTTTTATAGTTTTTGAGGATAAGTAATTTAGCATCGACACAAGTTTTCCTAGTATATTCTATGAGGATTATGTAGCCTCTTCCCATTCCATTATTGTTCTACATGCCATTACCATCAACCAAAATAGCCATATTATTGACATTCCATCTCTCACAAGTGTTGATTGGGATTGATAGAATCACACTTTGTTTAACTACATCCATGGTGACATAGCAATTGAATAAGAGTAAGAAGGATAAGACCACATTCATATAGTAGAAGAACACTCTCCTAGTGAAACCGTTTCAAATGCACTAGGGGGCAAGCAAAGTTCAAAATCAACATATTCTAGTGAAACTTTTTTATAAGCACTAGAAGACAATCAAAGTCAAAATTAAACATTCCTTAGTCAAACCTTCTCAAAGGCATTATGGAATAATCAAGACAACTTCACTAGTGAAAATCTCATTGAGGCACTAATAGCTGAGCACAAAATTCCTTCACTGCTTGATGAAGATAATATCAAAGATCAAATCAAAATAGCTTCCACTCTATAGCCTAATTAGATGGTAGCTAATCTCAAGATCAAAAAAATATTGTGGTCATATTGAGATCATCTTTAGAGGTTTTTGGCCCCACCACAACCAAATTTATGTTAAATCTATCATCAACAACATTACGTGTGACTAAAAGTCTCGATCTTTATTTGTTTCCCCACCATTACACATTTCATTATCATCCACCATTCCATTTCACAAACAAACCTACCATCTATTCTTTATCCCTATTTACCATCCACAACCACACTTTCCTTTGTATAGGATACAAATATACCTTGTCTCGATGTTTGAAGGAATCAAAATCAACAGCGAATGAAGATCATAAAAGCATTCTTGACAACCAAATTTATAGGCTATTCTTAACATAGTAGCTATTTAGACGAGGTATGGGATAGTAATTAACATGATTGATTATTCTATTTGTATCATTTTTTGATTATGATATGCATCTCCACATCAATAGGAATAATATAATCCAAAACCAACAATTACCCATGCCAAAAACATGTACCATACCATTTCATTACCATGCCATTACCATTGTTACATTTCCTTTTTTCAATTATTACATATTCTTGTCATTCACCCCATCAGTTAAGGGTAACCATCTTACCATTTTATCTAATCTATCCAAACCATCATTATCCTAGAGTAATATCTTTCCATTTTACCATTCCATTACTATCTAGACCTAAGCCTATTTTTAGTCATCCTACTTAATCTTATTTTGATCTTGGTTCCTTTGGTTCTTCCTGCACCTTTTATGGGAGGATTATAATCAAGTTTCAATAATCAATAAAATTCATGTTTATAATGAAATTATATGAAATTAGTGTGATAGTTGATATGATAAGATATCTTTCATTTTCCATCATGTATCAAGTTGGTTTATGTGAGCCTGATTATAACTGCCTATGGGTAAATCAATGTCTCACCAATCTTGCTACTAATTATAATCTCCTATGGAAAAATTAGTATCATTGATATATACTATTCTATCCTAGTTATAACCACCTATGGGAAAAATAGGTGCAACATTTATTTGTCATACATTTCCACATCACCTTGCCATCATTATTTTCATTTGACTGGCCATTTGCCAAATTTGAGAACTTGTTGGGACCTAGTTGGTATTTCCTTGCCTTTTGTGTGGATGGAATTAATGTGACTTGAGGTCATTTTAGGACTATGTAAGTCATGCTCAATTCATTTTGAGGTCACCTTAGTCCCCCTTTCCATACACTCTCACCTTTTTATGAGCAATCTAAGCCACACTCTCACCATTTTGTGAGCAACCTAAGACAAACGTTCTTGTTGTTTTGTGAGTAGGTATCTTCTCATTCTATAATGAGTTGAGATACCTCAAAATGCAAAAAAACATTTATAATATTTCAAAATCCAAAACATTTATCCTATTTAATCTTAGTTAGTTATCCTCAATCCACCCTACTAGGGCAACGTGATTGTTAGGATGTTTTTTTTCTTTTGTTTTTAGGATTTTTGTTTGTTTGTTTTTATATTTGTTTATTTGTTTAATCTCTTACCTATTTATTTCCTTTCAATACTATTGGTTTGACTTGGTCTATATGTGTTCATAAGGTGATTCCTTACACACATTATTCTTGAGTCCATCCATATTCATATGTCAACATTATCATCATGGTTTTTATCATTGGTGCATTATTTTCAATTGTTTATTAGATTGGGAGTCAGTCCTTATGCATATTTCAGCCACATAGTCATGGTGTTATATCATAATGCCTACCTTCACATGTTATAGAAAAAATTAGCTTAAAGAAGGTATATAATTAATGGAGCCACATAAGTTTCTCCTTAGCACCTTGGTAAATCCTTCCATCCCACCCTTGATCAAATTAATCCATTGGCCATTCTAGTTGTATCATTGCTAATAAGGATGAACATCTCCTCATTGGTAGGTAAAACTAAATCATTAACACTAATCAATCTTATTATTCTATTCATCTCTTTCATTAATTTATCCCCACTCATCTTTAATCTATATTCTAGGTTATAGCCTTGAGTTATGATTGCTAATCAGCCCTAACTAAGGCACAATCATCTTTAGCCAATCTAGGTCCTCTTAATGATTATAACTACCTATGGGTAAATCATTATTTTGACTTTTATTCCTGATTATAAATGCTTTTGGGTAAATTAGTAACCTTTTTAAATCAATGCATGTAAAAATTTTCTCATTTGGATTAATCTCAACCATGGGTTAATTCCACATTTCTTCTTGCTTTTTTTTTAAGGATCATCCATGAACAAATGTGATGGCAACTCCCTCAAGGGGGCATCATCATAGGCTTCCCAAACATTATTTAGAGATATTTATTCAATTATCATCTTATTTTTTGGAATACATGCCATCTCTCATTATTTTAGAAGACATTGCTTTGGTTACAGTTTGTAACATCTTCCCAAATAGGGGTAAACTATAGACACCTAAATCTAGCCATTGATAACCTTTAACCAAGATTTTTGACCAATTTCCACTAAAATGTACAATTTGGACTAATAACACTTTAAAAGATTTGAAATTGATATATTCAAGTGTTGATTTTGGCTAGGGTATAATTAAATGGGGTAATCAATTTATGGGCCAACTAACTTTGATCAGATCATTTTAAGTCAAAATGCCAATTTTGCACCTAGGTACTCTAGATTGCTCTTTTCTATCAAATATCTTACACAAGACACATGCCTTTGTTATTTTGTGTTGAAAACATCCTAGATGGGATAATAGATCCAATGCATTTGAAATCACATCTTAATTCCAATTTAGTCAAACTTTGAGCCAATAATGAGACATATTGACCAATTTGATTAATTTGTCCACCAAAGAGCCAAGATTTGTACCAAATTGCCTAATCATGCTTAAGGATAACTAAACCAAATCAAGTTCTTAAGTTAATTTTCCATGGATATTTTTTAATATTATTTTTATAAATGAATATTGAATATCTACATCATCATAGTGACATCATTTCTTAAGAAGACATCCTTAAGCTATAAATGCCATAAATATCAGGATTCATGCCTCTCATGCCTCATCAAGGATCTTCCATGCCTATTAAATTCCCCTCTATCCCAAATATTGATGAGCCTACTTATGAATTTTATTTCATAGTTTAATTTAACCTTAGCCACACATCTTCATCTTGAGATAGATGGTTTAGGTTGATTCTAACCATTTGTAAAAATTTATAAATAGGAAGCATTGCCTATTGAATTCTAAGCTCTCACATGCCAAAGTTATAATGATGAATTGATTCCAAAGATTCATGAAAATTAGTATTGTAATGTCCAAATATTGATCTAAGCCAAGCCAAGCCAAGCTAAAGATATACGGTGGAAAGAAGAGATGGAGGTAGCCAAGCTTCTATTGATGCAAACTTCATGAGCAAAAAATTGAGCAAGCCACTACAACAAACATTTTGGAACATCCAAGGAAGGTGAAAGAAGGATTATTTCATGTTTTAGTTGTGTTTCCATTTTTTTAAAACTAATCTCACCCTAGTAACTAGGCTTAGAGATGTTATGCTAGTGTGTTTATTATATTTTATTTTCATTTTGGAACTAACACAATACTAACCATCCTCTCTTGAGTCAAATTCTTAGTTCACAATTTTCAAATAGTGGGTCCCAATAGATCTAAAAATCTACATTGCATCATACATCTTGATCTAATAATGTAAGATGAGTCAAACAACCAAGGAGCTCAAGAGATTGACATGTGGTATAAGCATGTGAGCTGATAGACTGATAATAAGATCCTAAAATCAAATGTGGGGATGCCATATGGTGTAATATTGGATAGGGTTAAAAAGTCAAGGGCAAGATCAATAAATTATGGTCATTCATACCAAACATGATCAAAAGTGTGAGATAAGTCAATATGTCAACATGTTGAGTCAGATATCAATAGCCAATTAAAACAAAGATGAGCCTAGGACTTTTGACAAAAGTCAAGAAGCCTTTTTTGATTGAGGTAAATGGGTATTTAGAGTCATTAATATACCATTAAATATTCATCCAAAACCATGCAAATAACATAATGATGTATTCAGGTGATTAAGAACTTATAGGGACACCATTAAAGATCAATACGGACCTTTGGTTCATAGATTTACAACATGTAGGGTCTATCTTTCAAAGATTGTAGAATTGTCTTGAAATTATGTTTTACATTCTCAAAGGGACCTATGAACATGATGAACCCTTAATTCCTACAATTATATAATGTATCTATGTGGACCTAATAGGAACTAGCATCAATAAAAGTGTCATAATATAATGACTATAGGAAAACCAATAGTCTAAGATTGGTTTTTCATCTATAGTGGGCCTATAAGCATGGAGGAAATTTTGAGCATGATCTAGTTGGAACAAGAGATAACATTTTAAATGATTCCATGAAGGGATACACGTAGACCCCAAAGGTTTCATCTCTAGGACCAACTTCATGAAAGGGACCCCTTCTCTCTATTGTGCATGCCATGATAAACCTATTTAGAGCAGTTAGTACCAGGATAAATTTCTAACAAATGGATCCAATTATTCTAACTATATTAATGCCATAATTTAGCTCAAAACCACTTGATCCTATCATTATAACTATATGGAGCATGAGCGAAGGAATAATAGACTATTACAACTACTTGAGATGACCCAAATCAATCAAGAAGTTCCAAAGAAGCATACTAACAGAGGTAATTGTAATAATGGTTTAAATGAGGTTAAACTCATTTGATTCTTCTTGGGACTCCTTTTTCCCATTTCTCTCTTGCAATGCTATATGTAACTACCATTTTTGCCTTTGTAAGGGATCACACCATGTATAGTGAAGCCCTACTAGATTGATGTCATATTTTGCCTTTGAATAATAATGCAAATTTGTTTCTAAGTTTTAAATAATTATCTAAGTTTGAAAGTGATGTATGGTGATGAAGTGATAATTCTTTATTCTTCCTTCCCTTATCCTTCCCTTATCCTTTCATGTTTAATCAATATTTCCTAGTCTAACAAGAAATATAGAGAGTAGTCTAGTGTGTAAATCCATTTCAAGTGTAAAATTATCGTTAGAGTGTGAAATCTTCCCTCTAATTAATTTTCCTTGTGTTACTACTCACATCTCACCTCTATATTGAAATATTTATGTTAGAACCCATTAAGACTTAGAGACTAATTTGTATGCCTTGTTTCATCATGGTAGAAATATGATGGTCATGTGGAAGACGTTTTGGTGCATCACGTCCTTTAGAGTAAGTAGTAGTTTAAGTGATAAGCATTAAATGATACATTCAGGGAGCTAGCCCTTTAATCTAAACACTGATTTCCAATATAGATACACCCATATACCTAGAAATGTTCCCATGTTGCCCAAATCTAAAAGAAGCTTGAACAACTTCTTCTAGGGTGCAATATTTTGTGATAATAGGACCCAGTTACAAAGGATTAATCTTGGATATACAATGATAAGTTGGTTGATTGCTATAAAAATACCAAATACCCCATTCTTAACAAGATCATGGAGAATCAAGCCTATGAAGGAGGTCTTAAACCAAGATAAAAAGGAACTCTTGAGTCAATTTATATAACTCAGAACAAAGGAACGTATGGTCTCAAATTTAAACCACTTGTGTCTTTCCCCACATATCTTATTCATGTTCCAATACTAATGACTAATGCTAATGACATTGACAATAAATTAGAGTATGATCACAACACTTATGAACACCTTGCCAATACCATTTGTAACCTTGCCCTAGTTATTAAAAATAATATGCTTCTTATTTATTACCCTCAACTTATATCTTGAGACCAATAAGAATCCATATTGCATGAAGATGAGTTTGAAAATGATGAGGCCTTTTAAAATTTTCTAGGTCTAAAAGACAATGTTCTATTGGGAGACCACAAAAAAGGGTTCTCAATCAAATTGGATCCTATAGCCTATTTTGGATAATGATTGAACACCCTTAGCCACAAATAAATAAATAAAATATTGAGGTCCCAAAGTTAAAATGTTTATGACACTTTTGGACTAGGGTAAAAATAAATATAAAGGCCAATATTCTAGTGAAAACCTATTTTAGGTACCATTAGATGGGAGTCTTCACTTTTTCTTGAATGAAGCTATGGAGAACAACAATGATGAAACTTGATTTTGGGTCTAAGTTTAGTTTTGAATAACATCATGCCTTTGATCAAATTATTCAAAAATTTCCAATAATGTTTGTAACATGGCCATCCCTACCATTGGGAGATTTAGAATCATCTTATTTAGGTGAGCTTGAAGAATTAGTACCAAAAAAGTAATTTACAATTACAAGCTAATTAAATTCATTGTCAACCATACCCCACTTTATAAAATTGATGCTAATGTTCAAGCCACAATAGAGCTAATCAATACCTCTCCAATAGAGCCAATCATTTAAAGACCAAAATGTGTTCAAAATTGATATTTTACAACTACTTATAAACCAAGGACAAGAAAACTAACCAATCTATGATGTTTTTGTTTAAACACCTATTTGTGATTAGTAAACCAATGATTAATCACCTTTTGATCCTTTACCCATTATTGAGGGGTATCACTCTGACAAGCTAGTCTTTGCCAACTCACTTCTTAATGATTATAACCATCTTTGGGCAAATAATTATCTTAACCATTATCTTATTTTTTAATATCCTCCCTTTGATAAGCCAATATCTATGGAGTTTTCTCTTGACCTTTTTCCTATCATTGAGGAGTCTCACTTTGACAAGCTAGTCTCTATGAAATCCTTCTTAACTAAGCTTATTTTCAAAGAGCCCATTATGCCAATACAGGCCATTACTTATCCAATACCAAACATTAAAAAAGACATCATTTTAAAAACATCCACAATTGAATAAGAATCATAATTAAAGTTAGGTTCTATTCTTGAACTAACATCAGAAGTAGACTCAATATCAGTCTCAACATCAAACTCAGAGTCCCTTGAGATAGACTTAGCTTCATAATCAAAATGCATTCATGACTACTAAAATATTGGTTATGCATGCCTTGAAAATCAATTTTAATATATTTGTGATCCTTCCATAGTTTTTAAGGATGCTTAATTTAGCATTGACATAAGTTCTAGTATTTTCTATGAGGATTATGTTACCTATATCCATTCCATTACCATTCCACATGCCATTAACACCAACCAACCTAGCCATTATATTGACTTTCCACCTCCCATAAGTGTCTATTGGGATTGATAGAATCACACCTTGTTGAATTGAATCCATGACAACATATAATTTGAAGAGTTTTAGGGGAACCAAAACCACATTCATGCAAAAAAATAACAATCTCCTAGTGAAACCTTTCTAGAGATGTTAGGAGACAATCAAATTCCAAACTCAACATCTTATAGTGAAACCATTTCAGAGGCACTAGAAGAAAATCAAATTGAAAATTCAATGTTACTTAGTGAAACCCTCCTAGAGATGCTATGGTACAATCAAGAAAAATTTATTGGTGAAAAATTCTTTGAGGTGCCAATAGTTGAGCACAATAGTTCTTCACTACTTGATGAAGACATTATTAAATATAACATCAATATAGCTTCCCATCTATAACATAATCAGATGGTGGCTAATCTAAGGCCCAATCAATATAAAAACATGATGGTGTTATCAAGAGAATATTTATAAGTATTCAACCCTACCACGACCAAAATTATGTCAAATTCAAAATCAATAACATTATGTGTGCCTTAAAATCCTAATCTTTATTTGTTGCCTAACCATTATACATTCCATTATCATCCACCTTTACATTGCCAAATTATACCTATCAACCAATATTTATCCATATTTACCATCCCTAGATGTAATTTCCTTTATAGAAGCTTCAAAGACATCTTATCTCAACATTTGAAAGAAAAAATCAATGCCCAAGGAAGTTTACAAAAACATTATTGGAGTCCAAATATGTAACAAATTCTTGATAGAGTAACTATTTAGAAGAGGTGTGGGCTAGCAATTTATATATTGATTATTTTTGTTGTATCATATGCTGATTAGGATGTGAATCTCTACATAATTAAGAAAAATAGATCCATATCTTTGTCTTGCCATTTACTTGTCATTTTCATTTTCCATTCATCTTGCCATTATTTCATAACCTGCCATTTACCTTACCTTATTACTTGGTGGAAACGCTATTACCATTATATCCAATCAACATAAAATCATCTTACCTTGACCTATACCATCCTACCATGCCTTTATTATTAACAAAACTTATTTTTACCTGCACTACCTAACCCTTTTGACCTTAGATCCATTGGTTCTTCACACTCCTTTTATGAGGGATTTTGATCTAGTTTTAGTAGTTTTAGAATTACATGTTCAAATGTCAATTTATACAATTAGTATGATAGTGGTTATATAAATCTCATATTTAATTTACACTTGATTGGTACCATTGATTATAACCACCTTTGATCAAATCAATATTCTACCTTGTGTTACTAATTATAACTACCTATGGGAAAATTAGTATCACTAACCTATGTTGTTGTTTCCTCATTATAATTTCCTATGGAAAAATTTGTAACAACACCTTTACCATGAATTAATGCATCACTTTACCCTTATTTTTATCATTTTCCTTACTATTTACGTAAATTCATTAACTTGTTGATACCTAGTCGATCTCACTGCCTTTTGTGTAGATAGAACTACCATGACTTAAGGTCCTAATGGGACCATGTATCCAAAACTTAATTTACATTTAGGCCATATTATTCAACCAATTTCCAATGATCTTTCCATTTTAAGAGCAACATAATCCATGTTCTTGACATTTTGTGAGTTGGACCATTCTGTGTCTTGTAATTCACAATTGAGTTAAGATACTTAGAAATTCCAAAAACATTTCAAAATCATAAAAATTATCAAATTGGATTACAATATCCTCAAGTAATATAACATCTTAAAATCCACAAGAATTCATCCTATTTAAACCTAGTTAGTTATCCTCAATCTACCCTACTAGGGAAAATCCATTATTAGTTCTAATCCATTTCACTGACATTGGGGGTGTGACCTTCCTTTTGCATGTATCCTTGCTTAGGGACACCACCAATTTATCATTCAATTGAGCCTTCATGCATAGATATTGACTTATTTGATAATTCAATGCTTTCCATTGCTTTTTATTTCAATATTTTTGTGTGTTTGTTTTCTTAGTTTTTTGGTGGTTGTTTATTTGCCCATTTGTTTGGTTTCTTTATTGTGACTTGACTCAATCTATATGTGTTCATTGGGTGATTCTTTGTGCATTATTCTTGAGTCTATCCATATTCATACACCAACATTATCATCATGGTTTTTATCATTGGTGAGTTATTTTCAATTGTTTATTGGATCACATGTTAGTCCTTATGCACATTATGGATAAGTTATCATGGTGTTTTATATCATGATGTATACCATTATGTGCTATGGCAAAAATCATCTTAGAAAATATTAGAAGCAATGGTGTTGTAGTAACTTCTCCTAATTAACCTTGGCAAATCCTCCTACCCTCCTTGATCCAATCAACCCCTTGACTATTTTAGTTTTATCAATGCTAATAAGGATGAACATATATGCATTGGTAGGTACAACCAAATCATTCACATTGATCACTTCTTATTATTTTATTCCTCATTCCATTTTCTTCTATTTTTGGGTGAACTACATTAACCTGAGGTCCTTTTTGACTATGTAGGTAGTGCTTGGATACATGACATATCTCAAGTTAACTCGACCACCTTTATTCTTCCAATAATCTCTTTCATCTCTTTGTGAATACTTGTATGCTTGGTTATTTGTGGCATCTTTAGTCATTAGACCATCACATCTATATTTGTTCCCACTCATATTTAATTTGTATAATAGGTTATATCATTGATTTTTGCTTGTCAATTTTACCTACTAGGGAAAAATTAAAAATAATTATTTAATCCAAGTCATTTTAATGATTATAACCACATATTGACAAATCATTATTTTGACTCATCCACCTTATTAGCATATGTGCCTATGCCAGTGATTATAACCACCTTTGGGAAAATTACTGTCTCAACCTTTATTGATGATTATAAATGCCTTTGGGAAAATTAGTACTTTTCAAATCAATTCCTACAAACATTATATTGATTAGATTAATCTCATCCATGGGTTAATTTCATTTTTCTTCTTGATTCTTTTTGAGGGACCATCCATCAATATTATGTGTCAGCCACTCCCTCACGGGGGCATCATTATCAGCTTCCCAAAAGTTTTTTAGAGATTCTTCTTTAAATAATTATCTTATTTCTTTCTTAACAAAATTTTTATTCTTTGAGAAGACATTACTATGCCTATAGCTTACAATGCCTTCCAAAATAGGGGAAAATTGTAGACACCGAATTCTGGCCACAATTGGATTTCAATCAGACTTCAAACTGATTCTTACCAACCATTGTAAATTAAGCCTAAGAATCACTAAACATACCAATTTTAGTTTTTATTCATTCATTAATGCTCATAATCATGTTGAGGCATCCTTCTTTGGGATACTAGCTGGCATGTAATAATAACCTCTCATGGATTCACCCGCAATCACATTGTGACATAACAAATGTCAATTTGGCCTATAGACCCATTGAGTTGGGCACTTAATCAAATATTAAAAGATAAAAAATGCTAATCAAAATTAATCAATGAATTAAAAAAAGATTAAATGCTTAGTTGAATTATCCATTTGCAATTAATGAATATCTAAAAATGGAAATTCCAAAAATAAAAATATCAAGCCTATCATCATTACCTTAATGAGTTGTCAATCTATTCTAAAATATCTAATTTGAGAACTATGAATAGTAACTAAAAATCATAATTGTGTGACAAATTTTAACTCAACTAGAGTTAGTCTAAAATCAACCTTAACTCACCTTGGGTGAAAGTTAATTCTTGAGGCTATAAACGCAAGGCCATACCCATTGATGTTTAAACCATCTTGGTGTAATGTTATAATAATTAAATAAATGAAAATAAGCCTTGAATTTAATGTTAACATGCCAAATTCATGATCCAAGAAACCAAACTAAGGTGCCAAGGAAAGGTGAAGCCAAAAAATCTCCATTGATGAAGATTTCTTGATGCACAAGCTAAGCAAGCCATTTCTACATGTCATTTTGAGCTCCAAGGAAGGTAAAAGAAGGTTTTATTTTATGTTTTAATTGTGTTTCATATGAATTATTGTTACCTATGCTATTTTTAGTGTCTAGGATAGAGGTGTTAGGATTTTATTGTGTTTATTTGAGTTTTATTTCTTGGAATAAGACAATACTAATCTTGCCTCTTGGATTCTTTGTTTACAAGGATCACAAAATAAGTCCAACTTGTCATTTTATACCTATTTATTTATTTGAAAAGTACTAGAGCATATTGAATACCTCTTATACATAATGCTGGAGATCATTGCATCCTTTTTCAAGCTCAAAAACATTCTCAAGATTAGGATAGAGGTGCATTAAGTTTGATAAGAACCCTTGATAATATGTTTACTTACCCCTAGATGTCTTTAAACCAATTGATGGTGTTACAGTCATTGGAAAAATTATTTATGAGTCTTTATAAAACTATTTACTTACTTTATCAATGTCATATATGGGTTTAAGATGTTCCATTAGGTCTATACTTGGCCAACCTCCATGAAAATACTTAAAAATTGCCTTTTAGGCTTATAATAGTCATGTCTAGGCCAAATTCTATACCATAGTACCTCACATGTGCCAAAATAATGACTCATTTAGGTGTATATAGGTTTTTAGGTATCATCCAAGTAGTTTTCAAGCTATTTCAGTCCATTTGGAGCACTTATGGGGCCAATATATCCAATCGGGTCTCTTGGAGGGTTTAAGTAGGGTTTAGGAGTGTGGAACCTTATTAACGATGGTTCATAAACTTGTGGGACTTAACCTAAGAAAAAATGATAATAATTTCATGTAGATTACCCCCTCAACCTTATACAATGAGACCAGAGTCCCATGAACCTTCTCCTTGTAATTCACACATGAGCAAGGTTGACTTTCATGGCTGTTTAGGCTTATTAAGAATATCAAGAGAGTTGAGTTAGTCTAATGAGGTATAAAAATTATTGGTTTTGGATATAAACATATCATTTGATTTTTTAAAAACTTATATGAGGTTTTAAATTATTTATCTCAACCATTTCACTTTTCCAACTCACTATAACTTGTGTTAGCTCATAGTCAGGGTATAATGGTAGTTTAGCCACAATGACCCTAATGGCCTATTATGTTACTTTATACATATTTCAAGGTGTAAAAATTTAATAATATTTTATTGTAGTATTTATAACCTTATTTAAACCCTAATTATTCAAAAAAATCATTTTGAATAAGGAAAACTTCTTCACTTTTTATATACAGGCCTGTATATGCAGATTTAGGCCTTCTAGGCTTAATTAGGCATCTTGACCCATATAACTATATTAAATCATATTAAAAATAATTTAATATAATATTATAAACTTTAAATTAAGTTTATGCATAATTTTCACTCTCACCACCTCATATTTTTAAACAATAAATCATACTTCTCTTGCATTCTTCTAAACAGGTCTATAGTTGCCTATAGGTTACTTGATTATAGTTTGGAAATAGACCCTTAACATTGGTTATTTTGTGGATGTTTAATGGATAAAATAATGAATCATGATTATATAAAACTTATAAATTCATTATTATACTTATTTTCACACCACTACATGACCATGTTCCTCATTTCTCTTGATAGGCCTGCATGCAGTCAATTAAGCCTCATAGCTATAGGTTCACATTCTAAGTTTTTGAACTAATATAGCCACAAGAATGTTTTTTATTTATATATACATATATAAAATTTAAATTTTACTTCCATACCTTATTATAATCTCAAAACATTCATCACCAACATTCTCTTATTTGACCTCTGCCTACTAACAAACTTATAGATAGTCATTAGGCCAAAACCCTCATTTTCCTATGTTTAGTATATATTGAGATTAACCTAACCAATGGTATAATATGTATTATAATATATATTTTTTAAAATTCCTCATCATTCCTATAATTTGATCAATTCAGCTTGAATATTAATTCATAGGTCTATCTTTCTTTTGGACTTACATAGTCCTACCTAAGCAACACAGTCTTCATGAATACAAAATGAGTTGGAGTTTGATTCCTCATATCTGTTATAGGGTTATTAAAGAGATATTATAGAGTATATATAGTAGGATTTAGGTCATAATACTATGTTTTCAATGTCCTATTTCAACCCTCCTCACTAAATTTTAGATACAAATGTTGGCCTTGTAGGTTAACAAACCTCTTCTTGTCCTAGCTTTGAAGCATGCCTACAATTTATTTTAATGATAATAATCTAAGTAAGGTTATGGATAATATATTTAGGGTAATTTATATTTTTTTAAATCTCCTCTTGAACCATGACATTCACATATATATACCAAATGTTCTTTTTCATACTTGTAACTTGTTGAGGAACACTAAGGCCCAAGTCTCTCATAGTTTGATATATGTATTCTATGTTTGATTTATTATAATTGAGAATATTGATAATGGAAATGAGATATTTATGTAGGTTTATTTAAGACCACTTGAGGAAATAAAAAAACTTAAACAACCAAATTCCTACAAGTTTGCAATTCATTTAACTGAAGGTTCTATCCTTCGTGAGGCTTACATTTGTGAAGAAAGTACTCAAAAATGGTGTGGGGAGGGTAATGGATCCATTAATTATATAAAAAAATAATTAATTTTCATAAATGATCTAAAAAATACCTTGAAAATGTCTAAAACTAAGCCTGTGGGATTTGAATCTTCTTTTATGTCCCTTAACTTTTTAATAATTGTTCATAAAGTTAAAGAGCTTAACCAAAAAATTGATGATATAAAATGGAAGGGTATTAGTGTCCCCTTATATTTCCAAGATATTTGGATCTAAAATTCTCTCTACTCCATAAACTAATTTCAAATTTATTGCCCTTTTCTTATTGCTAGGAATACCGATACAAAAATGGAGTGGGTTTTTGCACTATTTGGATCTAAACCTCCACTTTTTTCATGGATTTGGGTTTGAGAAGACCATGGAGAACTCTAGGAAATTTTTTACCTTGACACACATTACAAACCCTATAAAAATATCACCATTTTTTTTTTTTCAATATTGTGACTGTTCTAACCCTTAAAACTACTATAGATGGTGAACTAGGTGACTTTTCATATTCCCTTGACCTATACAAATGTGGAAGAGATTTCCAAAATGCCTCACACCATTTATTACTTGAAAATATTTAAAAAATTATTTATTTGTGCATTGGAGAATGATAAATGGTATTTACAAAAGGACTTTGAACATTGCGAATTAGTTATATAAGACCCTTAGATGATTTGTATGGTTAGGTACAACATGATGTCATCATATAGGTGTTAGATGACTCTTAAACACTTATTTATAAAGATAAAACCTTTATATTTTTTATGTGCTAGTAAGTATCATCTTTATCATTGAAAAAAATAATAAAATTAACATAATAAAATACCTTAATCTTATCAAAATTGCCTTAAACTCTCTAAATAGCCTTAGAAAAAATGTGATCAACTTACTAGTTCTACTTCCTTGACCAATTTGATCATATTTTGACCATGTTTATTCCTTTCAGGGTTATCACCTTGTATCCTTTAGTATTCTTCCACATTGACTTAATTTCACATTTACCTTAACTTTGTCAACCTTACCTTAAACAATGCTAAACATAAAATTAAGACCATGTGGAATGACCATACATGACAAGACAAGATGACTTGACTCAACTACCAACTAGACCATCCTAAATGACCTATTAAGCTACCAAGGAATATATATTACCTATCATCTTAGATCATTAATGATTAACAAAATACCTCACTAATGGTTATCAACAAAGTTACAATTAAGTAGGTGAAAGTTTTAAATGATCCTCATTCATGGTAGCCAAATTTTGGCTAAAAATAACTAAGAAAGATTCTTAATGAGATAGATTCCTAAAATCTTAACCACTTGATTAGATTGAATATAATGAGATACTTATGCATTGTATATGGTATTGATCTAATATTTTGTATCCAAGGGTATCCTAATAACATAACAAACACCCCTATGTTTGGTATAACTAATAAATAAATGGGCACTATGAGATAATATACTTTTAATTTTAGTACTATATGTCCCAGAATATCATGTGTATGGACATGAAATGATTTTATAACTCTAGAAGTATGTGATAAATCTTTCTTTGTTGGATAAAGAGACTATATGAGTGTTATGGTGCACATGTTTTCACTTGATCCATTTTATATCATAACACTATGTATGGATTATTTTTCAATATATGATTAAATAAAGAGTAAATTTTTATCTAAATCATCATCAACCTTTTCATTTTCATCAAATGTAATCATATGACATGATGTTAGTCTACTTATAATTATACTATTGATGCTATCAAGTGGATTCCCATATGTAAAAGGAGGATGAGAGTTATATGTGTAATAAACTTGAGAATTATCCTTTTTATTTATTTCTTCATGATTTGTAAAAGGATCTTTGTATATTTTGGGCTTTGAATTTTCATTTACATATTGCTTATCCTCTTCAATACATGTGCCAATATCAATAATGTTCTCATTAATAAGATATTGAATCTTGTGCTTAAGTTTGAAACACCTATTTGTAGAATGTATGATACATATATTGTAGTCATAAAATGCATTTCCATTATGTTTTTAGATTATGGTCTAGACATGTCCACGTTCATTGGTAGAGGAAGAGTGATGAGATTACATTCAAGTAGTTTTTACAATAATCGATGAGAAGGTCATGGTAACCTTGAAAATTGCCTCCTTGGTGGATCTTGTAATTGAATATTTTGTGTTGGTTATGATATAAAATTCACTATAATCTTAACTTTAATCTACTATGACCTTAACCTATAGTGCATCTAGGGATATATGTGGTTGACTTGTGGCTTACATACTTTCATATTATCTTATTATATTTCTTGATGTTCTTAATATGGTCAGCCTATGGAATAACCATGGATAAGTAGTGTATATATAGGAGGTAGTGGTTATATGTTATCATCATATTACAACTTATATTCTTAATGTATTATTTTTGAGGTTTCCCCCCTCAAAGTAACTTAGTCATAATATTCAAGTATTATTCTCTTTATCTAATTATTATTGTGGATCTACCTATTTTGTTGTTAAATATTATGATATATTATTTTATTTTTGTGAATCATTTAAGTAATTTCATTACAAGTGGTATCAAATCTTTGATTTGGGAATTTTTTTTTGAAAGTTTTTTCTAGATCTAGCATCTTGAGCACTAGAAGGTTGAAAAAACATAAATTTTGATCTGAGAAGAATTGATTTTTTTCGTTATCACAATTTCGGTCATGGGATTTTTTACCAAAAAGAAAAAAAAGTATAGAATTTTTTTACCTTGTGTAAATTAGTAGTCATTGGATTCATCTCTGTGAGAAAATTGCAATATTATATTTTATTGGTACACTTTTTAGGCTAAAATTTTGTTGGATAAAAAATGATGGAAGAAATAATATATTTTATTAAATGTAAGCATCTATTTTTATTTTGTACAAGGTAATCTATAAAATATTATAGGAGAAGAAGTTGGCTAAAAAAATCAACCACCAGGTATAACTAACCCAATAACTAAAAAATAAATAAACTAAACTAAAAAAAAATACCTTTGGATAAATAATCCAAAAAAATCCCCCTTGATCCAAATGGTTATAGAAGATGAAATAACTAGATAAATGACTATGAATTCATCAAGAAAAAACCTATCACAAATGCAAGTGGTGTACTATACTTCTAACACTGACAAAAAATTAATGCCACTCCATAAAGAAGCATAACCCTACTATTTTGGAAAAAAGTGGATAATGAGCACAATCAAATCCTACTCATTCCTTATGATAATCATACTATACTACAATATAACACAATCAAAGTGTATCCAAATATATCAATCCATATAAGGCTCCACCCAAAATCCCATCAAGGTGACCACACCATACTATGTATGGCACATCTAACTAATTTATAATAAACATTGATGATATTTGATCAAAATTGAATGTGTTAACAACCACTATCAACTCATACTATCATCGATGAATGATCGAAGGCCAACTAATGCTAAATCTTCTCCCTTAACAAGTAAGAGGTGAGAAGCTATGCAACAAAAGAAACAAAATCAAACTAACTCTATCTAATCCATGTCAATAATATCAAGTATAGAAATAAAAAAATGGAACTAAAATCAAGAACACAATCCAAAAAATTCTACTACTTTAGATCTCTATCTTGAGCCTAGTAGCTCACACAAGATGGGTAAATCATTGATCACTCAAGAGAAGCAGTTAGGTCCATTAGGACCATAGACCTCAACCATATAAGATACCTCCCAATCAAAGGAAGTTTTATAATAATCAAAATAGATGGAGTGACCAAAATATCTACTACTAGAATGGGCCACATAATTTTCCTCATCTTTTTTTCATGTGAAGAGTGAGGTCGATGAGAAGGACATACATTTTCAAGATGTCTAATACCATCACATTTGAAATTTTTTGTCTCTTTCCTATAAAAATGAGATATATAAGAAGTTAAATCACTAGAAGAACCACATGAGTGAGAAGAATTTTTATGGTGATGTTTGCATTTTTAAGATTTTAGGAGTGATAATGGGAATGCTATAGAGACCATCGAGAAAGGTGTAAAGAGTGTATCAGAGAATGTCTCAAAGAGTGTTTCAAAAATTACTTCTAAAAATATCACTATATGCCAATGATATCTATGTTGGGACCTATTATTTTTATAGTGAGCATCTTCAGTATTCATACTATTCTTCTTTACAAACTATCACTCATGCTAAGTCAACAACTCACAAATAGAGTCAAAAGTGGCACCAATAAACTTATCACTAAGTTATATCATTTCAATAAAATTGGTGTATGTAGAAACAAGGCCATTTAACGTGATGGAAATCAACATGTCATGATCATTTTTACCCTTATAGTATAATGTTCTTATTTTTAAGTTTTCATGAGAGAGAGATATTTAGAGACATCTTATTCAGTGCTAAGCTTATTATTAAGTAATTGCATTAAGAGATCAATATTATTAAATGTAGGTTGTTTATCATACATATATTTTAATACTTTCCATACTTTCCATTTTCTAGTTTTAATATATTCAATATGAATATTCACCTGTGTCGACCATGAAGATTTTAATATAGCAAGGGCATGATTATCTCATTTTTGATATTCAAGCAACTTTGCAACATAAGTGGGTGACATAGTTAAATTTTCAATTATTTCCCACAAATTGTTAAAAAGGATAATATTTTCCACGTTCATCAACCATTATTTGTATTTTTTTAGTGTTAAGCATCCATTTTTAGAAATTAGGATCACAATTTTTTCCATGTTGCTTATCAAAATTAAGAAAAGCTATTGGGGTTTGGTGTTGACCCACAAGATAGATTTTATTTATAGAGCATGAGAGATGTAAAATATAAAATAACTACCCCCTTATTTCACCAAAAAATAACTTTTTCCATCACTTATAACTCCCTTTATAAAAGAAAATAAAATAAAAATAATAATTTCGATCACAAGATACACCAATAGGTTTTGAACTTATAACCTCCACTTTCTTAATGACTTAAAAAAATTACTTCCCCTAAGGCATATACAAACATTTGTATAATTATAATAAAGGATTCACTATTTAAACATTATTTTTCCCTGATTACTAAAATAAAAAAAAATTACTTGTAGATGAAATTAATTTCACATGAGAATATTCATGCAAGTATAAAATTGTGTCACTCAAAAGCTAATGTTTAGTGCTTAGGGGTACCCACAAAACATTTAATCTAGTTGAATTTCACCATACATTCCACCAGACTATTATGCTAGATCTAATGAATCATTGAAGATTTTTTCTATAAAAATATCAACCGTATAAATGAAAACTACCCACAAAAAATTTTGATTTGAATTATTTTTGTCATTTTCCAATTTGGATTGCTATGCTTGGTAAATGAAGTACCGTACTACAACTTGGCAATATGGTTTTTATGTTTGGAAAGACAAGTTTGGATAAAAATTTTATACTAGACATATGTTATGTATAAATTAGTTTAAGTCCCATATAATTACACTTCATTCTAGTCTTCTTGAGAAATTTTTGGATTGCAAATTTCCTCTCTTTTTCTTTTCAAATTGGCTAGATTAAAATTGAAGCATATGTCTCAATCATTCATTTTAATAGACAAAAAAAATAAATATGCAAAAGAACATCATACAAGTTTGGTGGTTTGATTTGAGAATAAAATTCATAAATTTATTCAGCAGAAAAAGCTTACTGATTTCCTAGAGTCCTCCAAGTGGTGCTAACTAGAAAAAATGCTCCTTCAATGTGGCTCTGATACCACTGTTAGATCAGATATTATGGAGGAAATAATATATTTTATTCATGTAATCATCTATTTTTAATTTTTTACAAGGTAAGCTTCAAAATATTATGGGAGAATAAGTTGGTTAACTAAAATCAACCACCAGGTATAACTAACCTAACAACCAATAAATAAATAAACAAAACTAAATAAAACACCTTTAGATATATAATCCAATGATTTTTTCACCCTTGTGCACATCATCAGTCATTAGATTCATCTTGGTGAGGTGATATTAATGATATCATCTATTGATACACTTTGTTTTAGGCTTGTAACCCTCTTAGGGTTTGTGCATGGCTGGGATTAAGACTCATGGATGTGTGAAAGGGTAATAAACACCTAAAAATATTTATAAGGATGATATGGAGTTTGAAACATCTAATCCATGTATTTTAGAGGCAATTCAAAAATTTAGGTTAGAGTTATAGGGCATGGTGTAAAAATATGATCTTGATGTAGTTAAAGGGGAAATCATGGGGTTAAGAGGGGACCTAAATGGCTTGTGAGATCAATTTTAAAAATAACTAGGAAATTGGCCAACTTTTCATCTCAATAATTGAAAAATAACCCTACACCACTCAAATTTTCTATTCCTCCTCCAAAAAATCACAACACCAACCTTGGTATGAAGTTGTTATTGCCAAAACTAGACCTGCACAAGTTTGATGGTAATGATTCACTCACATAGATTACTCAAATTGAAAATTTATTTGATCTACATCAAACCCCTTAGTCATAAAAGGTGGTCATGGCCTCTCTATGTTTAGAACCTAAAAAATTAATTTGGTATCATTGGTTATATGCTCAAAAAATAGAAGGGTGTCCCAGTTTCATGGTTGGTAATTTCTATGGAGTTGTAGTTCCACTATCACAATAACATATTCAAAAACTACTTCAACCAAATAGCCAAGTTGTGCCAAATCTAGATTATAAAGGATTACATTTATCAATTTTATAATTTATCCTTACATGTGGAAGACATAATTAAAGAAAATCTTACTGACCTATTTTTGGGTGGACTTGAAGATAGAATCCAATTGGAGGTTCACATGTTTCATCCTAATAATGTATTTGAAGCTATACCAAGGGCATACATGGCTAAGGAAAAAGAGTTGATCAAACAAAGACCTTTCACTAATGTTCATGAATGTACCTTCCCAACACCATAATTTTTTTAGCCCACTATATTAGCATATCAACAAATTGAATAAAAGCATGCAAAAGGTTTGTGTTTTGGATGTGATAGCAAATGGAACAAAAGAAATAAATGTTCTAAAAAGAATTTATTTTACATTGAAGGTGATAATGAGGAGGAATAAGATGATGGGAATTTAGGGGTAGGTTTGGAAGAACCCAAGGATGAATTTGAAGATTCTCAACCTACTATTTACTATCATACACTTTCAGGCATTAATACTCCTCAAAATCTTAAGGTGGTGGGTTTCCTAAAGAAGTATAAGGTGACCATGTTAATTAACTCTAGGATTACACATAACTTCATCAACTATAAGTTAGTTACTCATTATTAATATTTTATTTACCCAACTCCAAAATTTTAGGTCATGATCGTAAATGGTGGTACCATCAACTATTCTAGAAAATGATATAACATTAAGCTTTCTATGGGTGAATAATTTTTAGATTCCCTTATGTTTATTATTTCCATGGGTGGAGATGACATTATTTTGGGAGTGTAGTGGCTCACCACTTTGGGCACTATTAAGATGAATTCATAGGAACTATTCATGAGGTTCCATTCAAAAGGTATAACCTTTGAACTACATAGATTATAGGATAAATATACATAGATGGTTAGTTCTCATTAGATTATGAATATTCTTAGGAAAGGTTTTAAGGGATTTATGGAAAAATTATTTTACATATAGGTTTAACCAAATAAGGACTATACACATACTAATTTACAAAGGGTGCTAAATGGCCATTCTATTATTTTTGGTGACATGCCAAAAGGAATTCCTTCAAGCCATGACCATGATCATGCCATTAGGGTCATTTCAATAAGTACACCACCTAACATCAGACCTTACAGGTATCCCTATGCCTAGAAGAGTGAAATTGAAAAGATGGTATAAGACATTTTAGAGGTAGGCATCATCTGACATAGTCAAAGTGATTACTCCTCCCTTATGGTCATGTTGCAGAAGAAGGATGAAACTTGGAAGATGTGCCCAGACTATAGAGAACTCAAAAATTACACCATCAAATATAAGTTTCCCATTCCAATAATTGATGATTTGCTAGATGAATTGTATGGGGATGTTTATTTTACCAAGTTAGACCTTCACTTTGGGTATCATTAAATTCAAATCCATAATGAGGACATACCTAAAACAACTCTCAAAACACATGAATGTCATTATAATTTGTGTTCATGTATTTTAGCCTCACAAATGCACCATATACATTTTAGAGTTTGATGTATACTTTTTAGGCTATTTTTGAGAAAGTTTGTATTGGTGTGTTTTAATGATATCCTCATTTACAATAAAAATTGGGAAGATCATTTGAAGCATGTGAAAGAGGTACTTTTAATTATGGAATAACATCAAATTTACCTTCTAAATTTAATTTTTGTTTCCAAGAGGTATATTAATTGAGTCATATTATTTCACATGGAGTGCAAAAGTTGATCCTAAAAACATCCAAGCAATGATGGAATGGCAGGTTCCCAAGACCCTCAAGAGTCTCCAAGGATTTTCGGGGCCAACTGATCACTATCACAGGTTTGTCAAAAATTATGGTAGCATTACAAATCCACTCACTTATTTATTGAATAAAGAATCCTTTTAGTAGACTAATTCAACTATCAAGGCATTTTAATAGTTGAAAATGTCTCTATATACAACACTAGTTTTGGCTACTACTAATTTTTCAAAAAAAATTATTGTGGAGTGTGACGCATTGGGATATGGCATGGGGATATACTCATGTAAGATGACAAACCGCTAGCATTTTAAATTCACCAACTGAGGGGAAAAATAGGTTTAAACCAATCTATGGGAAAGAGATGATGGTTATTATATATGCAATAAGGCAATGGAAACCTTTTCTAATGGGTAATGACTTTTAGGTAAAAACTACTCATGATAGCCTCAAATATTTTTTATAATAGTGATTATAATCTAAAGAACAAAAAAATGGGTTACGAAAATGTTAGGCTATGATTTTAAATAGTCTACAAGAAAGGAAAATATAATTTGGTTGTAGATGTACTATCCTGGAGGTATGAATCAATTGAGACATTGTTATGTGCAATGACTATTTTGTAGGTGTATTGGATAGAGGAAACAAGATTAGAAATAAATAATGATGGTGTTACCCATGATTTGATTCAAAATATTCAAAAGGGTTATGGGAGAGTTGAAAAATTTACATGGAAGGGGAAAAAATTATGGTATAAATATAGATTATACCTTTGTAAGAATTCTCTCCTCAAATATAAAATCCTTTAAGAACTTCATGCATATCCACTGAGAGTCATTTAGGATTTTTGAAAATATCACAAAATCAATCAAGATATTTTTAGAAAGGAATCAATGAGGATGTCCATAAATATGTGGCTAAATTCATGGTATGTCAATAGAATAAATGTGAAACCATTAAGACCCTAGGTATTTTTTAGCCTTTATCCATCCCTAGTAAGTGTTGGGGGAAGGTTTTAATGGATTTCATTACTAGGTTACATGGTTTGAGGGTAAAAATGTTATCATGGTAGTGGTGGATGAACTCACTAAGTGTGCTCATTTTTGTTCATTATCACATCCATTTTTCGATAGTATAGTAAATTTTGCTTTTCTAAATATCATTCAAAAATTTCATGGTACTCCAAAGATAATTATAAGTGACCAAAACACCATATTTACTATTAAATTAATTTACTTATTTGGGCACCTAGTTGGCTCATAGCTCATCCTATCATCCTTAATTTGATATACAAATAGAGGTAGTAAATAAATGTTTAGAAGGGTATATATATAAACCCCCTATCCATCACTTCCTACTTAATGGTTTATACCAAAGTTTGAGTTGTTGAGGAACACATTCAATATCAACATTAGGTATTAATTAGCTTGTGAGGGAATTTAATAATGACACAAAATAGAATGAAGAAGCAAACAAATCAATACCGTAGTGAGTAGAATTTTGAAATAGGTGATTGGCTCTTTGTACATTTGAAACCTTATAATCATATTTATCTAAAGAAATAGAAAAAGGATAAAAATCTATCACCTAAGTATTATGAACCTTATAAAAAATTGGTAGTGGCTTAAAAGTTAGTATTACCCCCATCCACTTGCATACATCTAGTTTTTCATGTATCTTTCCTAAATAATATAATTAGACACAAATTTTACACTCAGACCAATTTACCTAAATTGGATGAAGAAGGCCAAGTCATTCTTAGAGCCTAAATATATCCTTCACATTTTCACTAACTATGGACTAGAGTAATTAAAGAGTATTTGATCAAATGGAAGAACTTGAATTTTAAAGATGCAATGTAAGAGGATGAATTATTCCTATAAAAACATCTTAGTTTGATTCAAATTTGAAGATAATGTTGTTATAAAGGGGAAGATCATGCTAGAAACTTAACCTATAGTGTTTCTAGGGATATGTGTGTCTGACTTGTGGCTTACATACCTTTATATTATCTTATTGCATTTCTTGATGTTCTCAGTATGGTCGACCTATAGAATAACCATGGTTAAATAGAGTATATATAGAAAATAGTTGTTAGTATTTTATCACCATATTGTGAATTCTATTCTTATTGAATTATTGTGGAGGTTTCCCATTGAATTTTCTTAGTCATAATATTCAAATATTATGCTCTTTCACCAATTTTTGTTGTGAATCTACCTATTCTATTCTTAATTCTATGATATATTATTCTATTATTGTGAATCATCTAAGTAATTTCCTTACACAATATTTATTTCATTTGGTTTGATATTATAAATTTTCTTGCCTTAAAACTTAATATTTGAAGTAGAATGAGAATTCAAAGTATAATTGAGATTGTTAAAAGTAATCAATTTGATCTCACATTCTTAGACTATAAGCATTATTCCATCGAAAGATTTGAAAATATCAAACACAATTGAATCTTGAAGTGGAGATAAAAAAAATTGAGTGAAAATAGATTGAATGTCATTATCAACCATTTGATTGTCATTTTGTATAACACAGTCTCGTATCTTAGCACATATTCACTTATTGTTTCATTAGACCCTTGTTTGAACTTTGAAATCTGAACATATGATAGTTTTTCCCCAATGTTGATAAAAAAGTGTGTTAAAAAATATTTAGCCAAGGGTTGAAAGCCTTTATTAATTAAAGAGGAAGATCATATAAACTTAAAGAGAATATTCTTTGAGACTTCTTGGTAAGAATAAGTTGTCATTTTTTACGTAGCCTATATAAGTTAAATGGAATGCACATAAATGTTGTTATAGATTAGCTTTACCTTCATATAAATGAATCTTAGGAGACATAAATCCAATATGTAATGGATAAGATGCTATTTTGGGTGTCAAAGGGTTATGTAATAAAGAACATGAGTGAATAGAGGGACTAACATCAGAGATAGTTTGCTCAATGTGAGATAGCTTAGCTTGTAAGGCAAGAAGTGCATGCTCAAGAGTAGCATTTGTAGAGGTAATTAGAGGAGTGTAAGTAGAATGAGTAGTCATAGGCATGGATACTTATTGGAAACCAAGTGGTGTTCTTTTTGGCTATTCTAGCCACCTTTTGTCTCTTGACACCTGGTTTGCATAGGGATGGACCATTTTCTACCAAAACTGGATGAGTGCAATCCTTGTAAGCACACCCATGATGATGTGTTAACCTAAGGATAGGTATGTTGAGGTCATTGATAGTTTCATTGAATATTTTACGTCATTAGCTTATGTTAATAGTCATTCTCTAAGGTCATGAGTTGGTGTTAGTCCTATAGGAGGCTTATTATGTTGGTTTGTAGTATGTTTTAACTATTTAGGACTTAGTGCATGTAAACATTAAATTGTTAAATGGTTGAGTATAATAAAATATGGTATAGAATATGCATTATATATAACCACTAATTTGTGAAATAAATGATCTACTATGATGTTTCTAAAAATAGCATTGAATAACATAAACAAGTACTTAGCTAGAAACTACCTTAGATGAATGATATAAAAGCTGAAAACTAGTACAAGAGTAGGTTTGAGTGTCCAAATAAGATCTAGGTGTCAAAAATCCTCTTGGACAATAGCTATGTACTTTAGATAGTAGTATTTTTATATTAGTGTTAACTTTTAGTGCTAATGTCCTATGTGTAAGGACTGATATGCACTTATAATAATAATAATTGTGCTTGAGTCTACCAAGCCTATTCTTGTATGAAAAAACCTTGCTTCTCTATTTTTTGACTTATTTTGAATGATTATTCTCCAAAAACTAATGAATACATACACACATGAAATAACAACAAGATCAAATGCAAAAATAAGGGTAAAAATTGGGTTATGGGATATTACAATTGAATGGGATAGAACCCTAATTATCTTAGTTATTTCCTAAATTAACCCCAATGATAGGGGTCTCAGATTGCATGTAGTTGTCCCTAAGGGAACATTCATAATCAATGCACATGCTATTCCCCTCTTTGATCAAGCATGAAAATCTAGTTATGATAGCTGAGTAGTATGCAATATGCTAAACTATACTATTAACTAATTTTATTTAATTATGTGTGAAGATAGTAAGTTCTAGATGTCAAATTCCTTGTGAGGCAATTTATATAAAAATAAATTTGATTTAAATGTAATAACCTTATTCACTAGATGATAAGACACAAAATAGAGATAAAATCATAAGAGAAAGCTCAAGGGAGGGTTAGGACCCAAAACATAGTGAGAAAATGACCATTGGACACTAGCACCAAAGTTGGACATTCACACTATGGTGTTAGTTTCCACTTATGATGATAATATCTTGAGGTTAAAAAATTGAGGTTAGGGGGGGGCTATCACTAGGAAGAGATGACATAGGACCACTAGGGGTAAAACAATTAGGGAAAATAAGACATAAGAAAGACCAAAAGACCCATCATGACTATACAAACAAGAGTCACATCCATCACTAAGACCTTCTTTTGAAAGATAAATATAAGACATAGTACTTGTGGTCACTTAACCAAATTAGGGTGTGTATATTTACCCCCATTTTATTATATTAATATAATGGAATGAAAGTACTAGAGTAAAAAAATAAATGATTACCTATACTTACCTATGTGGATGATCTTTGGACCTATCCCACTTCTTGTTCAAATAAATGGACAAGAGTTGGAATGATGTATGTGAAGAGAAAATCCATAATATGGGTGCCCCATGTACTAAATCAGAGTAGTGAACTAAATTATGAGGGTGAAAACCCTATTTTCCCCCACCCTAATATTTAAACTGAATCTGAGAATGTAATATGTAACCATGTAGAAACAAGACCTACTTTCCCCTATTCTAGTATCTAGATTAAATATGAGAATGCAATATATAAATATGGATAAAGAAGGCATGATTTCTCTCACTCTGGTATTTATAATAAATCTAAAAATGTATTTTTTAAGGTGGAGAAACAAGGCTTGCTTTCCCCCACTTTGGTATCTAAACTAAATCTGAGAATGTAATCTATCAATGTGGAAAAAAAAGGCTTGCTTACCCCCACTATGATATCTTGACTAAATCTGAGTATGTAATCTATAAATGGAGGTCAAAACTATTTCTCAACCTACATAATCTAGGTTTAGTGAAAAAATATGGATTAACTACTATAGATGGCCATGTGACCCAAACTAGTGAAATCCTAGTGGTAATCTAAGTGTAATCTAGTAATTTGAGCATAAATAATGGTATAAATTACCATTCCATCTATATAATCTAGTGAAACTCTATGGGATAGAGGACATGTGCCATACATCATGCCCCTAAACTTGATATCTAAGTAATGTAACAATGTATCTGAAAAGATCATAGAAACCTAAAAATTTAAGTCAGGCTATGTATATGAATATCTAAGCCTATTTATATATTTATTTGAATTTGTATCTAAATGAATCTATGTAAATTTGTATCTAAACCAATATGTGTATCTATGTGAATATATATCTAAACAAATTTATTTGTTTGAACCAATCTACATCTAAACTAATCTATGCGTCTATGTGAATCTATATCTGAACCAATCTATGTGTCTAAACGAATCTATGCATCTATGTAAATAATGTATATATGTCCCCCTTTTGGTGGGAGAACTAAAACTATGGTAAGGGTGTCTAACTAAAAGTGATATCAGTTAGTATGTTAGTAGTAGATGGTATTGGTAATGTTGTTTTAAGTTTGATTAATTTATTGATTGTAACAAAGTTAACTTTAAATCTAGAGTAGGATAGACCTTTGGTCTATATTGAGTTTATTCAGGAAATATAGGTTTTATTATTTTATGGAGTTGAATTGATCGAGATAGTAGTATAACTAATATAGGGTTAGGGATATCATGATAAAGTCCCATGCACAAAAAATAAATAAAAAAATCAGAGTTATGATTCTTGAGATATCATGCCTAGAAGAATTTGGTATTAGTTTGTGAGATTGTCATACAAGGTCAACCTTAGGTAGGTGGCATTTTTAAAACATGGCTTAAATAATTTGGTTGATTAGTTTGAAAAATAATTTTAACCATTTGAGTTGATAAAGATTGTTTGCTCTGAGCTTAGAAACATGCTAAGGAGATGAAGAGTGAGTGTGACCTAGTATAATGAGGTGAGGTGCTTATCCATGCTAGGGAGGAGGTTACCTTGGTAAGGAATTTGTCATTTTACCTATTTTTGGTATATTCATTACATTTTTTAAAATCTATTTTTATGAAAATTTGGTAGTTTAGGGACCTATTTTAGAATACGATGCTAATTCCCTAAGTATGGTACTAGTGTCTTAGGCATGACACTACTATCCTGAGAATGATGCTACTATCCAAGATGTAACACTATTGTCCACTAGGCCAAATTTCTCAGTTTTGCTTCTAATTTTTACTTAATGACTATAACTACATATTTATCTGGTATTCTTGGATGTTAATGTGATATTCATCTATATGTTTTAGGTGGATTCACATATGAGGGAGTTTTGGAGTGTCCAAATGATGGAGTGTTTATGGAGATTACCCTTGATAGATGTTGAGAGGGAACTGGTTAATAGAGTAGGTTTGTGTCACATGGCATCATTGGATTCAATGTCCTAAGGTAGGCATATGATGACAAAATTGTACAAAAGGTAAAATGTTACTACTTGTACATTTTGATTTCCCACTAGGGAGATTACTATGATGATAGAGGATGTTTATAGGATCTTAAGGTTTCTCATTATTTTTCAGAGGGTAGCATTATAGGAGGACATTGGAGATCGATCTATAAAGTGAGACACAAGGTAATTTGTAGTGAGGCCTATGAGGACTCATTAGGCAATGAGTAGTAATGATATATTATTATATTTGATTATCATAACCAATGTTCTATAGTTTTAGAATTTTTTGGTAGTGCTATTGGCTTCCTTCATTTCCATGGATGAGAGTGGGATAGCTATCTCATATAGGATTCATGGTATATTATAGGATATAGAGGATCATAGGATCATATAATAGTGGGTTTATACTATGCTAGCTCACTTGTATTGAGATTTGTACCATTTCACTCAGGAGTTATGTGTGGGTGGTATTGGATCTTTGAAATTATTACACTATTAGGCTTATGATCATATTGAAGTAGCTAGAATAGAGGGAATTCCATGAGGGGATTGGGCTCACCCATAGATGTTTATAGAGAGATAGACTGGTATGGTTCACATGCCCAAGAGGATCATGATGTGATATCAATAGGTGTTAGATAAGTTGATGATTGGAGATGTTATTTGGAGACCCTACATGGGATTTTAGGGGTGGCCTAAAGATGGTGTTCAAATGAGACAAGTTTGAATGAGCTACTAGTTGCATGACCATTGGGTCAATGTGTTTGAGATACTTTAGTATGAATGAGTGACATAATAGTTTAGTGTTACTCAAGATGTTCCACCAACACCATGGGTGTGAGTGAGGAATTCATGGGCTCTAGTGAGGCTATGGAGTAGGCATAGACCATCAATAATGGAACTAGCTCTAATTATATTGACAAAGCAAGATCTAATATTGGATATACTGGATGTGGATGAAGTAGGAATGACCAATGCATACATAGCATGGTGGATACACCATATATGGGCATCATTATTTTTAAGAGGTGGGATTATCATGGAAGATGTGATGGATATTAATCCCATTAGGGTAATTGAGGGTAGACTATTTTCATATATCTATATGTTTAGATTACTTCATTACTTATTTATTTGGGTAGGTATCTAATGTATTGTGTTGGTATGTGTAGGTCTAATTTATGATGAGTATTAGGAGACTACTATTGATTCTATACTCTAAGTATTAACATGACATATCCTTAATGATGTCATGGATGATGGACCAGTGGAGAGGGCCATAGATGTTGTCAACATTCATGCCCACATATTTCATTAAGAAACCATTGAAACTATGACATATAGATGAGTAATTACTAATAGGGATGAGGCACATGCATAATTATAGAGATGATGTATGACTACAACTAATGTTCTATGTGGGTAGGTATTAAGATAGTGGGAAACTATATACATCTATAATGGGATCACAAAGATTTGTTTGATAAGGTAGTGATGTTATAGGATAGAATGAAAAGACATCCATTTCAAAGTAGATCCAGGGGGATGGTGGAGTGTCTAGCTCTAGAATGGATGTATTAGAGAGTGAGAGTGAGGGGTTGGCTATAGTGACCAAGCTATGATTATTGAGTGACTTGTTTCATTGAACTAAAACTATGTATTGAGTTATTTATGGATTTTTTTTGTTTCATGGGTATCATGTATATTGGTATCTTAACTTGTGCAATCATGTATTTTCATGGGTTTGGTTATATTCATTATTTATATATTGATATGGAAATATGTTAGTGTCTAAGTAAAGGTAACTGGTTGTTTTATCTATTTATAAAATTTTAAGTAGATGTGTATAGTGGATTAGGAATGTTAGTTATTAGTATAAGTATTATAGGATTATCATAGTATATCTGTGTGTGGATCACATAACTATAACATGAAATATATGAACCTAGATGGTATGGTGAATAAGTGACCATACTTCTCATGTTGTGTTAGCATAGAAACATATTTTAAAATGGATACTCCTTATGATACACTAGTAGTAGCTAGACGTGTAGACTCTATAGTAAATAGTCTCATTATCTATCATACAAAACTATGCTTTAATATTTATGATCTATGCCAAATATCTGAATCAACTATTGAATTATGCTTTAATTTCTATGATCTTTCCAAATATCTTAATCAATTATTAAATTATGATCTAATTTCTATGATCTCTACCAAATATCTTAATCAACTATTGAATTGTAATTGGTGATTGAATTAATTTCCATTTTTTTACCATGATGTTATAAGTAGGAGGATCTATATGAATTGGATGCCATATTTTCTAACTCTATGGTGCATGATATCACTCATAAGTAGGTGTCCTATAAACCACATGGATCATATGGTTAGTAACCAATAGCTCTTTAAAAGGAATGCCCTAGGATAACTTAGTTGTAGAGGAGTTTGATATAGGAGAGTGTGGAGATTGAGATATTGATTCCACCATGTAAATGCTATAACTTTTTTATCAATACAATCTTGAAGTGCATAACAATGCTTATTTGAATGTCTATTTATCTACTAAAAATTACAAGGTTTATCTATATCCTATGTAGATGGTGTGCTAAATGGTGATGAGTAGAAATAAGTGTGATCATATCCTTATCTAATAATGTAAGTAAGATATCATGAGGCCTATCTCTATCTAAATTTTTTATATCCCCTTGATTGGTGTCTTGTGCTCTACTCACTAAAGGAGATGCTCTATGAAGTGGAAATTTTCCCTTATAGAGTATCTTGATTGGTTGTTTCTATTCTACTTGTTTCTTAATCATAGGTGGAGTAAGTTCCTATACCATATTAGATGACTATGTCTCTAGGATTTCTTTATCCAAATCTACCTCTGAATGTGTCTCAACTCTTTATCTAATGCCATATATGTGTTACATAGATGCATAATGATCTAGATGTCTCATATATTAATTTATTCTTAAAAGGAAAAATGAGGCCTATAATAAAGATGTAATTTACCTCTAAATGTGTCAACTGGTAAATCAAATGATGCATACATGATTTGAATCTTTGATTGTCCTTAGTTACCATTTTTATCTCACCCTAGTGTAGTGAGAGAAACCTCTCATATGTGACTTGAGATCCCTTATTTTATATGTATTACTTGAGGAAGACTACTTATAATTTATCATATGCATGTAGTGAATAATTTGGGAGTGCATAACAAAACCAATTTAATGCTTCACTCTCTAGATACTTTGGAAATAACTTTAGTAGAGTCAAAATGTTAGTGATATGTGCCATGAATTTCCAAAAATATTGAAGGTAAAAGTATGGGTCTCCAATCCCATCAAAATTTGGTAACACTAATATCCAAAAATTGGGTGGAAAATTTGTAGTGAAGATTCTGTGTAGAATATGATTGCCATGGATGGAATTGTAATCAGCCCAAGAGTGGTATGCATTACTTTCCAATGTGAGATGGTGCACTTGTTTTTTTAAATCACTGATGGCATTCATCAAGGATATTACTCTTGTGAAGGTATATTATCATCATCAAGGGGTTCATTTGACTCTTTAATCTTATTATTAATCTTATCCATTGGTGGTATACTGTACTAGGGACCTTTTTTGGGGAGGATTGGTTTACTCTTTATAACCTTTGGATGGGTGATAGCTTGGACTTGGTGAGAAGGAAATTGGATATCACCCTCATGGAGGTTAGGATGAGAAACAAGTTCTAATGTATTAAGGGGGGTTGAGGGAGATTAATTGACATCTCTTACTTTGTTAATTTTCAAAGAATTATCACATGCTAATGGACTAGAAGATACATTCAAACATAAGAATAAGTGCATGTGTGTTTTGTAGCATTTAAACTTGAATTGATAAGCAATCAATATGAACATGAGGAATGGGAGAATTGGGAAGAGATTTATAAGTAGTAGACTCACTTTATTCTTCACTAACATCATAATAATCATTATTATTCCATGGTTAATCTAAATGAATGTTTAATTCACTAGTATAGGTAAGGGTAGAAGGATTTTAGTCACATGTTCACTAAGAGAGAGTACAAGAAAATTTTAACTTTTTACTACTATGCAATATATCATGTGTAGGTGTAATGCAATGCATGTTTTCACTATCTATGAGTGAAATTCATGTATGATCCTTATTTTGAATATTGGAGTCAAGGGTAGAATAAGTAGCAATAATGTTTTCATTTGGCATATTATGACATGTAGGAGAAGATAAGTGATATTTGAATTATCACCATTTTTAAAAGAATCATTATGTTGAGATTAAAATTTAAAAGAAGGTGATAAAATAATTTCATCTACTTTAGTTTTTACATTGGTAAAAGGTGTAATATGATTTGTATATGATTTTTCAAATTTAATCAAGAAGGGTAAAGAATATGCATTACTTTTTTATACACTACATAAATCATGTGAAAGAATATTTCATTTATTGCATGCATATTATTTTGATTTGAATGAGGAAGTAGTAAAAATTGGTTGAAAAATTGGGTTCACTTTGGAATAAATCAATACCAACAAGATGTTCTTTTAGAATTATATTTTTATTTTGATTTTGAGAAGTAAGAGATGAGGGAGAGGAAAGAGAAGAAGATGCATCTAATCTATCTTCATCAACACTTTCATTGTCATGCTCAAGTAATCATCATATCCATCATTACAAAAAAAACAATCATCATCATTATAAATGAAATTATTATAATGTGCTAATGTGCAATAATGAAAATTTGTCCATTCATTCTTATAATTATGAGAAAATTTTATAAATTTAACAATCGGGTGAGGGGCAAGAGGCTTCTTGTATGTCATTTTAAACATACCAAAGAAGACAATGTAACCAATGAATAAGAATCACACAATCGGTAGAATGAAATATAACATAGGTATGTGTGTCAATAAAAAAAATATTTAGTCCAATGTATAGAAAAAATTAGAATTTTATTTGAAACCCTAAAGGCTAGTGTTTAGATATATAGAGACCTAGTATGCAAATCTAGGGTTTTGGAGGGTTTGTTGGAAAAAATTTAAATTTTATTAATTTAATGAAACCTAATATAGGAATGATTTGGATTAGTTAGGTTTTGTAAAAATTAAAATTTTATAACCCTAATTTAGTACATAAGAATGTAGAAGGCAAACCCTAGGATGAAACTAGGGGTTTAAGCAATATTCAAAGTAAGTTAGGTTCACTAAATATTTTAACTATTTTAGAATTAGTGCATGTAAATCCTAGGTTGTTAAAGGGATAAGTATAATATATAAAGGTATAAATGTGTAATAAATACAATCAATAATTTTTGAAAGAACTGATCTAATATGATGTTTATAAAAATATCAATGAATGACATAAACAAGTACTTAGTTAAAAACTACCTGAGACAAAAGATTTGAAAGATGAAAACTGGTACATGAGTAGGTCTAAGTGTTAAAAATAATATCTAAGTTTCAAAAATCCTCCTAGACAATAGTGCCATACCTTGGGAAATAGTGATATGACATGAGTGTCGACTTTTGGCATTAAGTTTCTTTATGCAAAGATTGATCTACACTTAGGAGTAATTATGCCTGAGTCTACCAAGCCTGTTCTTATGTAGACAAGCCCTATTTCTATGTATGTGACCTATTTTGAATAATTCTTCTCCAAAACCTAATGAATATTTTCACACATGAAACAACAACAAGATCAAGTGTAAAAGGAAGGGAAAAACTAGGTTATGGGATATTACAATCATGCAGAACAAAACCCCTATTTTCTTGGATGCTGCCTACATTAACCCCAATGATATGGGTCTCATATTACATGTATTTATCCCTTAGGTAGCATGCATTATATGCTATAATGAATTTTTCTTAGGCCCTTATTTGATCAAGCATGAAAATCTAGTTGTGATAATTGAGTAGTATACAGTATATTGAGTTGTACTATTAACTGATTTTATGTTTATATGTAAAGAGAGTAAGTGATAGATGTAAAATACCTTGTGAGACAATTTATATAGAAGGAAATTTAATTTGAATATGAGACCCTTGTTGGCTAGCTGATAAGACATAAAATAGACATGAAATCATAAGAGAAGGCTCAAAGGAGGGTTAGGACCCAAAACACAATGAGAAAATGTCCATTAGACACTAGCACCAAATTTGGACATTATAACTATGGTGCTAGTGTCCACCTATGGCACTAATGTCTTGAGGTAAAAAAATTGAGTAAAGACTGGGCATAATAGATTAGGGGGGCCTTTTGATTGGGAACAAATGATATAAGACCACTGATGGTGTAAAAATCAAGGATAATAAGACATAATAAATAAAAAAAGACCCATCATGACCACATGATTAAGAGTCACATCCATCACCAAGACCTTCCTATGAAATATCAATAAAAGACATATTACTTGTGGTTGCTTGACCAAATTAGGGTGTGTACACAATGAAAAATGTGTCTAAAGTCTTATTAAGGTCTTGTTAACCTTGTTATGACTCATTTCATGCCTAAATTTTTTCAAGTTAATCCCCAATTAATTATATTTTTGGAAGGTATAATAAGTCATCTTAAGGTCATGATGGCCTAATGAAGCCTATTTGATAATTGGAGATGTGAAATGCTTTTCAAGGGTAAGTGCATTAAAAAGAGTTTAAGTCACTTGTTAACATCATACTAGTCTTGTATAGGCCTATTAAAGTGATTATTAAGGAAAAATGAATAAAAAGCTACTAAATGGTGCTTATTAGTTCATAAATGGGTTAAAAGGGGTCTTATGTTACTCATTAAGTCATTTTGAGAAAGTGAAATGTCTCTAAGGTTTCATAAATTGATTTTAATGTTTGGAAGCTCTTCATAAACCGTCAAATCCTAGTAAAAGAATGTATTTAACTTGATGGTTTCCCTCTATTTTATTCCTTAATGGCATCTAATTATCTCAATGTGAGGAAAGTGCATCAAGCCATAACTAGACAATATTCAAACAATTAGCTATTTTCAAACTCTCATTCATGGCATCCATCATGTTGTTATGGTATTGAAGGAGTATCAAGATGAATTTACAGATATAAATTTTTTATTGTAGGCTCTTTCTCAACATTCAAGGATAAAAGAACATATATAATACACCCTTCTCCAAAATCTAATGCAAGTTTCATAACTACCTTAAGGTTTTCAAGAAAGGGAAAGTTTTGAAAACATGATTAAAGAAAATTTACAAGATTTAGAGGCAGGGTTTCCATGAGAAAGATATGTTTTAAATTATTCAACAATTCTATAGGTTATTTTAATAGAAAAAGGGTAGAAATGAGAGGGATTTCTTGAAAAATATAATTCATAGTATAAGTATTCTTTGGATTTTGAATGAGTAGACATACGTTGGTAAGCTAAAGGACAAAATTTGTATGTTTTAACAATGTTTCCATTATCCCAATGATTGGAGGATCTTAAAATCGAATTATTAGACCTAAAAACAAGATCTACAATGTTTCCATGTTAATATTAGCATATCCCATTGCTCTCATGCTTCAAGACACCTTCATTCAGTCCATAAATGGAAAATGTAGGGAGTTAAAGAATAAATGTTACAGTATCTAACACTAATATATGACATGATATAGATGCTTGGGGAACCTTTTCAAATCATTTTCAATCATCTACAAGCCCTAAAAGAAGAAAATGAGAACAAAATCCATCATACAAGTCCAAAATCTTATTTGTAGGCACCTACAGGCAAGTTTTATGAATGCGCTATATTCATTATATAGATGTATGGTAGATTATAGATGTTGAAATACATGAATGAAGCATTTAAGAACCATATATAATTATTTGGAGATATTGAGATTAAAATAAGGCTATGAATAATCCTTAAGAGTCCCTAAAATTGCCTACAAGTCACCTGAGAAAGGTATAATCAAGGGTTTATATGTACTCTTTTTGAATGGAAAGGAATGGATAGTGGAGGAGGTTAGGAGGTTTATTACAAACCACCCCAAGGAATAAAACTAGATCAATAAACCTAGAATCATGTTAGAGGGTCAAAGAGATGGGAAATAGTATTTAAACCCTACTAAAACCCTATATGCCCTTGAATCCACTTTTTGATAATTTGACACTTGGTCAAGAAGAATATATGACGGTTGAAGAGTCTAGAGGTGATGTAAATATTTGTTAGGAGCATATAATCAAGTTGTAGGACCATGGGATCCATTGTTAGGGTCTTCTTGAGGTTTCATGCTTGAAAAAGACCTATAGGTGTATAGACAAAAAAAATAAGTTTTCAACATGTTTTAAGATGTTTTTATGTTAGTGGAAGGGCCACAAGCAATCCCAAGAAATTATTAATTATATATAATAACCTCCAAGAAATATTTAGGCATATTTCAAGGCTTTGAATTTTCTAAGAGTTCACTTATAGGCTTGCAGGCAAGAATCATAGGATTTTAAGATCATAAATGCAAATTTTAAGGGTTAAAGATCTTTAAGGAGTATAAAAACATGTAGATAAATAAGTTATGGTATCTAAGAGGCATGAAAATTTATAGGGTTAGTATAACTTTTTGAACCTTTCAAGAATGATTCCAAGACTTTAGCAAATCAGGTTTGAAGAGAACTTCAAGAATTATAGGTTCCAAGAGGGATATCTTACTTGATTGAGATGAAAACCTACCCTCAAGGATTCTCAAAGGATCTTGTAGATCAAGGTTTGATGTTTTCAAGAGTTTAATAAACATGCAAGGTTCTTAAAGAGATCTCATGATTGAAAAGAACCCTCAATACCATGCCACATTTTTTAGAGGTCTCAATAACACATACAAGTCTACAAATATAATAAGTAGATTTTAGCAAAGACCAAGAGCTTCATTAAGCCTGAGAAATATTTTAGGGGGTATTTGGGGAATCCTAGTTGATAAATTAAAGGATTAAGTAGTAAGTTATGAGGGTCCAAGTTCATCAATATGGGTTTTAAGAGTCCCAGGGTTCTTAGAGAGCTTACAATCTTGATGAATCAAGTAATCATAATACTTAAACCCTATCAAAAGGTTTGAAGGTAAATGAACAAGAAATATAATATTTTTTTTGGGAATGAGTTCTGATGACAATTTTAGCATGTACCCATCACCATAGAAAACACCCACATATAACCTGAAAGAGGAGGTAAATATGAGAGTTGTAGGTGTAAAGGACCAAGTAGCTGTAGAGTATCAAAGTTGTAGGTAAAATTACTAGGTAAAATGTTGTAGGCTTATAAAGTGAAGTTGTAAGCTAAGGATATACACCTATAAATTTATCATTGGGGCATTAAAACACTAAAAATAGTTCTCAAAATGAAGGTTGTAGGCCTTATTCACTATTTTCATAACCTTCAAACTTCATACTCACTTATAGGCCTATCCAACCAAGTCTTCACACATGTATAATAAAGGTTAGGAAGGGTAAAGTGTGAAAGATTATACCTCAATAAAGTTGTAAGTGGACCTTCATGTCTAGCTTCAAATCAAGATTATAGGCCTACATAATGTCTTAAGGGATAAAATGAGGACTTCTTTAGGCCTTCAACATGTCTCCAAGAGTTGTAAGAGTTGTGAGGGTCTACATGTGGGATCATAATGACAATAAAACATGTTCATGGATTTAATAATATTATGATATAATTACAAGTATAATGGACAAGCTTCTCTAGGTCAAATCAAGTCTACAAACTTATCTCATAGGTTCCATCACTAAACAAGGAGTTAATGCAAGGTGATGATGTCAATATAAGTAGGATTGGTGAAATTACAAGATTATAGACTAATGAAATCCTATCACCAAGGTCTAATGGTTATAATCATGGGAAAGAAAGTGACATAATTGAAGCATTGTTCTCAGAACCTTCTAATTCTCTTTAAGGAGTTGGGAGCAAGAACACAGATATGCTAATTTGGAAAAGGTTAAATAGATCTCTAAGACCACCAAGGTGAAAGCTTTGAGTTCATAGGGATAGCTTAAATATTAAATAAGTATCAAAATTTATAAATAGTTTTAAGGGAATTCATGTAGAATTAATGTGGACAACAAGCATGTTAATGCCTAGAAATAATCTATTAGGCCTAAAAATTAAATAAATGAAGATGATCATGACCTCAACATCTATTTTTAGACTTGAAACAAGTTTATAGGAGTCTCTTGAGGTTGTAAAGGGGTTGATTTCATGTTTTCAAGACACAAGATAGATAAATCAAGAATGAAAGTACAATTTATTTGATTCTTAAGGGTTTCTTATGAGCAAGTAAGATGCTACATCATCTCATCTACCTTACTTAAATATTGTCACATGGATTTCAAGATGAATTTAAATTGGTTTATACTCCTAAAACCTATCAAACATGATCATAGGTGAACTAGATGGCCATTTAAAATCATTAAAGAGGATGTAGGTTTTGAAACTGATCCTAGAAAGATGTAGCTTCTTCCATGGAGTGATGGTCATAACAAGTAAACACATAGCTCCAAATGGGAGTAAGTGATCTTCTTTGAGGTTAAATAGTCAACATGCATAAGAGGTGGATATGGGTGAGTTAAGGACATTAACATAAGGATTTTTATGTTCTCCAAGAGTGGAATAACCTTTAAATACCAAACTATGCATGTTCAAGCACTCAAAATGACTAAAATAGCAAAAATAAAGTCTCTTCACCTCCACTACTATGCCAAATTTATTGAGAAAACTTCATGGATCACGCCTAGGGAATTGAAGATGACTTAATGACTCCATTTACACTTATTTATTATATTTAATGGTTTTAAATATGATGTATCAATATGATTTATGAGATTTTATAGTGCTCTTTTCTCTTCTTTCATCTCATATTTCTTATATATAGGGTTGGAAATGCCTTATTTTTCATCCCCTCTATTGGGTGTAACAAAAATCTACTTCTATGGAGACTTGTAATTTTGAATTACGGCCTTTGAATTGAATAAAGACTAGTTTTCACCTCTCTAAGCTTGTACATTATGTGATTTTGGTGTTTTGTTGATCTGTACATGTGTCAAAGAGTGTTTTCCCTTGTGTATGTTTATCTCCCTTCACCTTGGTACAAGTAAGCATGTCTTTTATATGTCATATGTTGTGTTACAACTAGTTATATAAGTTATTAGCTGTGGAATTTATCTAATTGTGTGTTGTGAAAGACATTTTGTTTATACCTTCTAGTTCTAGAATAGGTCACCACCTTCATATGAAACACTTATGCTTGAGAAACCTAATTTGGAGATTGTGTAAAATAAAATTCAATATTTATCAGTCCCATTATGTTATTTTAGTAGGTAGAGGAGATCCTCAATCTTGGTGTATCACCTCATTTTAAAGTTTTTGTCTTCATTCTCTCTCTTTTCATGTATAGATTCTTAGGGTAACTTAGATAGGATTTGTTAGTGTAGGTTTTAGAGATGAAACCTAATCCTAAATTAGGTGCACTATGGTTTGAGAAGAATTTATAATTATTCATATATTCAATCCTATCATAGGTCACCCACACCTAGGAAGTGTTTCCATTGTGTTAGTTTAAATAGGTCTCAAGACCTAACATGGTGCATTTCAATGTGACAATAGTTCCCAAACCAAGAGATGGTTATAAAGGAATATATGTAATGGTATAAGTAACAAAATTGGAAAGACTATCTTGGGACACTTTCATTTGTTTATATGTAACAACATATAATAGTAAATCAATATTCTATGGATGTTCATGAAGAAATTCTATAAGTTTTGTTTCATTAATTGGACCATTTTGTTCACGAGTATTTGGTTCTAAAATAAGAAGATATTTTTAGGTGGAAGGAATTAAACATGTTGTTGAAAAATTAATTTCTATCTCCTAATAATATGAAACATCACAAATGTAAGAATTGATACAATACATAACATATTTTTTCTATTGTTCCCAAGTCATGTTGGATTTGATAAAAACTAATTTGAATGGTGTTTTTAGTGTGAATGAATAATGAGGTAATTTAGTAGTGCAACCATGTGAAGGAAAGAGGAATTTAGATTGTACATTGCATATTTTAGCCTCCTAATTAAGTTTATGTTTGAGCCATGGAATAACATGTTGAAAATTAATAAAAGATGCAACAATTAATTTCATGGTTCTATGTAACATATGAAGGAAATATGCACTCATTGGTCCCATTATGAATATAATACAAGAAAAAATAAATGTATAAGGGTGATCTAGGCAAGGGTTTTAATGATTATGTGGGATATCATATATATTTTCTTATTCATTTATTAGAGTTGGCCCAATGTTTTAGAATACTAATTATAGAGGAAAAACTTTTCCCATAGCCCACTAAACCTATTTTCGAGGGTAAAGTGAGAGTAAATTACTTGGGAGATACACTCCTCTTGATGATGCAAAGAAATGATATTCATCTGGCACATTATTAGTCCATAAACTCATCCACTTGGCCATTATTATAATCCTAAACAATGCTTTCATTTTTATTTCTATCCTTGTTGCTTATGTTTTTTGTTATGATATAAAATAATAATTTATGAATAAAAGAGTGTAACTAAATGATTTTATGATATGGTTTTGATAATGAAGGAATCCAAGGTCATTTGAGATACTTTCAAGAATCAAAGGAGGATAGATTGAGTATGACTATTGTTCATGTAGCATCTATTCTTGTAGTATTTTTTATATCTTGTAGAATTTAGATAATTCATGTAGCATCTAGTCTAGCCCATAATATCTACACAAATTCCATATAGTAACTATTTTTCATTGGAATTATGTTGGAAATTTGGATAAAATATACCCTCCATGATTTATATAGCAATTATAGTGCCTTGAAAATAGGGAGGAATGTTTCACTTAATTGAATCCTTCTCTCTTCATTGTGATAGAGTATTACTCTTATATGTATTTTTTGTTATAAACATAACTACAATTATTATTTATTATAATTGGGTACAACCATAGATATTCAGTTGTAACCTCCAAATTTTTTTATCCTCTATATAAGGTATCTATCTATCTATCATATATAAAGGCAATAACTTAGGTTGCAAAGGAGTTAGTGAGGAATTAATTAATAATTTAGTCAATAGAATATTTGGAGAGTTAGAAGTGTCAGTATAATAATTTTATAATTCTAATATAGGAAAACTATTATGTTATGAAATCAATTCAAGTTACAATAATTCAGCTGTTTTGGAGGAGAAGATTCATACTCTAGTCTAAACAAGGTAGGGCCCACTTGCATGGACTAGGTAGACCAATTTATTGTCCATTAGTATTAGTTTTATTCATGTATTATTTATATGTGTTTTCATTATTTCATGTTGTGCATTTGTATTATATGATTTAATATGTATCTTTCATTATGTACATTGAATCCATTAAGTCTGAGAAGCTTCCAACACAATATTTGTATTTCAATTCTAAGTTAGATTAGATTTCCTTTATGTTATTTAATTTCCTACAAGTTTAAAATAATTTCATGTACTTTCAATTCATGAAATTTATTTAATGCAAGTGTGTTTCAATTATGCAATGACTAGGACCTGAATATTTAAGAGAGACTAGTGCCATGCATATAGTGGTGACACCTTGTAAAGTTTAACATACCATGGTTTGATAATTAATTAAATTATAAAAGTTAAAAAACCAAGTGACTCACCCTCAAAAGAGGTCTATTAAGTTGAACATGAGAGATTCATATATTTTAGTTTAATTGGGAAATTGATTTTACTCATCAGCTCTCAGGTGCACCACAAATCAAATGAGTAAAACAAGGCTTCTTATACTATAACAAATGGACCCCATGTACTATGAGATATATGGAAATAAAATCCATGTTTATAATTTTACAATGGCTATGAGTATTGGGGTAAACCATTCACACCATGATATTTGTAAAAAACATCACTATGTAGCCTATAATGACAGTCATTAAATAGTTTTAAAACCACCACAACACAATTTATAAAAATAAGCACAATCAAATAGAAAATAAATAAAAATAAAATAAAAATATTTTTATGTATATATCAACAAATTTTAACTTGAGATTGAAAGAAAGAACTTCTATGTTAGATGTTATGTGAGGCGAAAAGGCAACTTCTTTAGTGTCAGATTAAATCCAAGGTCAAAGAAGATTGGATAATTGTGTGTTAGATTTATATCAAAGGTTGAAGGTTGTTTTATTTTAATGTTAGAAATTTATAGAAACTTGAATAAACTTTTAAGATAAAAATCAAGCAAATAACAAGCAATGTTCTTAAAAATGTAGGTTCACCAGAATACTTAATCTATTTTTAATTAAATGAATCAAACCAATAGATCTAAATTATATATATATATATATATATATATATGTATGTATGTATGTATGTATGTATGTATGTATGTATGTATGTATGTATGTATGTATGCATACATACATACATATAAGTAGAATACAAAATTTAAATAATTATAAATTAACTAAAAGTAGTAAATTCACCAAATAGATATGCAAACCTCCCTTAAACTAATTTTATGTTAACTGTGACTAGAAACTAGATAAAAAATACATGCAAATTATCATGTTTTAAAATAACAATTTAAACTATGTTGGCACAAGTCCATGTTATAAGGACATGGTTCCAATGTGGCCTTGTCTATTGACCATGGCCATGTCTTGGTTGACTATGTGATTGGTTTTTTTATTTGGATATGTGTGCTTATTTTCAAGGGTTTACTGATTTTCTATTTATACTAATTGCCATACAAAAACCTATAAAAGATAATAACTTAGCTCTTACATAATAAACACAATAGATATAAAATTCAAAATATGGGGATTAAGGTTATGGGAAATGTGAACTACCCTTTAAAAACTTTGTGTAATTTGTGTGCTACCTACATAGCCCAAAAGGGCCTCAATCTAATGTAGTTCTACCTACAAGAGTGGGTGTGTGATTTTTTATTTTTTTTATATGAATGCAACTAGATATATTTCTTTAAATTATTGACAACAAATGGTATTGAATTACAATAAAATATATCCAAACTTGGATTATGAGTGTTAAAATTTTGAAGAATTGAAATTGGGAATAATAATCATCTTTTACTTAGTGTGTAGTAGAATAGATAAGTGATTTCATGTGTTTGGAGAATCCTTGATGTGCTTATATAAGGGGAACATTATAAATATTTATACTAACCACCCTTGCTAAAATTATCAAAGGGGTTAAATGTAATGTCTTGAATTTAAAAAGTTATGATTGGGGAATTGGGGACAAGGTCACATTAGTGTATATGGCTATAGTGTGGCCCTATCTAACCTAGTGAAAGTTTATCCCAAAAGGAAAAATAATCATTTAAATGATCTGATAGGTTCTTGTATACATATTATGTTTGTCTAAATTATGTTTTTAGTATTTTCAAGATAGTTTGTAGAGTAGTGTATTCTCCCATAGATATTATAAGTTAGTAGAATAGAAAGTGGGATAAACAAGCTAAGGATTCCAATATTTAAACATTTTCAAGCACTTAATGATTGATTTTATTTGTCTACACATCTTAGTCCATGTGAAATATGTATGTCCTACATAACACTCATAAATACTAGTGAAATGCATGTGTGATAAAAAAATAATACAATATCTACCAATCATAATATAAATAGTATATGACAATGATGTAACCTAGATGCCTAATCATTCTTAGGTCCTCATTTTAGAGTTTTAGAATATTTAGAATGTTTTTAAATGTTTTGATTTTTTTTTTTAAATTTTTAATTTTGGAACTAGAATAAAATAGGCTAGTAATTAATCCATGGGTTTGAAAGTAAAAGAAAGGGGATGGATCTAAACATTCTAAAACATGTATCTATGTAAAGTATACACTAAATATGATGACATGGCCATATATTAGAGAGATGCCCCACTATATGTGTATTGTGGTTGAAAGGCATAGAGGAAGATAAAAAAGAAATGTGGAAGAATGAATGTACACCCTCATCTAATCAATTGTACACTTATCAATGTATGTAACACACATGTATGAGAAATATGGCATATAAAATAAATATTTTCAATGAATATGTACTATTGTGTATACTATAATAGAGTGTAATATCAAAAAAATAGAAATATTAAGGTTTTATTTGCTCATATTTTGATTTGGTTATGGAAAACTATTATAAGATAGAATTGACTGGCTCAAGACAATATAGATAGTTGATATAGACTGTTATTGGTTGATACTATCTATGATGCACTTTACTCTATATAGATAGTGAAAAAAATAAGGTACATGGAAAATGATAGTAGTATATGTCACTGTATTAGATTATTCATATCTTAAAAGTGAAAAAAAGATCCAAGAGGACAAAGAGTCACAAAGAACCAGAGGCTAGAATAATTGATAAAATAAAATGCATGTAATAAATAGAATAATATCATGATAAAGTAATGAAGAGGCTATGTATAATCAATTTTTTATTTTTTGATTATTGAAAGTTTTTTTATTTGATTTTTTTTTGAAATTTCAAGATGCTAACCAATGATCCCATCAGGATTAGAGTCGTAATAAAAATATATAATAAGTTGTGGAAGGATCACCATTTGTGGAATAAAAGTGATAAATGCATATGAATGAGAATAAAAAATTGAATTAGGTGTTGTAATGAAAATATATAGATCACTACTCATGTAATCCCATGTGGGAGGAGTGGCTTTATGAGATGCAGAATAGTTCAAAATATGATGAGGAGTAGATAAGATTATTCCAAATGTTGTGATATTTTTGTAATGTGTTGATATATACATATATATGTGTGTGTGTGTGTGTGTGTGTGTGTGTGTGTGTGTGTGTGTGTGTGTGTGTGTGTGTGTGTGTGTGTGTGTGTGTGTGTGTGTGTGTGTGTGTGTGTGTGTGTGTGTGTGTGTGTGTGTGTGTGTGTGTGTGTGTGTGTGTGTGTGTGTGTGTGTGCGTGCGTGTGTATGTATGTATGTATCATAAATTTAAAAGATGTTACATGTGATGGTGATTTATGTTAACTTGACACCTTTTTATAATAAGATTGATTTTACATTAATCAATTTTGGGACTTTTGCACTTTTTCTGAATTGGTTGAATAAAAATATTTTATATAGATGCAATAATTGCAAATATGATATATTATTGAATATGTGTATCAATAAACTATGGTGATGGATGGGGAGGAGGATGTACCATAGATGATATAGGGTACTCATATTTTATCCTTAAAACTATGACCACTTGGTTGCAATGAGTGTACTTTAGGCATATATGTACCATAGAAGGCACAACACAAATATTATGTAACCAAAGGGATCTTAATATCATGTCGAATACCCAATTATATGGTAAAAATAAAAAATGAGTATATAATATAGAAGGAAACATCAAAATAAAAAATAGAATGTGTCCCAAAGAATGTTGTTATTTCCCATTGAATGTATTGATACTTTTAGATGTTATTTTATAAGTAATAATATGTGTAACCAAATTAATAGATTAATTCCATTATACATGCATTATACCTTGATCCATTATAAAATAATACAATGTGAAAGGGTTTTTGATCAATATATACATGTATAGATAGGCAATGAAAATTAGAATCATCATCCACTATCTCATTATCATCAAACGTGATCATAGGGCATGGTTGGGGAATTTAAACAATTATACAAATAATTCCATATAATAGAGGATCATATGAATCAATAGGTGGGTATGCATTTCTAAATTATCCTTAATTTTTTATGATTTAGAAATAGACACTTAAAATATTCAACTTAGAATTTTCATTCTATTAAGGATTAATTTTATTTGTAGGAGTGCCTAGCTCAATGAAATTGTTATAAATAAGATTTTGAATAAGGTATTTGACATTGAAAACTATATATGGTAATTAGAATATGCATTATTATTGAGTGATTTACTTTGATATCTACTCATATAAACCTCTAATGGTGGAGGTAGATTAATGAGATTGCACTCAAGCAAATTTTGCAACAAATTTTGAGGCTATGATGGTAATCTATAAAATTACCTTCATATTGTTTTGATAAAATAATCTTGTTTGAAGTTTGAGAAATATCATTGACTGTGATCTTTTCATCAATTTTAGCATCACTTGGGTTGGCTTTGTAACATGATTTTATTTGAAACTTCATTGTTAAAGTTGAATTAGATACAGATGCATATTCGAGCTTATTCAAAACAATAGGTTTGATTTTTATCTCACTTATTGTATGATAAATTTATTCAAATGATCTAAATTTACTGAAAATAATTGTTAATGCAAAGGTGTAATTAAAATTTGTTTAAAAAAAATTGAATTCATTATCTGCCAAGGTGTTACTCATATTTGCAAGCATGGTATAATAATGAAGTACATAATCATTAATAGGCTCATTAGTTCCTTACTTAAGTTTACCGATTTGTGCATAATAAATATTTTCATCAACGTTAATAGAAAAATGCTTGAGATATTGATTTATTAATGGATTTAATGCTTTGAATGATTGAATATGTAGATCATAAAACTAGTAGAAGGCACACTATTTTAAGCTTCTTGGAAACAAATTGTTTATCAAATTATCATTGAAATCATAATCCAACTATGGCACATGAAAAAATTAAAGATGTCATTTTAGATATTTTTTACCATTATATAGTGAAATTTTAAGAGTTATAAATCCTATAGGTAAAGGATATGATGTAATATCAAGTGCTAACATATTATGAATTAAGGATTGTAAATCCATTGATTTTATAGATTGTGGTAAACTTTTCTCTAACTACAACACCTTAGTATGCAATACCAAAGTAGTTTACATGAGGGATTGTGTAGTAGGAAATGTAGGTGATGGATTATATATATATATATATATATATATATATATATATATATATATATATGTATATATATATATATATATATATGTATATATATATATATATATGTATGTATATATATATAATGTGTCATTTGGTTAGGCGCATGCACGTGCACACACACACACACACACACACAAATATATATTATGGTAGCCTTAAGTTTCACCCAAACCCAAAGGTGTAGATGTAATAACAATATGAATAGTAGAGTAGTAACACAAATGATAGGGTTTATAATGTGAAAGAGTGGTACTTGTGCATTGAAAGTATAAATTTTTGATTTTTGTGAAATTTTTAAAACTAAAAGGAGTTAAATTACTTGGGATATATATTGTGGCATTTGACAGAGTCCTTATTGAAATGAGGTTAAACATTGGACTTGTGTATGATCTAATCCATTGAGTTTATCATGATGGATCCTATCTGATCCTTCATAATTATCTTGTGAATTAGTGTAATATTTATTAACTTATTCATTATGATTTTCTTCTTGAAAATATTAATAAGAAATTTATTCATCAAAATAAGGGGAGCCATTGTTTGCATTAGAGGAGTCCATTTCAATTGTTGTCAAAGGGATTTTAATGTACTCAATATGGGCCTCACTTAACCTAGAATTATAACTTAAATGAATAAGGGAATAAGGTTTCTTATATGGCATAGAAAAATAACATGGAAAATATATTATAAGTAATAGCTGAAAATAGAATACTAGCAAAAGAAGGAAAAAACCTGTGTATAGAGATTAGTAAATTCTCCTAGAATACAAGGTCAAAAGAAAGTGATTTTAGTGTTAGTTATTAGATCTGAGGTTAAAATAAAGTGATTTTAGTGTCAGATATTAAAATTAAAAATGAAATCGAATTATTTTAGTCAAATATTAGATCTGAGGTCCAAATAAAGTTCTTTTAGTGTTGGATGTTCATGAATTTATCTAAACCTAGGATATTTTTTTTGAAGTAATGCTCAAATAAAATGTGTGGATTCATAAATATGTTTTATAAAAATTTGGAATTAACTTTGTGATTAAACCTAACTAAGATAAAATGAATAAAATGGTAGTAAACATTGTAAAATAGCTTACAAATAGTATAATGAAAGTAAAATATTGAAATAGATGAAGTAAAAATGAATGAAAGAAATATAACTATGAAACATAAAAGATGTCTTATGAGACTTAGATGTTTTATGTATATATTTAAATTAGTTTTTAATACCATATGATTAAAACTAATAAGCTCAAAAAAATTATACATGTGTGACTTGAACTATGATTAGAACTGCTTAAGATCAGGATTGACTAGTAGGAGGAAAGATCAACTACCACTACTATCCTCTATTGGTTTATTATGTCCTCTATATAAAATAATATATATTAGGTTAAAATAACCTAAACCTATGTAAAACATGCTAGTGTGTGATAATTTTACCTTGGGATGTGTAAAAATGTCTACAAATGACTTCTTCTATGTTGAAACTGCAATAAAGCTTATAATAGCTAAAAACCTACAAAGAAAAAAAGGGGAGTGTAATGGGCTAAGATAAACCCAATCAACCCTATGATTATTGATCACAAAATATGTATCCAATAACTTAAAGAGGGAAATTAAGCCCACATAGTTCTCTCAATTAGAGCGTTTAATATGAATGTGATCTTTTTGCTACATACATGCATCTAGAGATGGCTTTAATCTTTGATAATACTTCACTTAAATTTGATAAAATAGGATATTGAATTGGTAAATGACTAATTTGAATCATTAAAATTAGATTTATAAATAATAGGGAAGCATTTATTAGTGTATAATAGGATGAATGTGCCTCAATTGTGAATTTTACTAGTAGTAGAATATGTGACTTAGATGTGCCTTTATAACAATAAAAATTAGGAGAAACTCATGCTACCTATCCTAAAAATATAGATCAACATATAAGGGATGGTATCCATTTCTAAGGTGAAAGAAAAGATTTACCCATTGGGTTCAAGACCAACTATCACTATTGATCCATACTGGTTAATTTTTTATTGAAGGTTAGTGTGTGAATTTATGGATATGGATGTCTATATAAATGTGTAGAGAGATTTTTAGTGATTGATAACATTTTTGTATATGTAAGATAGAAACTTATAAGTGGATAGGTATGTATAGGTAATTATAATAGAGTGAGCTGGTGAAATAGGTATAGATTAGGTTCTTAATTTAATTATAGTGAAAGTGGGTAAAAACTAACATTATCATGTATTCATGACCAAATTTGAGTGACTATAGTGTGTAACCACACTTAGTGTTACGAGGTATGTCCAAAATATCTATCTTATTATATGTTAAAATCTACAAGGTGGAGACACTAAAATATTGGAGTTGATATTTATAAATGTTAGTTTTTACTTAGTTTCACCCTATATGACTTATGTGTACATACATGACTCTCATTTTCCATTATTTCAAATCCTCATGCCTTATATGGGTCTATACTTCCCAAGTTACTCTTAGTCACCTATAAGAATTGCCTAGTTTATGTCAAACTAGTTACTTATATTACCCTAAAATATATAGATCATCAAATCAATGTTATTATCTCCTAGACAATAACATCAAAATTAGACATGCCATCAAATATTATCATTTGACTGACTCTAACAATTTCATCCTATGATAATAAATAGTCAAATTTCTAATTCAAATCAATCTTATGGGTCATCATGTATGTTTCACATGTTGGTGGCATGAGAAAGTACAAAAAGAGTCCCCCATAAATAAAAAATAATTGTAATCCTATTACCCATATAGAAAATACTCATAAAAAATACTCAAACACTTTCACATTCAAAAGGACTACCCTATTATTCCCAATGTCAATTAGTCACTAAGTGAAAGTATTTACCAAGTCTGAGGCATGAAAAAGCCAAGCCATAATTATCAATTTCCATGTATCAATAACTATATCACATGTTTCATCCTTTAAATGAGTACAATTGCACATATTCACCTAAAAAGGAGAACTACATGTAGTTTGAATTCCCTTTTTGAAGTATTGTACATGTAGGCATCACTCAACCATTCATTGGGGAGTGGTTTAGGTAATCTCAAATAAAATTTATTACCCTTTTACATGCCTAATTCAATCATTTAAAGTAGAAAAAGGGTTTAAAGGTAAGGATCCAAATTTTTGTGAGTCATGTGAATAACCAAACCTTAGGATTACACATAGAGTTGAAGGACAAATAGGTGTACCTACCTATATTAAATTAAAGATGCAAAATATACATAGACAAAATAGTCAAACACAAAACATGGCATATAATGATACCAACCTGAGGTTGATGATATTGTTTGGGCCCACACAAAGGTCTATATATTGATACAATAAACTTATAGTATAATTTTCCATCCTTCCCATTGCTTTCTTACAGCATTAATTTTCCACAAATATTTAATCACTAAGTATCTTATGCCTTGGTTTTAATTTCTATATTTAGTAAACTAGAGTGCCAAATCAGTTTTGAGCTTTTACATTTAGGTTTGTACATATCTATATATCTTTTAATTTTAATTCATTTATAATAATTATATCTAATTAGGGTTAATTAATCACATTAATACCAAAATAGGGTAAAACACAATGGTGAAATTGAATATGGTATCAAGCATTTCAAAACCATATATTAACCTTAGGTTTTCTTCTTCCATGATAACATTTCAAAATTTTGTATATAACTATAATTTTTTAGTTATGATTTTTGATTTTTACAGACACTAAATCTGAATTATATAACACCCAAGTATTGTACACTTGGAAAATATCTATCATGGTTGTAACCTTTAATTCTAAGAGGTTCCCAGTACCAAAATACTCACATCCACTATCTCTTTATGCCAAATTACTTATCTTCTTAGTATAACCATATGTTATTCTAAGGACCAATACTTTTATACTTTGGAAAGTGATCTAAACCTAATCATTATCCTTGATAGTTTTAGACTTGGACCTATTTTATAGCTTCCTAGAAACTTATGTAGTAGCCAAACACCTACATCAACATACGTTTCCCTTTTCAAACTAAGTGTATAGTGCCCAAAATTCATCCAATTTGTAAATGTAATGTTACCTTATGTTTGACCTAAGTGATTTAATGTGAGATATTTTCAAAAGGGACACACACACACACACACACACACACACACACACACACACACACACACACACACACACACACACACACACACACACACACACACACACACACACACACACACACAAGTTCAATCCTCATTCATTACTCACATATAAAATATAAATAACTCATAAAGAAACTTTAAAAAAATCACTTAATGAAGAATTCAAGTGAGAAAACCTTCCCTATTCATCCCACTTTCTATATTAGTCATAGAATTAGTATTCCCATATGTCTAAAGTATTGAAAGAGCAACCCATAATCCATATTTTCCATGTTACAAGATAGGTCACTGTATGTACTTGATTATCACGTATTCATCCTTATACACACACAAGCCAAAACATAAGGGATAAATAAATAAGTCTAAGGCCTCTTCATATTATTGGATATGTAAGTACTACCCATTGATAGAGGGGTCCTTTGGGAAACTTGACACCATGTTCTCACTAACCCATTTTACCCTAATCACTCCAAGGGTGAGGAAGCTATTTTTTTGATAATTTGACAAAGATAAAAAACTATGCACGTGATATAAAGACATAAAAGGAAAGAAAGCAAAAACCTATAAGGCTTTAGTTGGTTGCATATATATCCAATCACTATTCCATATAAGACCCCTGCATCTAGCTTAGACACTAGTGTCGATGCAACTATCTATATCTGATGTAAGTATCTAAGGCCACACAATGATTTTTTTTAGAATATAATGATTATTCTTAGATCTTGATCCAGTCCATTTTCAACCTATTTCAATCTAGATCTGCATGTGCATAGTATACCAACTAAGTACTCTTGTTTTTATTTTATTTCAATATCAATCAATCTCTATACATTTTATTTTTATCATATCTCAGCATTTAAATTTAGAATATTATTTATTATTTTTAAAATTAATTGGATTTATATAGATCTATTTATCACCCTTGTAATTAATCATTTATATATTATTAACCCTAAATAACCCATATCAAATAATTTAGGGTTAAACAATTTCTGATTTTACCTAACATAAAAATTACACATGGCTATAATGGATACATAGTTTTTATTTCTTTACTCAAGTTATGAATGTAAATATTACATGTTTATTTAATTTTATATGAAAAATATGTAGTGGTTATGTAATTACATAGATCCAATCTTTTTACATTAATAAGGTTGAAATAACTAATGAACAATCTCAAGCCTTTCCTAATTCATCCTCATGTATTATCCAATCTGAGTTATTTGTATCAATACTAGGTATTAAATGGAATGCATGGTTCCATTTTTTTCTCCTTATATTCATCCTATTCATGTAGCTTATTTGATGGTTCAATCTGATATCACTCATGAAACTAATACCATGTATTCTAATCAAAACACTAAATATGTAGACTTTCTAGATATATTTTATGATATTGATGCTCTAGAAGTTGATGATATTTATATTAATGAAACCAACACCATGTATTATAATTAAATCTATTCTTGATATAAACCCAAAAATACATGATGCACTATTATATGTCACTTGAGATGAAAATAAAAGTTTAGATAGGGATAACTCATCCAAGGAATAATGTGATGCCTTTAGTGATATCAATCAACCTTTGGAGTTATATATTATACCATGGATTTTTAAACAACTACTATTTTTACATCTATACTCTTAGTTACACATATTTCCCAACCAAGGTATGGGGACAACATAAGGTTTATCTCTAATTTTAATTCCTGTATCTACATATCCAAATTATGCACATCCTAAAGTGACTATGACTATTTCATCACCTACATTGTGTAATAAATGATCCCTTAGGAAGACTCTTATATCTCTACATGCTAAGGTAGTGTTAAAGTTAGAATAAGATGCCTCTAAATATAGTCACTATACATATTCACATGATTTGATTTACAATCCTTTAGCCCTATAGATTTAATCTTATCCTTTATCCATGGGTTTTTTAGATTATAAGCTTACATTACATGATAGTAAGGGTGATCCTAATAAACATCTCAAAATCATTCCACACATCATGTTTTGATTATGCATCTAATGACAAATTATTAACCAAGTTATTCCCACATAGTCTTAAGGATTATGCAATCCAATGGTTGTATAATATCCCATATAAATCAATAAAGAAGCTGAAGCCTTTGGTGATCAATCTTTAGCCCACTTCTCCATGAACATCAATGAAAATCTATCCTATGCTCAAATTTCAAAATTCAAGCAAAGATCTAATGAGGCATTTAGTGACTATGTATTGAGATATAATACCATGCTATCCAAGATGATCAATCATATAGATGATAATGAGCTTCAAGACATTTCTCAAGAAAAGTTTACTTGATCCACTCTATGAATCTATTGTATTCAATCAATTCAAGTCATTTAATAGGATATTCCATATAGTTAGATACCAAGAAGTCAAGGTCATAACCTTGAATAAGATAAAGTACACTTTTAATGTTACAAATACATCTAGTTATAAGTTTTAAAGAAATATAAATTATGGGGCTAAATCAAATGATAATAAGAATGAATCCAAGAATATATTTAATGCAATATCATAGCATATGAATTGACTTATTCTATCTACCCCACCAAAGAGGTAGTTTTCATAGTTACCTCAAACTCCTTATTTACTATTGTCAATGTTACTAAATTCTAACCTAAATCTCTTCCTCTTACCTTTGAGATTAATATGAGATTACCATTACCTAAGGGTATGAAAATAAAACATATTATGACTATAATCATCATATTATAAATTATACAAACATATACTTTACTATTAGGTGTAAGATACATGATCTCATTCATAATAATACAATTTATTTCAATAAACCAATGGAGAATTGAATACCACAAATTAATGGGAATTCAAAATTATAAGTCTTTTATGATACCCCTTTAAATTTTCAAGTAGCAATATAAGCCCAAGATATTCATTAGGTGCATTTGACATATAATCTGCATCCTCCTCCTACTACATAAGGTCACCCCTTGGATAGTACTATTAGTACATTGATAGGGATTACAACACAAATAACTATGATTATAGTTGATGATAAAAAGATTATAGAAGATGATTTTGACCTTAATTACTTTAAATGATCTTATTTGAATTTTCAACCCATTCATAGTTTCATGATAGACAATGGTTCAAGTGAGAATTTTTATACAATGACACTTTTAATTTCTCTTGGATACACACATGAGGATTTGATAGAAACAACCAAGATAGTCAAAGGATTCAATGAGCACCAAAATAAAACTTTGGGACACAATATTATACCTAATAAATTATACCCTTCAATAATTACTAAACCATTCCTAGTATTATCAAGTACATGGGTCTTTGATATGTTATTAGGAGGTCCTAGGATACCCAAGCTCTATGCCATACCATCATTAGTACATTGATGTGTTAAATATATAAATTTCAACATGGTGGTGATATTTATAATTATTCCATATGAATATTGTATTGCACCAAATTCATTTCCTCCTCCACACCCATCACCACCATAGTTTTTTGTTACACCTATTCAACAATTTTCTTCAAATACAATTGATATACTTACTCATGATCATTCTATGAATTTAGTTCTACACCCATTTAGGATTATGTTTTTGAGGTATTTATCCCATTATATATACTAAAATATAGTATTAAGTACTTGATAATGGTAATATTGACACACATTTACCATGAGTGAATTGAGTACATAAACATGGTCCTAATCTGGCATTTTATAACACCTAGATGTTGTCTTATGAATTTGACACATTATTTTCTAATATTACACACTTATAAGAACCTAATTATCTATTTCAAACCTACTTAATATCCTATAGAGTCATATCTAGAACCTCAGTTCATTTTGCATGTATATAGGTTGGTACCATTAGGTTTGTTCAATATCTTAAGTCAACATTGACCCGATCTAGTTGGTATTGACCCTATCCTAACAATGGATAATTTTTATAATGAAATATATCATCAAGGCTTAACCATTTTTATATCATGTTGGTGTCATGAAAAAATTACCCAATTAGATTCATATACATAAAAATCAAGGTCTCACTTAATATGGGACTTGACACTTATTTGGTACACATCGAAACACTATTACACATTGAGAAAATATTACCTATTCATAAATTTCATATCAATCACTATGAGTAGTCACAAGCCAATTTTTAAGCATACTAAATTCAAGTAAAATTAATCATTATCAAGTATCAAATCCAAATCATTATGTGTATACATATAGTGAAGGAACATAATTGACAATCATTATAGGTGGGATAACTACATGTCACTTGATTTCTTCCTTAGAGTATGAGATATGTAGGTAGGATTAAATAGAAAAATATGAGGGTGATTTATATTAACTTAGCCCATTAACCTTTCTTGATTTTTATAGGTTTCTAGACCTCACAAACACACTTAGGGTTTCAAGGTGAAATAGGTTGATTTTTAAAGTTGTATACATTATCAAGGTTTGACATTGCACATACAAAACTTACAAAGATAGGTGAAGGTGACCATGCAATCACACTCCCTCATTTATTAATATGTGATTAACAATAAACATAGGTCATTGTTGATAATTTATATTGACGTAGATCCAAGGGAACTGACCTTACGTAGATAAAAACACATCCTTGCTTAGTCTATTTTTCATTGATAGAATACAATCTTAATTAGACAATCAACTAAAAAAGATATGTAATCTCCCATTATTTTAATTATAATATTTAACATATTTATATTATTAAATCATTATAATAAATTTAATTATTCTACATTCAGATATATTCTCGAATGCTATATTTATCAATATGAATTATTTTACTAGTTTCTATCTTATTAGGGTTTATAAACACAAAATATGGTAAACCATCCACATATCTATATTACTTATACAAATATAGTTAGACAACTTACTTAGTTTCATTATACACATAAAATTTAGAGGAGAGGAGTGAAATTTACTATGAGGCTGGTATTACAATATACAATACATCAAAGGGTAATTTAGGATTCATGACAACTAATACTCACTCCACGTGCTAGACTATAGTCAATGATAATTCATCATGTTGTATAATAAACACAAGTACATTAATCCCCTCGATAAAATTATTTTTTCATAAATGTTACATCCTCAATTTACTCATCATATGCATGAAACCATGAGTGATGATGATGAGGGTTATATCATAACAAGAGATAATTTTTTAGATTCAAATTTGTTGTTGCATACACAACATGCCCCATTTTTAATTTGAAAAAATTGACCCTTTTCATTTTTTCTTGGGAGTCTAATCTATTTATTTTGAGGAGTTTTGGTGGTTTAGTTATTTAAATCACTTTTAATGGTGTAGGTTACTAGATGATTCATTAAAAGTGACTAAGCCTTTTTATTTCTAATATTTTTCCTATCTCATAATATTTAGTCCAAGTTTTGCATCTAGAATTGGCTAATTTTTTGTCTAAGTTTGTTGAATGCCTAAAAAGTCATGGTTATTTTAGCTTCCATTTTGGAGAGTGCTCTAAGATTTATCCATTCCAACCATCTAAAAATGGCTTGTTTAATTCATCTAAATTTTTAGAAGTTATCTATAGCTTTCCTCTTGACAGTTTACCTATAAATCATTCAATTCCATGGTAGAATGACTGGATATTCTTAATATTTTTCCTAAGGGATTTAGTCATTTTATGTGTTATAGGATTTCATATACTACATTGGTTCTTAATCGAGCCTTTAGATTAATTTATTTTAAGTGAAAAATAACCAAGTCTTTATAATATTTCATTATAAAGACTTAGTCAAATTTTGACTTCTTTACTTAATTAGAGGTTTATTCAAGTTTATTAAATGGAAATTGTTGGGCCTTTGACTTAATGATAATTATGTTTTTTTCTTAAGTATATTTATTTTAAGTCTCTATTCACATTAAAAATTGGTTTGTAGAATGCCATGTCTAAATTCAAAAATCTCTATATTTTTTGCTCATTTTACCTTATGTGAATCCTAATTTATTGGCCTTAATAACTTAATCATTTTCCATTGATTTTTTTAGGTTTGAAGACTCTCATTTGTTTCCCCAAATTATATCCATGTGTCATCCTTGGGGTGATCAATGAGTGGAAAAAACTTAGTCATTTTTATAAAGATTTTTCAAACCTCCTAAGCCTTTAGATTATGCCACATGGCACAATCCTTGTGACCTAGCCTAGTGGGAAGTTGGTAATCCAAGGGAAACCCCAGGGCCATGAAGGCTTGATATGGTTCCATATGGTGCCATCAAATGAGAAAAAACTTGAGGGTAGTTATAGATTGATGGCTAAGTCCCTGGGATTCCAAGATCTTGTGATGATGCCACATGGCATCATCATGGGGACTCGAGAGCCCAAGCTATAGGTGCAGTAACTGGGAGAACCCAAAGATATGAGTGGCTATAATAATGCCACATGACATGATCATGACAAACTAAGACAAACATAAGTCTCATGGAGAATTAGTATATAGATAGATCCTCAACTTAACATGATGGTTCCATGTCACATCACGTCATAAACTTGGAGCCAGTGGATGAAGACCAAGTAAAAACTCATAGGGGAGGGGAAAAAATACTAGTAGAGCTTGGATGGAGGATTAAAATCATAAAAGTGATATCTTAGTGAAGTGAAAGAGGTGTCCAAATGGATATGAAAGAAATAAAATGGCCCACAAAATAAGTAAAGGCCTATGTGGCATATGGAGAAACTAAAATAGATTTGAATGAGCCTGATGGACTGAATCAACCAACCAAGTCATTTTTAAATCTTAGAGGGTGAACATTGATGTATTATTTGGCCATCAAGGAGCATTAAATATAGGATTTATATTGCACTTTCAAATAAATGGTGGAGTTTAAACCATTATAATTAGAATGGTGAACAAAGATAAATACAAAATCCCACAAACTTTAATGTAGGGTTGAGGTACTTGAATGCTAGGATGGTTGATGAAATTAAAAAAATTATGGAGACCACATGAAATTAGAATAAGAGAATAAGAGACAAAATGGAAATTGATGGAAAAATGACTGAGAGTTTGAAAGGGGCATTAAAAATCAAGCAATATCTTAAAGAAGCATGGGTTCAACTGAAAAGAGTGTGGCTTGAGGAAAATCTACAACCACCCTCTCCAATAAGTAATGAATGTTTGTAACTACCCCAATAGTGGGAAATAAAAATTTGAATTAAGGTCTCCTTAGACATACTTGTCTATAAAGGATCAACTCCAGAACTATAGTAGGGATTGACATTTTGTAAATTGAGAAAGACACATTGTGCTGAAATTTTTTTTTACTATTTTTGTAGTGTCATCTCTCCCTTCTCTTATTTTTATATTTTTTCTATGCCAATAAGATTTTTTATTGAATGAATATTTTAAATATCATGATTTATTAATCAAAAGGATTTATCCTGATATCCTATGTGTTGTAGAGGCCTGCATCTATTTCCTATGCATTTTCATGGTGGTTATAGTTTGTTTTCCTCTCAATAACTTTTCCAAAACTCTCACATAATCCTCTATCTAAAGTTATGATAGGTTTGGCTTAGATAATAACTAGTCTTATTGGACTTTCTCATTCATACACTTCAAATTCATCTTCATGGAAACATGACCTTTTTCTATCTATACTTTTGCATATTATTTTATGATTTTGCTAGTTTAGGACTTGGGTATCAACAAATGCAATCTAAAATTGAATTTTTATCTTGATTACTATTTCATGTTCTATTTATCACTATTGTAGCATTGTAACATCTATGAATATGGTTAACTAGTAGATAAATCAGCTTGGCCCATGCTAGATAAACCTTGAGAATGTTGGAATTCTATTTGAGGTTAGACCCTACAAGCATTATCAAATAAACTTGTAGCCTCTTAATAAATGTCTTAATCATAGTAATATAAACTTTAATTTTTTAAATACACCCCTTAAAAGGAATAGTATACATCAACCAACTCAGTGAATACCATTATACCAAAACCTAGTACATTTATACCTTAAGGAAGTATTTTCTTCATGGGATATTCTTCCTTTCAAGAGAGAAAGGGACTAACTCCCCTTGTTTATTATTAGTTGTGTCAAAAGGCTTTTCAACATATTTGGAACTAGAAAGAGGGCCTATGAACCATGAGTTGATCTTTCATCCAAAGTTTGAACTAAGATATTTTAGAAACCTTTGATTTCATTGAGATAAACCATCTCTTAAGCTAGAAGATAGAAGGATAAACACTCGATCAAAGTTTTTTAGGGATAAATTTGAACTCTTATAACTCACTGATCATATAATACCAAAATAAAGAGCTAAAAAATGAAAATAAAAGGTTAACCACATTTAGTCAGTAGGTAATTCGTTAATAGCTTTAATTACTCCCTTTATCAATCCATTCATTGTCCCCATTATTTTCCAATATCCAATGCCATGGCCTGGCTTGGGCAAGGAGGTTATTTCCCTATGTATGTCCCTGACATAGCTCATGATCTACCTAAAAATCTAGAAAATTTTGTCCCAAATTCATAGTTGGGGGCATCTAAACAACAAAGGAACATATTCAAGCCTTTAAGGATGCACTAATCAGAACACATGTTCAACATGAGGATGTTACTTGTAGGTTATTCCCTATTCCCTAGGAGAAACAACATATGCATGGTACCTAGGGTTACTCCATGGGCTTACTACTTTTTGGGTAGAGTTAGAGACAATGTTTTTGAAACATTTTATACTTCCCATTGACCTTACTATCTTGTATCACCACTTTATTTCTACAAGGAGGGAGAAAAATGAGCCAATGAGCATGTTCAATGCTTGATTCTATAAGTTATACAAAATACTATAATAACCTTATATATCAGCATAATGTCCTATAATCTAAACATATTTGAGGGATATTGATCCATTGACTTCAATGTTTTTGAGAAGAATCCTAATTGCACTTTCCACTCTATCTCTAGCCTAAAATGAATTATTAAATATAAAGCACCAAATGGTTCCACAAAGGTCTAGTGTAGGATCTCTACCATCCTTAGTATAACCAAGGGCATATAATAAAATATTTATATCAAATCAAGCCATTATGCAAAAAAAACCAATCTTGAATTCCATCTTGGGTGCTATGTATAATATCCCTATCCTAATGTATGCTCCCACTCTAACGAATTACATACCCAATAGGTTGCCCTATATGCCTCCCAATCACATAGTACCGTAAGTGAAAAATCAATAGTTGGTCCCAATAATATATAATAACATTATTTCCATGCCAAGCATTCGTGGGTATGTTGCATCGAACATCACTCAATAGGTGTTTTCATCTTATTTGAATCCATAAACACCTACTAGCAATGCTCATAACCATGATCCCACTACTACTCCTATATTATTGAATGAAAATGCATTTATTGATAATCCAAAATCTCAAGAAATGAGCCAACCCAACACTGGCATAGACCTGAGAGTAGGTAATTATAGATAAATGTTCCAAAAGTTATCAAATCATGTGATTAACATGTGAAGGTAGGGATCCAAAAATGAAAATAATAATCCACATAACCTAACTTATGGAAAAGAATTCAATTTACAAAGGCCTAATAGGCAATAAAATACCATACCTAATAACACAATTGTTCCCAATCCTCTTGATAGTAGAAACTAGAATAGTAATTAGGTTTCTAATTCCTTAAATTTAACTAACTTATCCCTAAAATCTTGGTGTAGAGTTTATAACATAACTGAACACATAGACAAAGTGTGATAAATTTATAGCCACTTATACCATATTCCAAAAGGAAATGGACAAATTGTAAATTGTGCCTATTCCTGATGAGAGTCAAAAATAAGATGGTGGAAACCTGAGCACAACTTTAGTATTGGAAACTTATGAATTTCCATTTGAAAGAGATAATGAGCCAAATGATAATTTATAAGGGGTTCATGTTTTTAGGTGGTTATAAAGAGGGAATAAGTTATAGATGAAGAGTAAATCAAACAACCCATTGACCACCTATACTCCTCTAAGAAACACTTAGGGCCCACCTGATGTGAATTCTAATAATAACCCATTGGGACCAACATCCCCCACTCATCCTAATTTTAGGGACCCTTAAGAAACTTGTGTATATTTTTTTGAAATATCCAAGAATTGAGGTCCCTTTTATAGAGATTTTAGATCATACACTTTTAAATGGATCATGTTTGTGAATTTTATAACCTCATTCTGAGCTAACCTAGCTAATGAATTTGCTTAAGTATCTATTTTCAAGTTCCTTGGAAGAACAAGGGTTTAGGTGGCCCCCAAGTTCAAATTTGAATATTGATGGGAAAAATTTAATAAATTAATTAACAAAAGGATTTACATTGTGTTTTTAAAAAAAACATGACCTAATCCTTTATTAATTTCATCCCCTTTTCTTTCACCATGGTCCAAATTAATATACTTTAGAGGGTCCCTTTTGAAAATTGTTTAACTTAGACTATATTATTAATACTAAGGCCCATGCATTTAATTTTGACCTTAGTCTTAATAATATATCTTAAGTATTCATGTCCTTAGGTCTAATAGTTATTCCTCATGCTCTTTGTAGGATCAATGGTGATTACTCAATTTATAGATTTGATCCAATAGTTCATCAAGCCCTATGACCTTTCAAAGCTCCACAAGCTCAACACATGGCTAGCCCAAGGCCAAGGTGATTGACAAAAGTACATAAAGCCCTATAAGGAGGATGCATGGTAGCTTGCTGGTCAAAAGATAAAGATTTAATGTGACCTAATTAATAAAGGCAATTAGTTAATGACCTAGACCTTGCAAGGATCAATGGTGATTTCTCACCCACTAGATTTGATCCAATGTTACATCGAGCCTGATGAACTTTCAAATATTTGCAAGCTTAACATGTGGCCAACACATAGCCAAGGTAGTAACTAACAAGGACATGTAGCATGAAAAAGATCCACTAGGATACCAAGTGTTGTGACCATGTACCCAAGGATAAATGGGCCAATAAGAATGTATGAACTTTGATTTGGGTTATCAGGGTGAAATAAAGAAGGCTTTTAAAAGCCAATGGCTAGTATCCAACTAGTAATTATGAAAATTGCCATGAAAGGCACATAGCCATGCCACATAGACTCCACATAAGTATGGAGGGTCAAAATCAAAGATCTCCTAAGCTCAAAAGCATAGAGGGCATGAAGAAAAGGGTCCCATCAAATCTAAGGCATGTATAAGGCTAAGAACTATATATTTCCACCATTAAAGATAAAAAAACCCTAAGCCCTTTATAAAGAGGACCCAAGTTAGCTCAATTGGTCATAAAACAATCAGAATAACATAACTAAACCTTGAGAAGTAAGTGCCTTAGTGAAACCCTTGGTGACCTTACAAAGACAACTCAATATCATCAATGGTGGTAGGTAGGCAATAGATGAAGATGGAAGTTGAACTCTATCTAACCTTTGATAATGAAGGAAGATTTTCAAAGATACAAAGGTAGATGTAGCAGCCCTAAATGTCCATGGAGTCAAGAACTAGTCAAAATTATTCTTCCTTAAGGAGGAATTTCAGCCCATATCCTAGGAAGAGAAGAGGAATGCCACTGCACATCAGAGATATAATGACATAGTCACAATCCAGATGGTAGGCCTCTACCATGTGATAGCCAAACTAGAGGTAATACATTATATTGACATCCTTGCTACTATTTATAGGTCATTATTATTTCACATAAAAAGGGTTAAATTTATCACCCCTATGGCCTTTAATACCTAATATAAGCTTCCTTTGCCTCATATCAATCTCCCATCCTTGAGAGATTAGACTAATACTCAAGACCTAGATTCAATCCTCATACCTTATTTAATCTAAGGCACCCATGTTTTTAGATCCCCTAATGGTAAAATTATTATTTTTTAATTTAGGGAGGGTATTAGGATAGCCATGACCTTGCTAAATAGATCCTTTGGTGCCCCTTCCACTACTTATTTGAGCAAGATTTGGGTATCTTATGTCCACTTTATGCTAGAAAAGATATTAACCCCTCCTTTAGGAGACCTAATAGGCTTTTTCCTGGCCAAAAAAATCATAGCCATTAAAAGGACTTCTAATCAATTATATATGATGTCCTATCTCTTGGATTCACTCTTTGCTTTTGTAACCTTCCTTGGCATAAGAAACTAGTCCCCTGATGGTAGGACCACAATCTCTCACCACTACTCTAAATTTCATATATTCAAATATAGGAACCACATGCAATGTATCTATGATGGTGTTTTACCAACCATTTATGAGGTAATCAATATAATCCCTATGCCAAGACTCCATCATCTCATCAAGAAAAAAGTAGAAACCATGGGGGATGTGTGGTTCTACCTAGATTACATCATGATAAGGATAGAATGGATCTTGACTCAGCTCTATTGATTACCCATTCATGTCCCCAACAAGATTACAAAGTGAGAGATTGCCTCTCAAATTATCCAAGGTGTAGATAGGACATGTAAAGAAAATAAGAAATATCAAGTCCACCCCTCCCCATTAAACACTAGCAAAGTCATAATCAAATATTAGAAGCAGCTGGAGGTCATGGTGGTGCATATAAATTCCTTTGATTTTTAGTTGGATGACCACAAGATGTGGGACCTTAAGAACATAGTGATCAACCACATTCAAGATAGGAAGGTCCCAAATATTGAGTATGGACATCAACTAGGTGTGGGTGATGACATTTTCATAAGAGATAGAAACTTTGAAGAGGTACTTTCTAGAATCAAACGTCACAACATTGAATTGGAGCATAGGTTGAATAGGGAAAACAAATGCTCAAGGGAAAGAAGGTAACTGCACCCTCTATATTATCACTTGTTTTCAATTTTATTTGAGACTGCCCATCAAGAGCCACCTAATGAAGGATAGCCATCTAAGCCACAACAAGTAGAACCATCAGATCAACCCTAGGCTAGGTAGCCTAGAGATATCAAAGGAAAAGGCAAATATTTGGTTGGAGAACCAAGGATAGAACATAGACTTAGAGAGGGCCCTTCACCCTCAACATCTCCATAGAGACCCTCTTCCCTAGTAGAATTCATTAGCATGGTCACCCTTGAATCAAGTGAGACATTGGAAGGTGCCTTTGTTGACATAGGAGTGGCATATGATTTTGATAGGGAGGAGGATCCATCTAGTAAATCAAGGAGATAACCTCGATGAATGGGAAGAAGTGAAAGGAAAAATTGGCCTTGGTGCCTCTAGCACCTATGAAGAAGCCTAGGTTGATCTTCACTTACCCTACTATTGAAGTCAACCTTTTCAGTGATGAAAACCCAATTCATAGACCAATCATCCTTGACTAGTTTATTTATGGGAAGATAAAAAATATCCCATCTCTCTCTCCATCATGGGCCTTGACATGAGTTGGTTTGGGTGTACATGATGAAATCAAGCCATGGATTTAAGACATTATGGATAAGCAGGTAGAAAGAAAGAGATAGATCCTTCATGCCAATGAAAGCCAAAAGTTAGACACACCTAGATCCTCTAGGAGTATATGTTTGGAAGTTCATGAATAGCCACAATTTAAAAATCCTGACACAAAGGTCCAATTTAAACCAAATACAATAGGGTTATAAATAATTACCATAAGGACTACTATGATTCGATAAGAAGAGTTCACCTTCCAAAAGGTTGAACTATTCATAGGGTTAACCCCTATTGGAGGGAAATAAATTGGAATAACTACCATCCATGGGGAGAATGTAGAAAGATTAATTGAGGCCCATTCATAATAAGCTAGGGTAGGCATCTAGGGATTAAAACAAAGGATTTAGGACTTAGAGCAAGAAAAATAAAGTTTACAAACTTAGGGAATCATCTCAGTGCCTTATACAATAATCAAAATGCTTGAAAATTCATTTCATGAGATGTTGAAAGCATTAAAGTCCATGAGGTTAAGGAAAAGTGCACTATAAAACCAAGTCTTGGTGACCAAGGAACTAAGTGTTTAATGGTAGGCATCTGAGAGTAAAATTTCCCATCTCCTTGACATCCAAGTCAAGAAGCAAATTCCTAATTTCAAGGCCATCAATAGGGGGCACCTTAGTGCCAAATTTGGAATCATAGGGGATAAGATCTAGACATTTAATACCTATAAATCTAAAGTTAAAGAGCTTATTTAAGAGGGTAAGGGAATCATCACCAAAATTTAGAAACTCCTAGGAACTATGCTCAAGAATCCTATCTAGCCCACTACCCTAGGAATAATTGGTGATGAAGAATTCCAACATAGAGTTACTTTGGTGACTCAAGAGATCAAAGGCAAGGGTCAAGGCCAATTAGGCCAAGAAAACAATAAGATACTAGGGTTGATCTTCAATGTAGGGGAGAAAATCAATGAAGCAAGGAACATCAAAGAGGACTTGGATAGGAATGAAAGGATTTTGATGAGTTGGAAGATCAAGAAAAAGGATGCATCACCAAGCCTATGGTGGACTTAGGCCTAATTGATGGACAACATGTATGAGAAATGACTATCCTTTAATAGTGATGGGTCACACCTCTAAGTTAGGAATATTTCAATTACATATTATCATGAGTAACCTATTTTATAAAGACACACGCTAGTTTTTTGGTGTGATTGCCTCTAGGTCAGTAGGATTGTGAAAGATATTTGTATTATAATTGTAACAAAGATAGTTTTCTTTTTTACCCCTGTAGGTGTGAAAACTAATTGGTATACTATCTAGCTTCCTATAAAAGGGCATGCATCACCAATTGTTATGGGAGAGACTTCAAACTATTTTGTACCATGGTTTTAAGTAATTAATACAAAGGGATCAAATAATTCCACATGAATTGTCTGGTTTAATGTATTTCAATTGCTAAAGTTTCTCAATTGCTTGTTTGAGTGTAAACATGAATAATTTCTAAAAGAACTGAGTAGATGATTAATTACAAGTTGCTAACTTGTGTAATGCTAGGTTAGTGGAATAAAACTAGGTTTACTTCACTTTATTTGTTCTAAAACATAGATGTGCATTAGTTATCTAAATGTAGTGCAAAACCTAAAAGTAAATTCAAATTCTTACTTGTATCATCATCCTATCTTTAAAATTTGGCCTAGTTTGTAGTGAGATGTGAGCTTAGGATACTTCACGATATATGCTGGTTAAGATCAATCTTGGTAATTCTATAAAATCTATCAATATATTTATAATCAAGGTGTATTAAGCACTATTTCTTTCTTACTCTGCCCTTCCTTTTGCTCTTTTTTTAAAGAATTTAGTTTAGTATAAAAAATTGTCCATAATCATTTAACTTATTCAGTAGTTTAGATATAGGTCTATTTATCAAAATTAGTATTAAGTACCAAGATGGCCCCTGAACACAAACTCCATAAATATTGTGGAACATTCCATGTTGATCTACTACTATTTTCACCATAGGGACCTTAATTGCCAAAACCTACAACTTATGCCTTGAATCTTTAGATTAAAAAATGAGAAGTGTTCTTTAAACACTAGAGAGAACTTGTGGTTAATTTAAAAGCATAAATAGGGAGGGATCCACTAGTGCTAGGAGGGCCAAGTGTTAATTAACCCAGATTTAGGATATCTTTGCACCTTTGGATCGATCTCTGAGTGTAAAGATTGATGATGTGGGAGGTTTTTGACCTATCTTTGCATTGTGTTGGGTAAAAAATTCATATTACTTTAGTAAATGGTTGTTAGTCCTAGTAAAATAGCTTTAAAATTGTAGATCTATAGTATTTAAAGTTTGGTTTGTAGTAAATACAACCTAGATTACCTTGCTTTAAGCAAGATTTCACATCTTCAAACTATAATTTCCTAAGATTCACACTAGATCATGCTCATAAATGAGGGAACCTTTGCTAAAGATATAAATCCACCAAAGGACTAGTTGTGATAAAGTAAAATAAATACTCTCCAAGTCTTTTCCCACTTCTCCTATTCAAGGGGACTTTGCATTCAGACCACATCTAGGTATGGCTTGGTTAGGGAGTTCACCCATTAATGTACAAGGGATAGTTCATGATTTACCTTATAATCCTAAGAATTATTTACCTATATTTAGTTTTACCAATGCTATAAATGTAGAATAACATGTTAAATATTTTAATGATGATTTAAGGTTTGATAAATGTAGTACATGAAGGTGTAACATGTAGGTTATTTCCTTTTGCTTTCAAAGACATATCATATGAGTGGCTCCTTAATTTTACTGATGACTAATTTACCACTTGGAATGATTTAAACACCATTTTTATTGATCAATTTGGGAAAATTATTAGTCCTTGTGTCATATATCATCAATTCACAACTATTAAAAGAGATGCTAGCGAGCCTATAAGGTCCTTCAATGCCAAATTTCAAAAAATGTATAACAGAACTATAGATCCTTATAAACCTAAAGGTATTCTAGATCTAAATATCTATAAGGATGTAGTAGATACAATGAACTCTATATTTTTAAAGAGATCTATACCGATTATAGCATCATTATCCCAAGCCTATTCTAAAGTAGTAGTTATCAACTATCAGATGTAGCCATAAGGTCACATAGCATATTTCATCCCCAATGTTAGCCCACAGATGCCTAACCTGACCCTTTTTCCAAATAATAACAAAAATACTACATCTCTCACCCAAATGCCAAGTCTGAACATGCCCACTAGTTATGCTACCCCTAATCAAAATCTAGGATTCTTGAGTCATCAAGATACTAATTGGTCTCCTATCAATGATCAAAAAGCCTTAATACCTTCTCCTAATTCAAAAAATAATTGGGTCCATAATTTTGAGACCACTAAGGGTGATAATTAGTCCATACTAAATATGGTTAAAAAACTTAGCACTGACTTCCTCCTATTATGAAAATGGGTAGGTAGTACTAGTGAAGGCTCTGGGAGAAACTTTACCTTTCAAAAGTTCAATATACCAAGAAATAGGTTTCACAATGATATATTTTACAACAACAATAAGACTACCAAACCCCCTATTGGTAAAAAAACTTTGGACATTAATCTCATAGACATTGCTTTGTCTGACTGTTGTAGAGTACATGCTATTGCTAAACATGGTGAGATAGATTGTATTGAGTTTTCCAAAGCCTTTGAAGATTTTCAAGAATAAGTAGATACATTAAAATTAGTAAATAATAAAGATAACAATGAAAATACATCTTTCCCTAAGCCCTTTAACTAGATCTACATGGTAGAGACATTTGATTTCCCTTTCCAAGGGGAAAATGAACCAGATGAGATACCTAATGAAATCCATGCATTTTAACAGTTCCTAATAATACTTACCCATTGAAGAATAGAGAGAAGAGGCAACCTTTGAATACTTCAAATCCTCTTAATAATTATGATACCCACTGACACTACTTTAAGGAATGACCCTGAGCCACCCAAAAGAGGCCACTCCAAGCCTAATACTGAGCCACTAAGCAAGATAAGCTATAATATTATTGAAGACATGAAGAAAATCAAGGAAAAAATCACCTTAAATTAATTAACCTAGATCATAGAGCAAAGATATTTACTATTAGAATCCTTGAAATCCAACAAATCTCCCAAGACTGATCATGCCAATGTGACATTATATAAGGCCAAATATGAATACCCCCTTTTCTACCCATGGTTAGGATGTTTGGTAAAAACTTAAAAATTTTCTTGTTAGACTTAGGTGCCTTTACAAATATCATGTTTATTGGTATATGCAAACAACTAGGCCTAACTCCCATCAAGTCTGATAAAATAGTCACTTAGTTGGATAAATCAAGGGTAAAAGTGATCTGAGAACTTCTGAATGTTCACATACAAATAGTTTTTAAACCTAATATTCATCAATTCATTAACATTCAAGTAGTAGACATGCCAGATGCCCATGGGATCCTATTGATCATAGAATGGACTAAATCCTTAAATGGGTATATGTCCACCAATTGTTTTCACTTGTGGTTAACTTGGAAGGGAGTCCCAAATCAAATTAGAGTTGAGAGGGAACCAAGAATGAGACATATGATAATAGAGTATAATGATTTAATTAAAAGGGTCAACATAATCAAATCAAACTTAGGAGTTTTTACCTTATAAGCTGATAGGATATATGATTCGAAGGAAAGGGAATCTCCCCTTGGGTTGTGGAAATCACATTTTGTTGGTGCCAATTGCAAGGCTAGATTAGGTGTGGGTATTTTCTTAATTGACCCTACTAATAAAAGTTACCATGCATATTATAGACTCTAATTAACTTGCACCAACAATCTTGCTGAGTATGAAGCTCTCATCCTTAGCTTGTAATTTTATATTAAAAAATCAGCCAAAGAACTACTAGTTTTTGGTGACTCTGAGCTAATGGTCAACTAGGTCAGAAGTAGGTACCAATGTAAAATATCCTATCTCAAAAAGTAAAAGTTTAGATTCTAGGACCTAATTAAATCCTTTGAGGCCTTCAACATCACTTCCATTCCAAGGTAAGAAAACCAAGCTATAGATGAATTGGCATCCACTACAACAAATCTTATGCCTAATCCAGACTACCCTAATTTTAGTATTGAATTGGTCCCATGTCCATCAGTGCCTAATAATGTTAATCATTTACAAGTCTTTAGTGATGACCAACATATATTGAATTTCTTAACAAATTTTGGGGCATTTTGAACCCATGTCATCGATGAAGTTGATGAAAATACAACTGGAAGGAAAAAAATTGATAGCAAAGTCATTCAGCTAAATGATGACAAAATCCCTAAAGGGATGATTGATTTAAATATGCTATTTGATCAAGACAAGCCAGCTGAGGTTTCCAAAGTTCCTAGAATAAGTGGAAAGGATTATGAAACTATGGATATTAGCTTCCAAGGTGAACCCCAATTAGTGAGTGTTGTAAAATCTTGCACAAATTTTGAAAGAGTGAAGGCCAAACAACTCCTTATCAAGTATAAGGATGTTATAGTGTGGTCTTATGATGACCTAAATATTTTTGATCTAAGGGTCATTAACCATACCATACCCCTAAAATAAAGTTGTAAAACTTTCAAGGAAAGAAAAGGCTAGTAAACCCCATGATATTCAAAGAGGTCAAAAGGTTTCTAGATTCTAGGATAGTCTTTATTATTAGACATTCAATCTAGGTGGCCAATTTGATGCTAGTTAAGAAGAAGAATGGTGAGATTAGGCTATGTATTGATTTCAATAATTTGAATAAAGCATCAAAAAAGGAAAATTATCCTATCCCTTCCCTTGACTAGGTAATTCAAACTATTTTAGGGTCAACTATGATGTCCTTATTAGATGGCTTCTCAGGCTATAACCAGGTGCTAGTTGATAAAGAGGACATGATGAAGACAACATTCAAAATAAAGTGGGGAACTTTCACTTATAAAAGGATGCCTTTTGGACTAATCAACATAGCATCCACCTTCTAGAAAGCCATGGATCATGCCTTACAAGTCCTGATTGGTAAGTGCATCATCATTTATATGGATGGTCTAACAATTTTCTCCAAAAATAGAGAAGACCACTTCATGCACCTGCACCAAGTTTTAAAAAGATGTAGAAGGTATGGCATTTCCTTAAATCCTAATAAACATGTATTTTGTACCACTAAAGGGAAAATGTTAGGACATATTATAACCAAAGATGGCATCTCTATAGACCCTAAAAGAGTGGGATCCATATCCAGAGTTGAGCTCCCAAATAATAGGAAGGAACTAAAGTCATTATTTAGAAAAATATATTTCATAAAGAAGTTCATTTTTGGTTTTGTAGAGGTTATCAATCTACTAAATGACATGCTCAAGAAAAATGAAAAAGTAACATGGAATGAAGAATCAAAGAAGGCATTTAATGACATTAAGGAGGTAATTAGCTAGGCCCTAGTGCTTATAAGCCCCAATTTCTCAAAATAAATCTACCTTTACTCTTTTGCATCTGATCATACCATGGTTGTTGTATTGACTCATAAAGTTGATGAGTGTGATCACATAATATCTTTCATGAGTACTAATTTTAAGAATGCTGAGATGAATTATTCTATGATTGATAAGTAGGAATATGCACTAGTAAAGGTAGTAAATAAGTTTAGATACTACATCCTCAAAAATAAGGTGCATGCCATCCTACCTGATCCTGCTACAAAACTCATGTTGAGTCAAAATTAGCTAGTAGAGTACAGAGGTAAGTGGATGTCAGTTTTACAAGAATTTGATTTGGAGATGAAGATAGAAAAGTTTTTAAGATGCCAAGGATTAATCCAAATGATTTCCAATACTAACCCTATGCTAATCATCATGTAGGTGGATCAAGAAACTTTCCAAAATAATGAATTGTATGATTTAATCATACATTTACTAATCAATGGTGTTTGTCCTATAGGTCTATACAGAGGGCAAAAGAGAGCCTTGAGACTTAAGGGAACACACTACTTGATCAAGGATGGAGTATTGTATAGGAATAAATTTGAAGGTATCTACCTAAGTTGTGTCTCACAAGAAGAATCCACCCAAATAATGGCCACTTTTCTTGAAAAGTTGGGTAATGAACACCCCTCTAGAAGGAATATAGCTAACAAGATCCTAAGAGATAGTTATTATTGGCCCACTATCTTTAAGGATGCTCATAATCATGTGAGAAAATGCCACTCTTATCAAATATTCAGAACCAAAGAGCCAAAAGTAGCTATGCCTCTACAAATAGTTATGATTGACAAACCATTTGCATAATGGGGTTTGGACTTTGTTGGAGTAATTAACCCCAACTAATTTGAGGGTGGCAAATACATCTTGACTACCACTAATTATTGCAAAAAATGAACTAAAGTAATGACCACCAAGAAATGTAGAATAGAAGAGGTAATTACTTTTCTAGAGGATAATATATATACCAAATTTGGGACCCCAATGTCTCTAGTATGTGATAATGGGTCTGCATTCTTCTCAATTGAGATGAAAAAATGGGCTTATGACCATGGTAATATAGTTGAGTTTTCCTCCAATAAATATCCCCAAGGGAATGGTGTTTTTAAATCAACAAATAAAAATTTGATGAAGGCCATCAAGAATCCTACAAAAGACAAACCCAAAACTTGGCACAAATTGCTCAAGTTTGCACTCTAGGCTGATAGGACAAGGATCAAGTAGGATTTGAAGGCTTCTCATTTTTTGATGGTGTATTGAAAATATCCCATTCTACCCATCACTCTAAATATACCTATGTAAAATTTATTTAAGAATACGTGGAAGAAAGTCAAGAACATGCCACTTCTAGGTTACTAGACATCATCAAGATGGAAGATGATAGCGAAAAGGCTTTTTCTAACTTTATTAGACACCAAGCCATGGTGAAAATGTGGTTTGACAAAATATCCAAAGTTAAAGTATTTAGGTAGGGATACTTAGTCTTCCTTTGGGACAAATCATCCAAACCCAAAGGGAAACATGGAAGATTCACACCCTTTTGGATTGGCCCATTTTAAATCGTAGAAACATTGGGGAATAACACCTTCAAACTCAAATATTTATATAGATTAGAGTTAATATTACCTACTAATGGGTAGTACATCAAGTAATACTTCTTTTCCACCCCTCCTAAGGTCTTTATGGAGTAAGGTATAAGGTGGTTAGGTTAGAGTAGGTAGGCTAGTTAGTTTATTTCAAGTATCTTTTCTTTCTTGTCCTTAGTTTGTATATAAGCTTTTCTATATTTATTTATTTCCCTTATTTTATTTCATTTTTTATTTCATTTGTGTGTTTCTTGCTTATAGGTTTCCCTAATCTCAAGATGTTTTGGTGACACCCCCTAAAATATGGGAAACTATGATGTCTAATCAAAATGGCCCAAATCCTAAAAAGGAAGGTGTGAACCCCACACAAAGGCAACCTTGATCTGGAAATTAACACTATGAGGAAACTTTGAGAAGCTAGGTATAGATAGATAGAGGGGATATCATTCCATGAGATCTGAGTCATAACCTTGGATCCACAGTGGTTTTAAAAGGATTTGTACCTAGGACTTAAGACTTGAACTATCAAGATCATGCCAGTAGCTAACACTTAACCAATATCCTTGTAATCCTCTAAGATCAAAGGTTTGACCAAATACTAAACCTAGATATCATGGTTTCCAACCTTATTAAAAATCATAAAATCTAAAAATACAAATGTATGAGAATACAAGAAAAAATTGATGCTTTCTTAAAAAGGTGATTCAAATAGCCTCCAACAGGGCTATGGATGCCTAGATAATAGTGGATAAAGGCCATGAGTGGAACCAAAGGTATCTTTATCAAGGATATGGATTCTTAGATGGTAGTAGAACAATGCCCAAGCCTTCCCTAAGACAAACCATGATATTTAGTATACCTAGGTCAACATAAATAATTAAAGGAAAGAGGGTAGGGGGTACATCTTGAATCCTATAACAAAAAATAAGTGGAATCAAAGCATACACATGGCTTAGGTATGTATTGATGTATAGGATGAGAGTTGTGACCCTAAGTAATCCCCTACGATCAAAGGTTTGACCAAATACTAAACCTAGCTATCTTGGCTCCCAACCTTATTAAAAAGCATACAATCTAAAAATATAAATGTATGAGAATACAAGTCAAAATTGATGCTTTCTTAAAAAGTTGATTCAAATAGCCTCAAAAAAGGCTATAGATGCCTAGCTAACAGTGGAACAAGGCCATGAGTGGAACCAAAGGTGTCTTTGTCAAGGCTATGGATGCTTGGATGGTAGTAAAATAATGCCCAAGCCTTCCTTAAGACAAACCATGATATTTAGTATACACAGGTCAAGATAAATGATTAAAAGAAGGAAGGTAGGGGTAATTGTTGAATCTTATGACAAAAAATAAGTGGAATCAAAGCACACATATGGCTTAGGTATGTCTTGATGTTCAGACCTTAAATCCACTAGCACAAGGTCTATTTCAACCACTGATAGATCTAGAGGGTAGTTTCTTAGGCCAAATGAAATGGTGACCTCAAAGTTTATCTTAACTATGAATTTGGAAGTTCTAAGCATATTTCTATGTTTCCCCTTAAAAGTCACCATTTGTTGGGACCAACATCCCCCACTCATCCTAATTCTGGGGATTCTTGAGAAAGTTGTGTATCCTTTTTTGAAATATCTGAGCATTGAGGCCCCTTTTATAAATATTATAGATCATACACTTATGAATGGATCATATTTGTGAATTTTTTAACCTCATTCTGAGCTAAGTTGGCTAATGAATTCACTTAAGTCTCTTTTTGTAGGTTCCTTGGAAGAACTAGGGTTTAGGTGGCCCCCAAGTTCAAATTCGAATATTGGCAAGAAAAATTGAATAAATTGATTAACAAAAGGGTTTACATCATGTTTTAAATAAAAAACATGAGCTTAGCCTTTATCCATTCCATTCCATTTTCTTTAACCATGGCCCAAATTAATATACTTTATAGGGTCCCTTTTGAAAATTGTCTTAGATTAGATTATTAATACTAAGGCCTAGGCATTTAATCTTGACCGTAGTCTTAATAATCTATCTTAAGTATTCATGTCCTTAGGTTTAATAGTTATTCCTCATGCTCTTTGCAAGATCAATGGTGATTTATCACCTACTATATTTGATCCTATAATGCTGGTCAACAAAGAGGATAGGATGAAGACAACATTCACAACAAAGTGAGGAACCTTCATTTACAAAAGGATGCCTTTTGGACTAATCAACAAAGGATCCACCTTCCAGAGAGCCATGGATCACACCTTCCAAGGTATGATTAGTAAGTGCATAATCATTTATATGGATGATCTAATGATTTTCTCCAAAAATAGAGAAGACCACTTCATGCACATGTAGTAAGTTTTCAAAAGATGTAGAAGGTATGGAATTTCCTTAAATTTTAAGAAAAACATATTCTATGTAATTAAAGGGAAATTATTAGGATATATTATAACCAAATATGGTATCTCCATAGACCTTAAAAAAGTGAGAGCCATATCTAGAATTGAGCTCCCAGATAGTGGGAAGGAACTAAAGTCATTATTTGGCAAAATAAATTTCATAAGGAAGTTCATTTTAAGTTTTGTAGAGGTTGTCAAGCCACTGAATGACATGATCAAGAAAAATGCAAAAGTAACATGGATTGAAGAATCCAAGAAGGAATTTAATGACATCAAGGAGGCTAGTAGCTAGGCCCTAATATTTACAAGCCTTGATTTCTTAAAAGACTTATACCTTTACTCTTTTTCATCTGATCATACCATGGCTACTGTAATGACTCAAAAAGTTGATGAGTGTGATCACCCAATATCTTTCATGAGTAATAATTTTAAGAATGTTGATTTGAAATATTATATGATTGATAAGTATGCATATGCACTACTAAAGGTAGTAAATAAGTTTGGGGACTACATCCTAAAAAATAAGGTGCATGCCATCTTACCTGATCCTGCTACAAAACTCATGTTGAGTCAAAATGAGCTAGGCGAGTGTAGAGATACGTGGATGTCAGTTTTGTAAGAATTTTATTTGGAGATGAAGATAACAAATTTGGTAAGATGCTAAGGATTGATCCAAATGATTTCCAATACTAACCCTAGGCTAATCATCATGGAAGTGGATCAATAAAGTTTCTAAAATAAAGAATGGTATGATTCAATCATACATTTGTTAATCAATGTTGTTTGTCTTATAGTCCTATCTAGAGAGTAAACGAGAGAATTGAGGCTTAAGGCAACACACTACTTGATCAAGGATGGAATCTTGTATAGGAAGAACTTTGAATGGATCTACCTAAGGTGTGTCTCACAAGAAGAATCCACCCAAATAATGGCCACTTTTCATAAAAAGCTAGGCAATGGACACCCCTCTAGAAGGACTATAGATCACAAGATCCTAAGGGATAGTTATTATTGGCCCACTATCTTTAAGGATGCTCACAAGCATGTGAGAGAATGCCACTCTTGTCAAATATTCAGCACCAAAGAGCCAAAAGTAGTTATGCCTCTATAACCAGTTATGATTAACAAACCATTTGCACAATGGAGTTTGGAATTTGTTGGAGTAATTAACCCCAACTCATCTAAGGGTTACAAATACATCTTGAATAACACTAAATATTTCACCAGATGATTTGAAGTAGTGACCACCAAGAAATGTAGAATAAAAGAGGTAATCAAATTTCTAGAGGATAATATATGTACCAAATTTGGGATCCCAGTGTCTCTAGTATGTGATAATGGGTTTGCATTCATTGAGATGACTAAATGGGATTATGACCATGGTATTACACTTAAGTTTTACTCCAATCACTATCCCCAAGGAAATGGTTTTTCTAAATAAATAAATAAAAATTTGATGAAGGCCATCAAGAAGTCTGCAAAAGAAAAACCCAAAACTTGGCATAAACTACTCAAGTTTGCACTCTGAGCTGAAAGGACAAGGATCAAATAGGATTTGAAGGCTTCTCATTTGTTGATGGAGTATAGATAAGATCCCATTCTCCCCATCACTCTTAAGATAATTACATACAAATTTATGCAATAATACATGGAATATTAAGAGCATGCCACTTCTAGGTTATTAGACATCATCCAGATGGAAGATGATAGAGAAAAGGCTTTTCTAACTTTAGAAAACTCTAGGCCATGATGAAAAGGTGGTTTTACAAAAGATCCAAAGTTAAAGTATTCAAGTAGGGAAACTTAGTCCTTCTTTGGGACAAAGCATCTAAACCCAAAGGGAAACATGGTAAATTCACACCCCTATGGATTGGCCCATTCCAGATCACATAAAAATTGGAGAAAAAAACCTTAAATCTCAAAGATTTTGTAGGGGTAGAGTTACTATTTCCTACTAATAGGTAGTACATCAAGCACTACTTCTCTATCACCCCTCTTAGGGTCTTTATGGAGTAAGGTACAAGGTGGTTAAGTTAGAGTAGGTAGGCTAGTTAATTTGTTTCAAGTATCTTTTCTTTCTTGTCCCTAATTTGTATATAAGCTTGTTTATATTTTTTTATTTCCCTTATTCTATTTCATTTTTGCTTTCTTTTATGTGTTTCTTGCTTGTATTTTCCCTTAATCTCAAGATATTTTGGGGTCACCCCCTAAAATCTAGGAAACTATGAAGTCTACTCAAAATGGCCCCAATCCTAAAAAGGAAGGTGTGAATCCCACACAAAGGTAACCTCGATTAGGAAAATTAACACTATGAGGCAAATTTAAGTAGTTAGGTATAGATATATAGAGGGGAGGTCATTCCATGAGATCTAAGTCATGACCTTGGATCCACACTAGTTTAAAAGGATTTGTACCTAGGACTTAAGACCTGAACTATCAAGATCATGCCAATAGCTAACACTTAACCAACATCCTTGTAGAGGAAGAGAGTGGTGACCCCAAGTAATATTTTGAGATCAAAGGTTTGACCAAATCCTAAACTTGGCTATCTTGGTTACCAACCTTACTAAAAAGTATAAAATATAAGAATACAAATGAATGAGAATATAAGGCAAAATTGAAGCTTTCTTAAAAGGTGATTCAAGCAGTCTCCACTAGGCCTATGGATGCCTAGATGGTAGTGGATCAAGGTCACAAGTGGAACTAAAGGCATCTCTATCAAGGCTATGGATGCCTAGCTAGCAATAGAGCAATGCCCAAGCCTTCCCTGAGCCAAACTTTGATATTCAATATACCCAAGTCAACATAAATGATTAAAGGAAGGAAGCTAGGGGTACTTCTTGAATCCTATGATAAACAGTAAGTGGAATCAAAGCACACACATGGCTCATGTATGTATTGATGTTTAGACCTTAAATCTGCCAGCACATGGTCTATTTCAACCACTAGTAGATCTAAAGGGTAGTTTCTTAGGCCAAATGGAATGGTGACTTCAACATTTATCTGAACTTAGAGTTTGGAAGTTCTAAGCATATTTATATGTTTCCCCTCAAAAGTTAGAATTTATTAGGACCAACATCCCCCACTCATCCAAATTTTGGGGACCCTTGAGAAATTTGTGTGTCCTTTTCTGAAATATCTGAGCATTAAGGCCCCATTTATAAAGATTATAGATCATACACTTATGAATGGATCATGTTTGTGAATTTTATAACCTCATTTTGAGTTAACCTGGCTAATTAATTTGCTTAATTCCCCTTTTGTAGGTTCCTTGGAAGAACTAGGGTTTAGGTGACCCCTATGTTCAAATTTGAATATTGATAGGAATAATTGAATAAATTGATTAACAAAAGGGTTTACATTATGTTTTTTTTTAAAAAATGACCTGAGCCTTTATCCATTCCCTCCCCTTTTCTTTCACCATGGTTTTAATTAATTTAATTTATAGGGTCAATTTTGAAAATTGTCTAACTTAGACTAGATTATTAATACTAAGGCCCAGAGATTTAATCTTGACCTTAGTCTTAATAATCTATCCTAAGTATTCATGTCCTTAGGTCTAATAATTATTCCTCATGCTCTTTTCAGGATCAATGATGATCATTCACTCACTGGATTTCATCTAACGGTGCATCGTGCTAGATGACCTTTCAAAGCTCCATGAGCTTGACACATGGCCAACCCATAGCTAAGGTGACTGATAGAGGTACATAAATCCTTGTAAGGAGGATGCATGGAAGCTTGCTATTTGAAAGATAAAGATTTGATAGAACCCAATTAATAAAGGTACTCAATTAATGACCTGTAACTTGTAAATATCAATGGTGATCACTCACCCACTATATTTGATCTAATGGTGAGTTGACCTTGATGACCTTTCAAAGCTCTATGAGCTTGAAACATGGCCGAATCATAGCCAAGGCAAAAACTAATAAGGATATACAGTACAATTTTTTTTTGTTAGGATGCCAAGTGTCATGACCACATACCCATGGATCAATGGGCCAATAAGAATATAGGAGCTTGGATTTGGGTTATTAAGGAAAAATAAAGAAGGCTTTTAAAAGCCAATAACTAGTATCTAACTAGTAATTATGAAAATTGCCATGAAAAGCATAGAGCCATGCCACATAGACTCCATGTAAGCATGGAGGGTCCAAATAAGAGATATCCTAAGCTCAAAAGCATAGAGGGCATGAAGAAAAGGGTACCATCAAATCTAAGGCATTTATAAGGTTTAGAACTAGATATTTCCACCATTAAAGCTTAGAAAACCCTAAGCCCTCATAAATAGGACCTAAATTGGCTCAATTGGTCATAAAGAAATCAAAATAATGAAACTAAAATTTGAGAAGTAAGTGCCTTAGTTAAACCCTTCGAGACCTTGTAAAGATAATTCAATATCATCAATGGCGATAGGAAGACAATAGATGAAGATGGAAGCTAAACTCTATCCAACCTTTGACAATGAAGGGAGCATCTTCAAAGATATAGAGTTAGATGTAGTGGCTCTAAATGTCCATAGAGTTAGGAATTGGTCAGAATTGTTCTTCCTTGTAGAGGAATTGCATCCCATATCCTAGGAAGAGAAGAGGAATGCCACTACACATCAGAGATATAGTGACATAGTCATGATCTAGATGGAAGGCCTCCACCATGTGATAGCCAAACCAAAGGTAATGCATTATATTGACATCCTCGCTCCTATTTTTGTAGATAATAGAATACATGGGGAATGGATCATTCAAGAATTAAATGAAAAAAGGTTTGAATATATTACCCCCATGGCCTTTGAGACCTAATACAAGCTTGTCTTGCCTCATATTGATCTCCCATCCTTGAGAGATTGGATTAACACTCAAGACTTGGATTTAGTCCTCACAACCTAGTTAATCTAAGGCTTCCATGTTTCTAGATCTCCTCATGGAAAAATTCTTATTTTCTAATTTAGGGAGGGCATTAGGATAGACATGACCTTATTAAATAGATCCTTTGGTGCCCCTTCCACTACTTATGTGAGCAATATTTGGGTATCTTATATCTACTTTAAGCTAGAAAAGAAATTAACCCTTCCTATAAGAGACTTGATAGGCATTTTCTTGGACAAAACATTCATGGCCATTAAAAGAAGGACCTACAAGAAATTATATATGATGTCCTATCTCTTGGATTCATTGTTGGCTTCTATAACCTTCCCTAGCATAAGAAATTGGTCCCTTGATGGAAAGACCACAATCTCTCACCACTACTCTAAATTACATATATTCAAATATAGGAACCACATACAATTTATTTATGATGGTGTTTTCCCAACCATTTATGAGGCAATCATTGGCATCCCTATGCCAAGACTCCATCCTCTCATAAAGAAGCAAGTATAAACCATGGGGGATGTGTTGTTCTACCCAGATTACATCGTGATAAGGATAGAAGGGATCCTGACTCAGCCCTACCAATTACCCATTCATGTCCCCAAAAAGATTATAGAGGAGATTTGATCTCAAATTATCTAGGGTGTAGATAGGACATTCAAAGAAAAGAAGAAAACTCAAGTCCACCCCTTCCCATTGGACATTGGTAAAGTCATAATTAGAGATTGGAAATAGTTAGAGGTCATGGTGGTATTTAGGAATTCATTTAATTTTTAGTTGGATGACATCAATATGTGGGACCCTAGGAACATAGTGATCAACCATATATATGATAGGAAGGTCCCAAAAATCAAGTATGGAAATCAGCTAGGTGTGGGTGATGACATTTACATAAGAGCTATAATCTTTGAAGAGGTACTTTCTAGAATCAAAAGTCACAACATATAATTGGAGCATAGGTTGATCAAAGACAATAAGCCATTATAGAAAAGATTGCAATTACACCCTCTACATTATCACTTGTTACTGAGTCCATTCTAGACTGCCCATTAAGATCTACCTAATGAAGGATAGTCTTCTGATCCACAATAAGTGAAACCAATAAAGTAACCCCAAATTGGGTAGCCTGGAGATATCAAATGAAAAGGAAAAGATATGGTTGGAGAAACAAGGATAAAATATGGACTTAGAGAGGGCCCTATACCCTCAACATCCCCATAGAGACCCTATTCCCTAGTAGAATTCATTGGCATGGTCACCCTTGAAGCAGGTGAGACATTGGAAGGTGCCCTTATCAACATAGCAGTGGCATATAGTTCTGATAGGGAAGAAGATCCCTATAATAAAATAAGGAGCTAACCTTGATGGATGGGGAGAAGTGAAACTTAAAACTGGCCTTGGTGCCTCTAGCACCTAATAAGAAGCCTAAGTTGACCTTCACTTACCCTACTAGTGAATTCAACCTTTTCAATGATAAAAACCCAGTTCATGGACCAGTCATACTTGACTAGTTTGTTTATGGGAAGCTAAAAAATATCCCATCTCTCTCTCCATCATGGGCATTGACACAAGTTATTTTGGGTGTACATGATGAAATAAATCCATGGATTCAAGACATTTTCGATAAGTAGGTAGAAAGAAAGATCCAAATCCTTCATGCTAAGGAAAACCAAAAGTTAGACACACTTGGAGCCTCTAGGAGTACAAGTTTGGAAGTTCTTGAATAGCCAAAATTTAATAAGCTTGTCACAAAGGTATAATTAAACCCATATACAGTAGGGCTAGAAAGAATTACAATAAGGACTACTATTATTGGATAAGAAGAGTTCACCTTCCGAAAGGTTGAACCATTCAAAGGGTTAACCCCTATTAGAGGGTAGGAAATTAGAGGAGCCACCATACATGGGGAGGATTTAGAAAGCTTTATTGAGGCCCATTCCCAATAAGCTAGCATAGGTATCTAGGGATTAAAATAAAGGATTCATGACTTAAAGAAAGAAAAAGAAAGTTTGTAGACTCAGGCAATAATCTCATTTCCTAATACAGTAATCAAAATTCTTTAAAATTCATTTCATGAGATGTTTAAGACATTAAAGTCCATGAGGCTAATGCAAAGTGCACTAGAAAACCAAGTCTCGGTGTCTAAGGAACTAAGTGTTTAATGATAGGAATCTAAGAGTAAAATTTCCCAACTCTTTGACATCTAAATCAAGAAGTAGATTCCTAATTTCAAGGCCATCAATAGGGGGCACCTTAGTGCAAAATTTGGAATCATAGGGGATAATATATAAGCATTGAATACCTATCAATCCAAAGTAGAAGAGATTATTAAAGAGGGCAAGGGAATCATCACTAGAATTTAAAAACTCCTATAAATTATGCTCAAGGATCTTATCCAATCCACTACCCTAAGAATAATTGGTGATGAAGAATTCTAAAATAGAGTTACTTTGGTGATTTAAGAGATCAAAGGTAAGGGTTAAGGCTAATCAGGTCAAGAAAACAACAAGATACTAGGGTTGATCTTTAATGTAGGGGAGAGAATCAATGAATCAAGAAGCATTGAGGATGCCTTGAATAGGAATGACAAGGATTTTGATGAGCTGATGGAGCAAGAAGAATGATGCATCACCATGTTTGTAGTGGACTTAGGCCTAATTGATGAGAAACATGCATGACTAATGACTATCCTTCAAAAATGAGTGGCCCCACCTCTAATTTAGGAATCTTTTAGTTATGGCTTACCATGAGTAACTAGTTTTATAAAGGCACATGCTAATTTGTTGGTGTGATTGCCTCTAGGTTAGTAGGAATATGAAAGATATTTGTATTATAGTTGTAACAAAGATAGTTGTCATTTATACACTCGTAGGTGTGAAAAATAATTGGTATAATACCTCACTTCCTATAAAAGGGGCATGCATTACCAATTATAAGGGGAGAGACTTCAAACTATTTTTTACCATAGTTTTAAGTAATTAATACAAAGGTATCAAAGAATTCCACATGAATTATCTAGTTTAATGTGTTTCAATTGGTAAATTTTCTCAATTACTTTTTTGAGTGTAAACATGAATAGTTTCTAAAAAAATTGAGTACATCATTAATTACAAGGTTGATAACTTGTGTAATGCTAGGTTAGTGCAATGAAACTAGGTTTTCTTTGCTTTATTTATTCTCCAACATAAATGTGCATTAGCTATCTAAATGGAGTGCAAAACTTAAAAGTAAATTCAAATTCTTACTTTTATCATCATCCTATCTTCAAAATTAGGCTTGTTTTATAGTGAGACATGAGCTTAGGTTACTTCAAACTATATACTAGTTAAGATCACTCTTGGTAATTTTAGAAACTATGTCAATATGTTTACAATCAAGGTTCAACAATCACTATTTCTTTCTTACTCTACCCTTCCTTTTGATATTTATTTAAACAATTCACTTTAGTATAAAACATTGTTCATAATTGTTTAACTTAGTTGGTAGTTCAAATCTAAGTCTATTTGTCAAAATCAGTACTAAGTACCAGGATGGCCCCCGACCATCAAACTCTATAAATATTGTGGACCAGTATATGTTGCTTTGCTACTATTTTCACCACAAGAACCTTAATTACCAAATACCTATAATTCATGCCTTAGATCTTTAGATTCTAAAATGAGAAGTTTTCTTTAAACAATAGAGAGCACCTGTGGTTCATTTAAAAGAATCAACATAACCCTCCCCCTTTAAAGGGCCTTCCATTTCTTGTCAACCCAAGAATTATGTTGTGTATACCCCACCTATCAAACAATAAGAACAAACCAAATTTAGCTATGAAATTGCAAAAGATATCAAAATAAATAAGGCTAATATAAATATGTTTGACCTAGTTTTAATTTATAATCAAAGGGAGTTACTGCTTAAAGAGTTTTCTGATAATAAAGGGAAAGAATTTAATGAAACTTCTAATTCTCATGTTGTTCTTATAAAGAAAAAATAGAGAATCTACCTTTTTTCCTAATAGTTATAATCTTTGGCAAAAACTTACATAATTTCTTGGTTGATTTAGGTGCCTTTGAGAATATCATGCATTATGCTATTTTCTAAGAATTGGACCTTACACTAGTAAAATCAAATCATAAGGTTGTCTAATTGGATAAAATAGAGGTGAAAGTAGTGGGGGAACTAAATCATATACACATGAAATTGGCCTCAAATCCAAGGATTTAAAAATTCATTGATATCTAAATAATGGATATCTCATATGCTTATGGTATGTTGATAAGCTAATACTAATCAAGAACATTAAATGGCTATATGGCAATTAACTTCAGCCACATGTGGCTCCCATGGTGTGGTTTACCTAAATATATTATAATTTAGTGAGAACTAAATATGAAATATATGATCATTAAATATAATCGAATGAAAAAGGTCATCTATGAAGATTCAGAAATGGGAGTAAGATCATTGATGAATAAAAAGGACACATAATGACTTCTATATTAACATACTCAATTTGAAAAAATGTTTAGAATTATAATAATTGGATCTGATGGATGAAGATGAATATTATTGTGCCCCTAAAATAATATCATTTAGGATGTAGCTCTAGTTGATGAATTGTCCACCATGCCTTTGTTGATTAAGAGACTCATTATGTGCTCAAGGAGAGTTAAGGATGTGAGCCCCAACTACCTAATTTTGATTGAAGGATCTAGTTTAGAACTTTGATATGGTAAAACTATAGATTTGGATATACCTTGGTCTACTCCTAATATTGAGGATCTAGCTAAGATGCCCTCACTAATTGATAAATAGAGTTACGGTCTAAGTGAAAACAAAGGGGATATAAAATCTATTAGTGGCTAGGTAGTTAATATAGACCTATTATTGGCTTCCCCTATTATCAAACACTAAACTATGAAATCACCACCAATAGGTAAAAAAATTAAAAACATGCCCAACCTCAATCAAAAATAGTAAGAGGTGAACATTGCATCAACATTTCTGTTATAAAGGCTACCAATGTGCACAACTGAAGTAGACTTATTAATGTTAAAGTTTGATGCATCCAAGTCTAAAAGTGTGTGTGCTGTTGGAGTTGAATTAATTAATCCTATAGGGAAATATTATCTATCCTCATTCTTCCTATAGTTTTATTGTATAAACAATGTGGCTAAGTATGAGGCATTGGTCCATGGACTTTAGTTTGCCTTGGAGAAGAAATAAAGAATATTAGAGTGCTAGAAAACTTAAAATTGGTGGATAAACAAGTGAATATCCTCTATTCATAAAATGATAATTATTTGTCAAGGTATCACAATTGGGTCTAGAACTTAATATAATATTTTGATGCATTTATCATTCATACTCTACCTGGGAAAAATAATTACATAACTGATGCACTAACTACTACTATAAGTACTCCAAAGCCCATTACTAATTCTAGGATGAGAAGATTCTTAGTGGAGATTGTCTATACACCCTTAATCCTAAATAATATTATTAATTTTCAAGTCTCTAATGATGACCAACACATATCGTAATTCATCACCAACATATAAGTATTTGATAATCAAATTATTGAAGAATATGGTCAAGAAGACTTTGAGTTAGACAAGGATGGGACCATGAATCTAAAGACAAATATCATACCCAAATAGATGGTCTCACTTGAGAGGCTATTCAACATAGATTATCAAAATGGAAAAATGAGTCAAACCCTATTAAGGGCATGTGGCATGATCGATGCAATTTGGGGGATGTAAAGGATGTGAAAAGTGCACTTCTAGGCACCACCTGCATGCCAGAGGAGAAACAAGATTTTGACCTAACCATAAAATAATTAAAGGATGTGATTACATGGATTTATGAATATCTTAAGGTATTTAATAATTTTATCTTCACACATACTATGCCCCTAAAGCCTAGAATCAAGCCATTTAGGTAGATACAAAGGTATGTAAATCCATTGCTAGAGACACTAATTTTTAAATAAGTGTAGAAACTACTTCAAGTAAGGATCATCTTCCTAGTGAGACGCTCTACATGGGTAGAAAACTTAGTGCTAACTAGGAAAAAGAATGGGGATATTAGACTATGTGTGAATTTACATAATTTAAACAAGGCATTTGAAAAGGAAAACTACCACTTGCCCTCATTAGATTAACTTCTACAAATTATGATTATAGATCAAATGGTGTCTTTCTTAGATGGGTATTCTAGGTATAACCATGTAGTAGTTAACTACAAGACTGGATTAAGACTGATTTCACAACTAAGTGAGGCACATTTGCATACAATATAATGCCTTTCAACTTGATTAACATAGGTGATACCTTTTAAAGAGTGATGGACATGACATTTAAAGACCTTATGGACAAGTGTATAGTTATATACATGGATGATATGATAGTCTTCTCCAAAATAAGCACAAATCATGTGAAATATTTGAGAAAAGTTTGACAATAGTAGAAAGACCATGGGATTTCCTTGAACCCAAAGAAGTGTATATTTAGAGCCACTAAGGGAAATTTATTAGGCTATGTTATTTTAGACTGGGGCATCTCAATATATCTTAAGAAAGAACAAGATATTTTGAAAATCCTAATTCTCAACACAATGAAGGAGTTAAATTCATTTTTTTGCAAGATTAACTTTGAAAGGAAGTTCATCTCCAAGTTTGCAAAGGTAATTAGACCTATGAATAACATGCTCAGTAAGGATGATAAAATTGAATGGAAAAATGAAGCACATGAAACTTTCACCTGAACCAAAGAAGTAATTATGTACACACCAGTGTTGATCAACCTTAATTACACTCAACCTTTCTATATATACTCTTTTTCTTATGAGCATTCAACTACTAATATTTTGACATAAAGAAAAGGGGATAGATATGAGTGATATATTTCATTTATGAGGTCCCAATTTAGAAATGAAAAATTTAATTACATTATGATGGATAAACAAGCCTTTGCATTGATCAAGGTTGTCAAGAAATTATAGAATTACATATTGTGCAATAAAATCTTTGCTATTGTGCCTAACCTAGTAGTGAAGGCCATGTTGATAAAGAATGAGCTAGGTGAGAAAAGAGGCAAGTGGATGACAATTCTTTAATAGTTTTAAATTGAGCTTAAATAAATGACAATTGTGAGAGGATAGGGGTTAAATAAAATGATGGATGAATTAGATCCATAAATCACTAGCCAATACTATGCAATTAAATACATTACCAATTATGATATGTAGAGGGAAGTGGCTCATTACATTTTGAATAATGAGTGTCCTAGACATCTAAATTCCATATATAAGAGAGTGATACACATGAAAAATAACCACTTTATGATCAAAGCAAGGGTGATCTACATATGAAACCATGAGGGCATCTATTTGAGGTGTTTTAATAAGGAGGAATTAACTGATGAGCTTAGCAACCTCCATGGAAATCATGGGATTGGGAATGGATCCATGAATTCTAATACCCACCAAATATTGAGATCTGGATACTACTAGTTTTACCTTTTCAAATATGCACATGCACACATCTAGAGCTACCATATTTATCAAATTACTGCACATAGTTAATGCATTCTAATAATGTTTCTATTTCTAATGATGGAAGCCCAACCATTTATGAAGTGGGGACTATATTTTATGGGAGAAATCAACACAAATTTATCCATAGGCCACAAATTCATCCTCATGGCCATAAACTATTGCACCCATTGGGTTGACGCTCAACCATTCAAAACTTGTATGGTCGTATAGTGATCCAATTTCTAGAGGAGCACATTGTTACAAGGTTTCATATGCCTTACATGTTGTATGTGATAATGGACCTACTTTATCCTCTTTATAATTAATAGAATAGGTATTCAATCACCATGTAATTCTTAAATTCTCTTATAATTATTAGCTATAAGGAAATGAGCTAGCTAAATCCACAAATAAGAAATTGATAAATGTAATTAAAAGGATAGTGGAAAATAATCCTAGGGACTAACATAATGTTCTAAAATTTTCATTATGGATAGATAGGATTAGAAATAAAATTGATTTAGGTAATTCCCCTTACCACTTAGTTTATGGCTAAGACCTTATTTTCCTAGTCAACTTGAGAATCCCTACCTTGTAGTTTATGAAGGATTACTTGGAGGTTAATAATCATATAAATGCATACCTATTGAAACTTATGTATTTGGATGAAAAACATGATGTAGCCCTGCTACATTTCATTAAGCATCAAGAAGTTATCAAATGCTGGTTTGAGAAATGATCTTAACTAAAATTATTTAGGATCTTCAACCTTGTCCTTACATGGGACAAGTCTTATGAACAAAAGGGACAAAATAAAAATTTTGATGTATTATGGTTAGGTCTTTAACAAATCTCTAAAATATTGGGTGAGAATGATATCTACCTAAGGTGTCTCATTGGAGATGATGTCCTATTTCCCATCAATGAGAAATTCCTCAAACATTATTTCCATGATTTATTAAATTGGAAAGCCTTGAAAATATTTATATTTCATTTTATTTTCTTTATTTTTATATTTTATTTCTTTTCCCTTACCTTGGTGCGGGTTTATTACATTTGTTTTCTTCTTGCTTTATCATTTTTCACTCTTTGGTTCATCTTCATCACATATATTTTGAGTATAACTTTCTATTTTAACAAAAGGGTTCCCATACTTTAATAAATAATGGTAAATGGGTGACTTGTTTATGAATAACACCAATGGTATTCATATGCATGAACTATTTAAAATATTATTCAAATCACTTGCTTGAATTGCTATATTTTCCTTTTATGGTTATAATGTTGAAGGCAAATAATTTGAAACAAGGCACATGAATTTACAAAGGTTTAGTTTCTTTTTTGAAGATCATCAAATGCACATAACACAAAATTTGAATAAAAAATGTAGCTTTGAAGTCTTCAGGTTTGTATGGCTGATTATAAACTTGTTGAATTTCACTCAACCCATGACTTGGTCCTTAACCCTCTATGGAGTGAAAGATAAAATATATTCAAAAGGGAGTTGAATTAAAAATATAAATTTTGAAAATTCTCCTTGAAAGGGTGATCTTAGCAATTTACACCACATGATTTCTAGCCTCGTTGGTAATGGGGCAAGGCGTTCGAAAGGGACTAGAGGTATCTCTATCAGGTATATGAATGTTTGGATAGTATTAGAACAATGTCCATGCCATTCCACCCTAAGCCAAATTATAAAATATTCCCCCCTTTAGAATTTATTTTCATTTGGATAAATCTACTTTATTATGTGTGCATGTAAATAATTGAATTAATCACATGGATCACACACTGATGGTCTTTAGGTAGAATTATGGCTTAGTATGTCATGTATTGAAGCATAATTGTGTGCCTTCACATTTTTATTTTACCTTGGATGGTTACATGTAGCTAATTCTATGTTTGAATGATATCTTGAGATTCAAGATTCTTGAGATACTCAATAATATCTCCCAACATGAGTCACCATTTATTGTTGCTTGCACAACATGCCCCATTTTTAGTCTAAGAAAGGGGACCCTTTTCATTTTTGCTTAGGAGTATGATCTCTTTCTTTTGATGAGTTTTGGTTGTTTGGTTATTTTAATCCCTTATGGTGGTGTAAGTCATTGGATTATTAGTTACAAGTGACTAAGCCTTCCTATTTCCAATGTTTTGCCCATCTCATAATATTTAGTCTAAGTTTTGCATCTAAAATTGGCTAATCATTTGTTTGAGTTTATTGAATGCCTAAAATTCCATAGATATTTTAGCTTCCATTTTAGAGAGATATGATATTTATTCATTTAAACCATATAACAATGGATTATACAATTTATCTATCTTTTTAGAAGTTATCTATAGTTTTCCCCCTCGTAGTTTGGCCTATAAATCATTCAATTCCATGGTAGAATGACTAAAAGTTCTTAATGTGTTTCTTAAGGGATTTAGTCAATTTTTTTGTATTATAGGCTTTTGTATACTACATCAGGCCTTAGTCAAGCCTTTAGAGTAATTTATTTTAATCAAAAAATGACTATATTTATAATATTTCATCATATAGACTTAATAAAATTTCAACTTTTTTACTGTTTAGAGGTTTATTGAAGTTTATTAAATGGGAATTATTGGGAATTTGACTTAATGACAGTCATGAATTTTACGTAAGTATCCTTAGTCAAAATTTCTATCCACATTGAAAATTAGTTTGTAGAATGTCAAGTCTAAATTTGAAAATTTGAAATTTGTAGAGGACCTTAATGGCAGAATCATTGAGAGTTTTAAAAGGGGAAAAAAAACTCACCAATATATTAAAGAAGCATGGGTTCAACCAAAAATAATAAGGCTCAAGGAAAATTTGTTAGATTTCAAATGTAATCCCAACCACCCTCTCTAATCAGTAATGAATATTTGTAGCTTCCCCAATAGTAGGAAATCATAATTTGAATTAAGGTCTCCTTGGACCTTTGTATCTATAAAGGATAAAATCTAGTCTATATTAGGGGCTAACATTTTTTGAATTGAGAAAGACACATTGTGCTTATTTTTTTTCTATTTTCATATAATAATCTCTCCCTTATCTTGTTTTTGTCTTGTTGTTATGCTAGTAAGCTTTTTAAGTGAATTAATGATATAAATTTCATGATTTATTAATCAAAAGTATTTATCCTAATATCATAAGTGTTGTGGAGGTTACATCTATTTACTACATATTTTCATGGTGATTATGGTATACTTTCATCTTAGTAACTTCTCCTAGACTATCACATTGTCCTCTAGCTAGAGTTGTGCTAGGTTTGGCTCAGCTAAGGACTAGTTTTAGTGGACTTGATCGTTTAGATAATTCAAAGTCATATTCATGGAAACATGACCTCTATCTCTCTTTTTCCTCTCTACTTTTAAATTTTATTTTATGATTTTTCTATTTTAGGACTTGGGTATCAATAAATATAATCTAAAATTGAATGTTTATCTTGATTTTTATTTCATGCTCTATTTATCACCATTGTAGATATTGTCTCCAAATCTTACACCCTAAAAGAGAATTGTTCAGGCCTCCTCCAAATTTGGGTAATGTTGGGACATTTCTAGGCCTTTGGGTGTGCCTATAAGTGGAAATGAACCTCTAGGTTAAAAGGGATCACTCCCTATATTATATTTTGTGTAATAAAATCTACTGAACCAACTTGTTTGGATGAAAAGGGTCATAAATTTGAATAAATGAAAATCCTAGTCTAAAATGGTGATACACCAAAAGTTATTATCCACATGTATGCCCTATAATTTTGCACAATATAATAGAATCCAAGCCTATTATTTAATCTCTAGAAGACTCCAACATAAATATTTCAATGTAGAGATAAAATGAATGAGATCACACAAGGTAACTAACTAGAAAATAACTTGTATAGTCCAAAAAAGGGTTACACATATGCAAAATCTCATACAGCTAGAATGCACTCTACATGACCTATTGGATCAACTCTTTACTCACAAGTATGAAGGATAGAGAACATAAGGATAAAACATCACTTTCTATCACTTTGTATCTCTTTCATGCTTGAGAAAATGCCTAGAACTTATAAATGAAATAGACTTATGCTTCTTTTCTCAAAGGCAAGAAAATAACAAAACATTCTAGCAGGGCTTTTCTGTAGTATCTATTTATCAAATAATAATAGCCCAAAGGACTTATTTATAGCAAAGAGAGAGAGAGAAGGGAGGTCCTTTATACCAAAGAGAGGAATAAAATCTATTGGAAGTCATTTTCCTTAGCTACAACTAATTTTTTCCAATGATGCTTATTAGGGGCCCTCTGATTGATTCATGTCACCTTCTTGAATTCCATGGGATTGCCCCTCTGAAGATGCTTCCCAATAGCTATTAGAAATCTATTTTTGAACCCAACCACTTCTCTTTGGATTTTTAATTTATGTAATGTCATGGAAAAGGTCACTTTAATTTAGTTTGGCTTTGTCCTTCCCTTTTGATTGGTCCTTAAGGAATGAATTAGATCATGGTTCTACATCATCAATCAACCATTAGATCAAGCTCATAAGTTAAGCAGTTCTAAAAATCTAATTTACTTTTGTCTAGACCCTTTTGGGTTTTGTGAATGACTTCACTTATAATAATTTATAAGAAAAACACTTGTTTAAACCTAATTTGCACCTACAAACCCATTTAAGTTTTCTTTCCTACTTTAATTATAAAACTTTATAAGCAAAGCACCTTGGGAAACCCAGTTTGCACTACCAAGACCTTTTTAGGTTTTCCAATATATTATACTTAAAAATTTCATAAGTTAAGCATGTTAGGAGACCTAGTTTGTATTTATGTCTTTTAGCACATCATGAACCATGGCCCCAATGGTTAGTTTTCTACCTTAAAGTTGACATCCTACGACATGTCATGCATTGACCTAATGACTAGTTATCCACCTTAAACTTGACATCCTATGGCATGCCATGGGAAATATAGTCAAATTTATTATTTTGAGAAAGGACATACTCAAAATCAAAATCCTTAAAGAATTTCCTTGAAGGAATTCCTTTGGAGTTTTAGTTTTAGGTACTTGGCTTGGAAAAGGGCAACATGTTCCTTTGGGAACTTTTCCCAAAGGACACATATAGGAAAGTGTCCTTTACAAATTTTTTTAAGGACACTCGAAAAGGGGTAAAAGGTCCCTTCAAAATTTTTTGAAGGGCATTTCCAAATGAAATGGCCCTTTGAAACTTTTTTAAGGGAAACCTTTGGGCAAAAATCCCTTCGAAAAAACTCTGAAGGGTAACTTGGAAAAATGGGCTAAAAAGTGACCCTTCGAGAAAATTCTTGAAGGGAACTTGGACAAGAAATGTCCCTACAAAAAATTCTAAAGGGGCATTCAGGAAAAGACTAACGTAAAAGCACCCTTTGAAAAAAATTTGAAGGGACACTTGGGAAAAAGTGCCCTTCAAAAAAGTTTCAAAGGGAAGCTTAGACAAAAAAGTGCCCTTCAAAAAAGTTCCAAAGGGACACTTGGGAGAAAGTTCCCTTCAAAAAAGTTTTGAAGGGACAATTAGATGAAAAAGTTCCCTTTGAAAAAGTTCTGAAGGGACACTTAGGGGAAAACAAGGCAAGTAAAGTGCCTTCAAATTTTTTTGAAGGGAACTTCAAAGGAAAGTGGCCCTTCAAAACTTTTTTGATGGGCACTTCGAGGCTAAGACAAAAAAGGGAAAAAAAACAAAGATGAAGGAAAAAAACTATGTACTCTATAGGAAAACTATGGACTCTTGTCTGAAGGAAAAGACTAGGAGGAAAGAAAATAATGAAGGGAAAGTAGAACAAGGAAAGACCAAAAAAATAAAGGCCCAAACACAAAAAATGAGAAAGCTAAACTGAAAACTAGCTGAAGAGGAAACACAAACTAGTTATGTAGAAAAAGGCTCAACATTATAGTGATTTTCAAGGGAAACATGCCTGCTATGTCCAAAACTAGCTGGCTACATCCTTCCATTGGGCATGGAGTCACGAAAGGTAAACAAAAGAAAAAAAGAAAAAGCCCATGGTTGAGAGAAAACACAAGAAAAACATAAAAAAGCAAACACAAGGAAAGAAACCAATTGAAAGGGAAACACCTATGCTACAAATCACTTAGGGAAAACAAAGACAAAAAAGGAAACACACAACAAAATGTATTTAAAAGACATGGCCAGCAAGGTTTAGAAGCAAGACTTCAAGTGGATCCCATTCACTAGAATAGGTAGCTCTTCTTCAACCATCTTGGATAGATGAAAGGAGTTTATTTGCTTGTACTTGCTGATGATGTAAGGACCACTCCACAAAGTATCAAACTTTGTATGTCTACCTAGTTTTCCTCTATCCTCATCTTCTTTCAATACTAAGTCATCTTCTTTGAACACTCTTTCCCTTGTTCTTTTGTCAAAATATTTCTTCATGAGAACTTGATGGTGTTCCAAAGCTTTGTGTGCATCATCTCTTTCCTCCTAAAACTACATTAATTCTATTAATCTGACCTCCATGGGAGTGTTTTCAAGTAATTCAAACTATTGTGTAAGTTCCAAGGCAAGGAGATCCTATGATATGAATAGCCTAGCTTCTCTCCCATAGATAAGTACAAAGGGATAATTACCAATTGACTTCTTGGGAGTGATTTTATCTACCCATAAGGCTATCTTCAACTTGTTATGCCATGCTATTTGATTGGTTTCCATCATCCTCTTGATGATCTTGGTGAGGTTCTTGTTGGTAGACTCAGCCAATCCACTACCTTGAGGGTAGTAGTTGGATGAGGTACTTAAATGAACTCCACTCTTTGCTGCCCACTCAAAAGTTTTATCACCTATGAAAATAAGTAAATTATCCAAGATGATGACATGAAAAACTCCAAACCTTGCTACATTGCTATCATAGAACTCTAAGATAGCATTTTAATTTACCTCCTTCAATGTAATAGCCTCTACCCACCTTGTGAAGTAGTCCATAATAGTCAATATCCATTTATGTCCAACACTTGATGGAGGATTGATCATGGCAATGAAGTCAAGGCCCCATTGTATGAAAGGTTGGTCCACTTGGATAGGATTCAATAGAAGAGTTGTAAGATTTTGCTTGCTAACAAAGAAAGCACATTGAGGACAAACCTTATCCCAATGATAAAAATCCTTAAAATGACTAGGCTAATAGTAACCAGCCCTCATTATCTTTGTAATTTTTATCCTAGGAGAGAAATGACCCCCATCTATAAAATTATGGAACTTTTCCAATATCATATCAACTTGATCATTGTTAATGCATCTTAGAAATACATTATTCATAACATTTTTAAATAGAATGCCATCCACAAGACATTAAGGAATAGTTTTCAGCCTAAAATACCTCCTTTGAGATTTTTTTAATCCATTAGGACACTCACCATTTTTAAGAAAACCAATCTTGTCTTGTGTCCAACTTTGATTTTGCATTTGATCAACTAGTTGGGTTTGAACTTGATTGACCAAAGCTTGCTCTTTTGGCTCTTGAAAATTAGATGATAAATGTTCACACAAACCTCTTATTCTTATCAAGTTGGTTACCTTAATGTCAATGTCATATTCCATCACTTTCATGATCCATCTAGCTCTCTTTTCATTGAGATCCTTGATTAGGAGGAACTCCTTAGTGCTAAGATGGGAAACCATGACATGAATCTTGTTATTGGAAACCATATGCCTTAATGTTTTCAATCCTCTAATGATGGTTAGGGCTTGTTTCTCCACAAAATAATATCTTACTTCATAGTCCTCTAATCCTTGGCTAAAGAAAGGAATTGGAAACTCAACATCTTCATCATTATTTTGTATAAACATAGCTGAGATTGTGTCAAGGTTAGGAAATTTATAGAGTATGAAATATTTAGAAAAATTTGGATTTAAGAGAGTAGGAGATTCTACAATTTCTTGCTTGATTGCTTCAAAACTGATCTTACCTTCCTTTGTCAAAGTAAAAACTTGGCTATTTTTAAGCATGGATGTGATAGGCTCTACCAAAGTTACAAAGTTTGAGATAAACCTCTTTACAAAGTTTATTTTCCCCAAGAATATTTACAATCCCTTCTTGTGTTGAGGCAAGGACAAGCCTAGAATAGATTCAATCCTTTGGAGGTCAATAGATAATCCTTATTTTGAAACAACATGACCCAAAAGCTTACCTTCATGGATAACAAAGATGCACTTCTTTGGATTGAGGGATATGCCATAATCCCTACATTTCTCAAACACTTTCCTTAGATGTCCCATATGATCAATAGCATCTTTTGAAAAAATGGTTATATCATCAAGGTAAACAAGCAAAAACTTATTGATCAAACCTTTGAAATCCATGTCCATTTCCCTTTGAAATGTAGCTCCAGCATTGGATAAACCAAATGGCATCTTCTTGTAGGTAAATGTCCCCCACTTGGTGGTGAAGGCTATCTTGAATTGATCCTCTTCATTTACCAATATTTGATTATAACATAAATAACCATCAAGAAGTGAGAAACATTGAGATCCTAAAACAACTTGTAGAATTTGTTCCATGGAAGGGAGTGGATAATGATCCTTGAGAGACACTCTATTTAGATCATGAAAATCAACACAAAGTCTGATTCCTCCATTATTATTTCAAACTAACACAAGGTTGGCTATCCAAGTTGAGTGCTTGATAGGAAAGATAATCCTACACTTAATTAACTTGGTCAACTATTTCTTCATGATTTCTTCTATCTTGAGATTGATAGGACTTTGATTTTGTCTTAATGGTTTAGCTCTAGGATCCAACTCAATGGTGTGATGGGCTAGACTTGGATCAAAACCTTTCAAGTCCTTTTACTCCTAAGCAAAGATGTCATGAAACTCTTTGCATAATGTAATAAAATCTTGCCTTTCCAGCTGAGAACATACCTTGCCAATCTTCAAAAGTTTGTCTTTAAAAATTAGAACTCTCTCATAGTTTTCCTCATTTGTTGACATGCTCATTATTTTATTCTTATTTTGATCATCCTCATTGAAGACACTCTCCAAGGTAATCAGCCCCTTGGGTATTTTATTTGTCTTTAGCTGTATAATTTTCTCTTCATAATGATCATGTAACCTCTTTTGATTTCTTAAGGAGAAGCCTACATCATTTTGCAAGAAGTATGCAATGTGTTCATCACTTTGAAACACTTGAAATGAAACTTAATTATCTAGAATGGAAGGTCTCACAATGATCTTGATATGAGATTGATCCTTCTCTTTTTCTATATCAATAATTGAGTCAAAATGTGCTTCTATTGTAGCCAATCTATCAACATGTTTGTTCAAGTCTCTTGGTATGGGTTGTATGTTGAAGGCATCAAATTCTTCAAGTAGATCCCATGCCCTATGCTTATAGGAATTAAGTAAGGGGTTCTTGGCTGTAGCTTGACTTCTTAATTTATGAATGACCAGCTCACTATCTCCAGACTTTCAAATTCTTGATTCCTCTCCCCTTTGCCCATTGGAGACTATGAACTAGGCCTTCATATTCTACCACATTGCAAGTGTAGCTAAATTGAAACCTATAAGAAGATTTGTAATGATTCCTTGATGGATAAACTAACATGACACTAGTTCTTACACCTAATTTTTTCCTTAAAACATCAAAGAATGTTTCCCACATGCCATCAAGTTCATGATCCTCATTGGTGAGTGAAGGAATTAGAAGATTCTCTTCATACATATAATAAACTCCAAAATTAGTCTCCTAAATGAAAGTGTAATCATCAAGGCCATGTGTTTCAGTGATGCACTTGTCAAGATAAAGATCAAAAATACCTTTAAGAGGGGAAGATGTCTCACCATCCATGATCGTTTCCTCTTCCTTGTTGATTAGACAATTCTAATTTGACATTGTCTCCAAGTATGGTTCAAAATGGAACCTTTCTAAGGGATGAGTCCTTATATTTACCTTGGTCCCATCCCTTATCCTAAAACCTAGAAAAGACCAATTAACAGAAAGTTATTCTCTTATCTTAGCTATGAAGTCCCTTAACAAACATATAGCAAAGTGTGTTAGAAGATCCACCACCATAATGTCTTACATGATAATGAAGCTTGGGCAACCATGTGATAATGCTTTCAGACCTTTGACCAATCTTGCCATCTTGGTTGGAGTCCCATCTAGCTGTAACATGCCCTTGCTATGTGGCTCATAGTTTAAACCTAGCTTATCAGCCACTACTTTAGGCATGATGGTAGTGCTTGCTCCACTATCCATATCACAATTGTGGACTAACTTGTCTCCAATAATGAGTGTGAGGTAGAAAGGTGGAGGATTTTAATCCTTAGTTGAGGGCTCCAAAATATGATTTAGATAATTTTTGAGAGCCACACCATTGTTCTTTGAAACTTGAGGAGTCACATGAATGCTTGTCAGTTGCTCTTACAAAGTTATTTTTGACCAGGTATATGCAAGACTTACCAAAGGGATATACTTGCCTTGGTGCTCTTTAATGAATTAATAATGTTTAGAGTGGAATAATTCACCTTCTATAGCATTTTTTATGGTAATGAGGGAGCTTGAGCCTATTGCATTGTAATCTTGGTAACCCCACTTATATTCTGATTTTGTTGGGGAACATGTCTTGCAGTAGGTATAACACTTTGATTGACACTTGGTGGCCTTGGAGAGGCATCACTTGGAGCTACCTATGGTTCTTGGTCTTCTCCCAATGCTTTTTTCTTATCTCTTATATTAGATATAATTGACATGCCTTGAGTCAACACAAAATCATCTTTTTCTTAGAAATTAATCATTCCCACACTTGTGCTGCTACCTTCTCCATGACTATCCCTTTGGTTGGGACATGTTTCTTCTACAATCATGTAGGGAGTAGTTTCCTCTTGTGTTGTCAAAGCATGGCTGGTTCCTCTATCATCATGTAGAAATTGACCTTGAGGCTTCCCCCATTGGTCCAAATGGTCCTCTCCTTATACTAGATTTGTATATATTGGAAAAATAACCTTTATAGGAGGAGTAGAATTTGGATTATATGCATTGAGCTGTCTATTGTAACCTTGTTTATTTTGTCCTCTCCCTTGATAATTATATTGGGATGTAGCTCTATATCCTTATTGAGGATAGTATTATGAACTATGAGGAGCACTTGCCTGATATTGGGATTGCTTGAGCTGAGCTTTCAATGATTTGATTTTTTCATCCTTATCCACAACATTATCCACCTTATTGGGAAAGGCTCTTGGCTTCACATTGGCATTAAGAACTTGTGACATGCTTGGATCTTCAACTATTTTATGGGACAAAAAAAGGCATGTAAACTCTTGGAGGAAGTTTTCCAACCTAAATTAAGCTATTCTCAGCCTCAATTGCTAGCTCATATATACCTAGAAGAGTGAATCCTCCTATTGACTATAACATAATAACAACATCAGTACCAATCCCTTTGAGGTATATTGGGAACACAAAGCCAAGAGGAGGTCTCATTATTGGTGGTATCCTATACCATGTTCTTTGAAATCTCTCATTGAAATCTCCCATGGATTCATTTGGACCTCTTCTTATTACATTTAGCTAATGTATTAGGGAAACATGATCACTCTTATTTTTAAATCTTGTCACCAATAGATCTCCAAAGCCATCCCAACTTGTAATGTATCCCCCTTCCAATGTTCTATACCAGTCAAGTGCTTTGCCTTTTAAAGACATAAAAAACAACCTAATGGCTCTGTTGGCCCTAGTAACATTATGGAAATTGAAAAAATTAGAGATGTATCTAATATGTTTATATGGGGTAATAGGACCCTCTCAATTGAAACTAGAAAGATTTTAGGTAGCATTCAGAGAGATGGGATCATATGCAGGAAGTTCTATTGGGTTTTGGGTATTAAAAGTAGGGAAAGGTTGATGCCTATCCATGTCTTCTTGATGATCTACTTCTTGATTTTTAGTTTCTTCAACTTCCTCAACCTCTTCTTCTTCCTCTTCAAAACCACCTTGCCTAGGCTCTCTAAGTTCTAGGAATGGTTCAAGATGTTTTAGAGCTTCAGCTAGAGGTTTTTGGTCAAATATCCTAGATGACCTAGTGAGGACCATGAAGTAAACCATGGAAAATTTGGTCTAAAACCAAGGATTCTCACCCTTTGGAGTTGTCAAATGATATATTTTTGAATACAAATGATACTTGTCAAGACCAACATTCACCTTGACATGAAAATAACAAATAATTAGGTCCCATTGGGCATGATTGAACTCTTTTCTCCAAATCTTGCACCCTTAAAGAGGGTTGTTCAGGCCTCCTCCAAATTTGGGCCATGTTGGGACATTTTTAGGCCTATGGGTGTGCCTATAAGTGGAAACAAACCTCTAAGTTGAAAGGACTAGCTTCTTGTATTAGCTTTTGTGTAATAAAATCTACTGAACCAACTTGTTTGGATGAAAAGGGTAAAAAATTTGCATAAATGAAAAGCCTAGTCTAAAATGGTGATACACCAAAAGTTATTATCCACATGTATGCCCTATAATTTTGCACAATACAATAGAATACAAGCCTATTATTCAATCTCTAGAAGATTCCAACATAAATATTTCAATGTAGAGACAAAATGAATGAGATCACATAAGGTAAGTAGCTATAAAAATAAGTTGTATAGTCCATAAAAGGGTTACACATATGCAAAATCTCATACAACTAGAATGCACTTCACATGACTTGTTGGATCAAATATTTTCTCAAAAGCATGAAATATAGAGAACATAAGGATAAAAAATCACTTGTTGTCACTCTATGTCTCTTGCATGCCTAGGTAAATGTCTATCACTTAGAAGTAAAATAGACTTATGATTTTTAGCTCAAAGGCAAGAAAATGATAGAACATTCTAGTAGGGATTCACTCTACTATTTGTCTATCAAATAATAATAGCCCAAGGGTCTTATTTATAGAAAAGAGAGAGAGAGGAGGGAGGTACTTTGCATCAAATATAGGAATCAAATCTATTAGAATTTATTATCATCAAATGTAATTGATTTTTTCCAATGATACTTATTAGGGCACTCTAATTGATATGTGTCACCTTCTTGAATTCCATGGTCTTGCCCCTCTTAAGATGCTTCCCAACAACTATTAGAAGTCTCTTTTTGCACCAAATCACTTCTCCTTGGATTTTCAATTTATGCAATGTTATGGAAAAGGTTGATTTCATTTAGTTTGGCTTTATCCTTCCTTTTTTATGATCCTCAAGGAATGACTTAGATCATGGTTCTACACCTTTGATCAACCAATTGATCAAGCTCATAAGCTAAGCAGTTCTAAAAATTTGATTTGCTTCTATCTAGACCCTTTTACATTTTTTGAATGACTTCACTTATAAAAATTTATAAGTAAATCACTTGCTTAAACCCTATTTGCACCTATAGACCCATTTGGGTTGTCTTGCCTACTTTACTTATTAAACTTTATAGGTAAAGCACCTTGGGAAACCTAGTTTTCACTACCAAGACCCTTTTGGTTTTTTCAAACTCTTCTACTTATAATTTTTTTAAAAGTAAACCATGTTAGAAAACCCAATTTATATTTATGTCTTTTGGCACATCATGAACCATGACCCCAATGGCTATTTGTCCACCTTAAACTTGACATATTGTGGCATGTCATGCATTAACCCAATGGCTAGTTGTCCACCTTAAACTTGACATCCTATGGCACATCATGGGAAATATAGTTGGGTTTATTGTTTTGGGTAAGGACATGGTCAAAATCAAAATCTCCAAATAAATTCCTTTAGGGTTTTAGTTTTGGGCACTTGACTTGGAAAAGCGAAACATGTTCCTTTGAGAACTTTTCTTGAAGGACACCTATAGGAAAGTGCCCTTCAATTTTTTTTTGAAGGACACCTAGGAAGGGAAAAAAAGCCCCTTCATAAATTTTTGAAGGGAAACCTTAGGGGGAAAACCTTATGGGAAAAATCCCTTCGAAAAAAATCCATAGGGTAACTTGGAAGAATTGGCCAAAAAGTAACCCTTTAGGAAAATTCTTGAAGGGCACTTGGACAAAAAATGTCCCTTCAAAAAAATTCCAAAGGGGCATTTGAGAAAATACTAAGGCAAAATTTACCTTTAAAAAAGTTTTGAAGGGACACTTGGGCAAAAAGTTCCCTTTGAAAAAATTTTAAAGGGACACTTGGACAAAAAAGTGCCCTTTAGAAAAGTTCTAAAGGGAAACTTGGGGGAAAACAAGGTAAGTGAAGTGCCTTCAAAAAAATTCAAAGGGAAATTCAAAGGGAAGTGGCCCTTTGAAACTTTTATGAAGGGCACTTCAGGGCTAACACAAAAAAGGGCTAAGGCAAAACAAATCAAAGGGAAAAACAATAAGGGAAAAAAATAAGGATGAAGGGTAAAAACTATGGACTCTACAGGAAAACTATGAACTCTTATCCAAAGGAAAAGACTAGGAGGAAAGAAAAAAATGAAGGGAAATAAAAATAATGAAAGAACAAAACAACAAAGGTTTAAACATAGAAAATGAGAAAGGAAGAATGAAAATGAACTGAAGAAGAAACACAAACTGGTTATGCAGAAAAAGGGTCAACAGTAGCATTGTTGTATCTATGAATATAGTGAACTAGTAAAGAAATAAACTTGGACCATGATATATAAACCTTGATAATTCTTTATTTATATATAAGGTTAGACCCTACAAACATTATCAAATAAACTTATATGCTCTTAATGAATGCCTTAATCAAAACAATCTATAATTTAATTTGTAAAATAAGCCCCTCAAAAGGAAAAGTCTACATCAACTAACTTAGTGAAGACCACCACACCAAGACCTAGAAAATTTATACCTTGGAGAAGCATTTTATTTATAGGATATTCTTCCTTTTAGGAGAAGGGCCTAACAATCCCTCATTATTATTGGATGTGTCAAAAGACTTATCAACAAGATTCATACTCATATCCAATTCCACATCACTCCACTAGTTCCTACAAGATGACCCTACCCATGTTTGATACTGGACCTCCCCATGACCATCCCTTAGGTTTCATAATTGGTTAGAATATCCCTTGAGAACATATTAAAAAAAACATAAAAATATAAAAAATCAAATGTTACAAAAAAAAAAAATCAGGACTAGAGAATGACATGATTGCTATTTTACATCATTTATATATGTTATTTATCACATGTTTGGTATATTACACATATTTTTCTATATACACATGCATTTCATGGGGTACATGAGTGATATATAGGGTATACATATACACATGATACATGGATGCATAGATTTTAGAAAGTTCCCATACTAAAGGGCCATGTTAATGTTGAGGCATCTTCTTCTATAGGTTACACTATTAAAATTTATATCTTTATATGACCTTTCAATTTAACATAATGATCTAATTTTATTACTTACACATGCATTGGAATTGATCACAATTTATATAATATTACATGGATATATTAATTTACTATGATGTGGCATTTACATACTTAGAGGGTGTAGACTACTTTACATGTTCTATGATTCTTTGATATTGTTTACATTTATAATAGGCTAGTCATTAATTTTATAGTATATGTGTCCCCTTTTATTTATTTGTGGGTCCACACATTATATTTGCAACATGTATTTACCTTTGGTTATGGCTCCTTAGCATTGTGTGTATGACATTTATTTCCCATTGATTATATCTCATTATCCCTATTTGTGTGGAATTCACTATCCCTTATATGTGGCCCCTTGGACTTAAGTATGGTATTGTGAATTATAATGTGTATTTCTTATTGTGCAACATTTCTATTTGAATTTATTTTGATAATTAATTTTTCAAGTGTCGTGATCCATATCACACGTCTATCCCTTATGTGTGGTGCCATGATACATATCATGCACCTTTCATGTGTAGTCTGATTGAGTACTTTTATAAGTGACAATTCCTAATGCATTCCTAATTACTATATACGTATTTACATGACACTTATATACCCTTACATTACATATGTTTCATACATGATTTGATGACATATTTTATACTACGATGACACAATATCCACATGTTGACATGATTACACATGATACATTTTTATACATAACATGATACAACTAAATCATTATTTGGAGATGAGTGACTTAAAAACTATTTTCCTCATCTCAAAATGGGTGTATATTAATAGGTTTGTCATAGGTAATTAATTCTCCATGAGAAAAAAATAATTTTTTAACATAAATTATATATATTATAGAGATTTTAGAGTGGTTCAAATATCAATTTGGGATAGTTATATTTATATTTAAGATACATTTTAGGGCATATGCACTCATTTCACAGGACATGAGTTAAAAATTTTCATATTTTTTAGGTATGAGACAGACATAACATATAGATTCTTGGCATTATAAATCATATTATAATTGAGAAATTGAAATTATGGGGCATGAATCTTATTCATGCGCATTTACACTATGAAAATTTCTATTTTCTAAGCACATTTCATGGTACTAAGTAGTGATCAACATTGAATCTATAAGTCAATTTTCAATAGTTGATTCATGTTTTAAATGAGTAGTTTGGTTGAGGTTCTGTGATGTTCAACAACCTAACATTACTCCATGATACTAATATGTGGATCCCACCTTTCATATTGAATTTATAATATTATTTCAAGATTAAATGCATGGGTTAATATAGTTGATGTTCTATGATGCTAAATGGACTGGCACTATTCCATTTATTTTTCAATGAGGGTTAAGGGGAATTTTCTTTCTCAATCCAAGGCACTTCCTTAGTTACAAAAATTGGGGATTGATCACCTCCAATTCTATAAAAGTGTTCTAAAAGAAGTAACCCTTCACCAATGCTTAAATAAGTGTCATCTCTAAAATGCTACAAGGTGATTAGGTTCATACACATACAAGTGTACTTTTCCCTTGCTCTTCAATTTCAAATTTCAATTTATACATTACTAAAAATTTAATCTAAGGACCTTAAATAATTAATTTTAATTTTTGGTTTGATAGGAGTAGTATGAATGTTTGGATCATATTCTAAAGAAAAAGTGTGTTATTCAGACTTAGGTATGTTTCTTCATCATTCTATTCTAGTATTTATATTGCCTTTTAATACTACAATAAGGGGGGGGCATTTTTAGACACTAAAATATGGTAATTGATATTTATAAATGTTATTTTTAAATTACCTATTATATAATAAATTTTCACCCTTGGAGAGGGTTCTTCAAGTTCTCTCCAATTGAGCTACACAATGGGAACAACCCTAGGCTATGGGTCACCTATGGTAGGGTTAAACCTCCGAAGAAGGCCAGATTCCTCTTGATGGATCACTTATACTAATGTTTGTACTAGGAAAAGGGTTAGAAAGGGGGAAATAGGGATCCTAAGAAAGATAATAAGGTGTTGTATCAAATTTAAATGAGAACTCACATTAGCATGAAGTAAACACTGAAGAAGCATAAGACAATACTAGCTCACACAATCTCACAAAACTAGCTAATTGCATAAGTGTTTCATAGACTAGGTTTAGGAAGCAATGGATGAAAACAAAGAAGATTTTTAAGACTCACTAAGAGATTACATAAAATGGTATAAATAACACTAACCTAGACCTGTAACTAACTTGAAAACACCTAGAAACTATCAAGAAAAAAGGACAATGGGCATGGAAGATTTTCCTTCATAATGCCATCATGCGCAAGCTTTGCTACACATAATTCAAAGGGGAGAGATAGGAAAATAAAAAATTTATTGCTTCAAGAGGTCTTTCATACAAATTTTGATAGGGTATAGCCTTATCAAATGAAAGTCTCTACTCTTCCATAATTTAGAGAAATCCTTATCAAAAGTGAGAGTTTTTCTTCTAAAAACTAAGAGAGAGTTACAAAATGTGTCCCAAAATGAAATATATATAAAAAGGGTAAGGAGAGAGTAAGCACACCATCCCAAATCATTAAATGAGGATCCATCTTTTATGAACACTCCATTTTTTTTTCAAATCAGTGTTAGTTCTCTATTTTGGGACTTTACATTATCTTCCACTTGCTTCATTATGTGAGCAAGGTCCTTCTATCCATGGACTTGATAGATACATGCTTAAGTCTAATTTTAATGGTTGTAGGTATATGTTTTTTGAAGCTATGACTATGTTGATAAATGAGACATTTATCCATAATCACATATCCATCCCTACTTTAAAATGTAAGCATAGGTCTTTACTAGAGATTGAAAACTAAACCAATTATTTATTTTCCTATAGTCAATATGTCAATGAATAGATTACAAACTGCATAGATTCTTTCCTAAACCATATTAGGTATAAAAACACCTAGTCTACCTCTAAAAATTATGGAATCCAAGGACTTATTATAAATGATGTTGAAAACACAAGAAAATCAAGTCTACATGATTTAGATCCTCCAATATAGGTCTCAACTGAGCTTTAACGGTGTCCTTTGAAATATTTACCCTAGTTCAACCTTAGGTCACATTTGCTCCCCATTGAAGTCCCTTAGATTTTGACTTTTAATTTTAGCCATTTATCTTTATCTACATGGTCTAACATGCTCATTAGATCTATGGGATCTATTGATTCATTGACATCTCACTCATCATCAATAATCATCTTCATGATTGAATGTATACCATTAGATCTAATTTCTCATGCATCATCAATATTACTTTGCATGGATAGAACATGTACCATTGATTTTCTTGGAAACTACTATAATCATGACACTTGGTAGGTTCTTAATTATCTTTAGGATTCATTAAAATTTTGACTTTGAGCTCATTATTGATCTTTGAATACATGATTAGACATGCTTTATTGGATGTTTGAGACCCACTGATGATTTACTTACCCACTCACCATTGATATTAGTTTCATGATCAAATGTGCTCTATTGGATCTTCAGGACCCACTGCTGTCATCAAGTTACCACTTGCCATTGGATATTTGATATAATAAAATATTGGTCATTGATATTAGAATATTTGAATATAAATAACTATATTACAAGGCCTAAATTTGATGTTTGCATTCACATTTTAATTTTTAAAGTTTTTAAAATCCAAATGGTTAATTTTTTAAGCTTTAACTTGACATCCCTACATATTTTCATCCTTCTTGTTCAAATTTTAGGACTTAGATCTTGAGATAGACAACTCATCAAGACATGAAATTTGTAGATAATGTTAAAGGGATGAAAAAAACCATGCCCATGCAAATATTTGAACTTGGTTAACTTTTTAAGTGCATCTATCAAATGTGTAACTAGATTGATGTATTCATTTCTATATGACATTCTTGTGATGGCCTGGTTCTTTTAGACCTTATGCAAGAAATTTTTGTCTCTTTAGAAGGCTCCAATGAAAGTCTAAGACTTTTTGAAACTTGATTCATGCACTTGAATTCTTAAAACACCGTGAGAACCTTCTAGTTTTTTCACTTTGTAATCCTAGACTTGTTTCCAAGCCTACTTCCCAAAGATCGACAAATTACACTTTAAGCTTTCTTAAAGTGTTTCAAAAGCTTTGTAATCGATATGAGATCTTATTATCTTACTTTTGGTCCACTCATTCCATCTATAACTCTTCTCATCTATCCAAACCATTTGTAGGCAAAATATTCTTATGTGGGCCAAATTTGGCCAACATTTTTGGTGACATCTTGGGGTTGAATGCTTGTTATGTAAGAGACTAGTAGCCTTGAACTAATCCTTTTGGCATGGAGTCTTTTGATTTCTTCCCAAATGAAACTATTATGAGATTGATAAAAGGTTGACCCTTTTTGAAACCTCCTCTTGAAGCAAAAGGGGATTAAAAAAACAAACAACTATGCCACATGCACTTATTGAAAGGGAAACACATAAATGAAAGGAAATGTGCTCAAATAACTTAGAGGAAATCATGAAAAACTACTCTAATATGTTAAATATCATATAACACCTACATACTCTTCTAATAAAAAGTCTTTAAATGAATGTCATTGATTGGGATGGGTAATACCTATCCATTCAATTAGGCAAGCTAAAAATCATTATGTTGTTTGCATCCATGGATCAAATAAGGACCAATCTATAAGCTATCAAACTTGGTGTGGTTACCTGGTTTGACCTTATTTGAGTCCCATTTGAGGACTAGGTCCCCTTGAAATTCATTTCTATAACTCTCTTGTCAAAGGTTTTTTTGTCTTGAGCTTGGTGTGACTGTAATGTTTTCATTACAAGGTCCTTGGTTTTTTCAAGCTCAATAATATCTATAATATTCATGTTTATAGGCTCACTCTCCATCAACTCAAGCTAATGGGATAACTCTAATGATGGTATTTTAAGAGAAATGCACAATTTGGCTTCCCTTGCATATATAAAGACATATGGAAAATTACCAATGGAAATTTTTGGAGTCACTCTGTCAACCCATAAGGATATCCTTGATTTTGTATGGCACACTCTTTGATTCTCTTCCATGGTCCTCTTGATAATCCTTATCAATTTTTTGTTTGTGGACTCTGCTAGTCTATTGCCTTAGGGGTAGTAATTGGAGGATGTGTTGAAGTAGATGTCTAGTTTAAGTTCCCATTCACTTATATTCATACCAAAATATGCTAATGCATTATCTAATATTATAGTAGTTGGGATACCAAACCTAGTTACTATGCTATCATATAAGTATAATATTGTTATCTCATTAGCTTCTTTTAAGGCAATTGCTTTCACCCATCTAGTGAAGTATTCAGTTACATTAAGCACCCATTTATGCCTTGTAATTGAATGTGGATTTAACATCCCTATTAATTCTAATCCCCATTACATGAAGGGTTGCTCCACTTTGATTGATTTGAGTGGAGGAGCTGATAATCTTTGTTTACCTACAAATAGAGCACATTTTTGACATTTTTTGACCCATGCATAAGCATCCTTGAAGAGGCTAGGTCAGTAATAACATACCTTCATTATTTTTATTATTATTTTTCTTGGATAAAAATGACATCTTGTAGGTCCATCATGAAACTGCATTAATCAACACATAAGGTATGGACTAAGTTTTTAAACACCTTCTTTTTGCTCTATCCAAACCTTGAGGGTATTCTCCTCTCATCAAGAAATGTGTCACATCTTGGATCCAACTAATATGAAGTGGAGGTAAATCTACTTGTGAGTCATATTGTGTTACAAAAATAAATTCTTTATCTTCTTGAAGATTATCTACCAGATGATCACACAAGCCTTTACCTCTTACCAGGTTGGTGACTTTGATCTCCACATCATACTCCATAACCTTGGTAATGCAGCCTGCTCTTTTTTCATTAAAGTATTTGTTAAGGATGAAGTCCTTAACTCTAGAATGAGACACCATAAGATGGATATTTATATTATAAAACAAAGGCTTGAACTTTTTGAGGCTTCTTAGAGCTGCAAGAACATGATTTTTTATAAAATTGTACCTCATCTCATATTCTTCTAGGCCTTGACCAAAAAAAAAAAAACAATTAGATGTTCAAGTCCTTCACCATTCTTCTACATAAACATATATGATATGTTTTCAACATTGACAAAGGTGTACAATATGAAATCCTTTGAGAAATCAAGAATCATGAGTGACAGTTCTTGAGTAATGGCTTGTTTGATAGCCTCAAATGCTTCTTTACCTTCATTTGACCAAGAAAACACTTGGATCTTACTCAACATGGTGGTGATAGGTTTGAATAGGTTTGTAAAACTAGGTATAAACCTTCTCACAAATTTTATCTTCCCAAGGAAAATTTATATTCCTTTCTTGTGCTTAGGTAAAGATAAGGCTAGGATGACACTTATTTTATTAGGGTCAATGGATAATCCTTCCTTTGAAATAATGTGACCCAAAAGTTTGCCTTCATGAATAATAAACACACATTTTTGAAGATTTAAAGAGATCACATACTCTCTACATATTTCCAAGATCAACCTTAGATGATCTAAGTGTCCAGTATCTTTCTTGGAGAAAACTATGATGTCATCTAAGTAGACTAGTACCATTTGATTTAGCAATCCTTGGAAAGCCATGTCCATTGATATTTGAAAGGTTTCCATAGAATTTTAAAATTTTAAATTCATATTTTAGTAAGCATATATTCCCAACTTTGTGGTGAAGGTAGTCTTATGTTGATCTTCTTCTCTCACCAACACTTGGTTGTAAACCTGAATACCCATCCAAAATAGAAAAATGTTCTTAAATAGAAAATATCTAAAGGATTTACCCCATGGATGGTAAGGGGTAGTGATATTTTAAATATATCCTATTTAGATAAATGGAGTCAACACACAATATGATTTCCTCACTCTTATTCCTCATAGGCACCAAATTGGCTACCCATGAGGAATGCTTAGTGGGAAAGATGATATTGGATTCAATCAGCTTAGTCAAATTTTTCCTCATAAGCTCTTCTATTTTAGGGTTTGTAGGCCTTTGATTTTTCCTGATAGGCTTGGAATTAACCTCTAATTCTATAGTGTTTTGGGCCATCTTGGGATTAAATCCTCTTAGGTCACTATATTCCCAATAGAATATGTCTACATATTCTTTACAAAGTTTTATGAAAGCATTCTTTTCAGCTTTAGTGCTTACCTTTCCAAGTTCAAAGAGCTTTTCCTTGAAGATAAGGAATATTTTATAGTTCTCTTCACTTTTTGACATCACTACCTTATCTTTTATCATATGATCTCCCTCATAGAAAAGACCTTCAAGGGTGACAAGCCCTTAGGAAGCTTGTTAGATATCAACTAAACAATTTACTCATATTGATATTGAAACTTTTCCTAGTTTATGAAGGAGAACTCTAATTTATGATATAAGAAATAAGAAATTTACTTGTTATTCTCAAAGACCAAATAATGAGATTCAATGCCTGGCATTGATGGTCTTACCACCACTTTGACATGTGGTTGTACCTTAGTCCTTTTTAACTAATTGGGGATATCAAATTGAGCTCCCATAGTAAGCAACCTATCAACTTGTGAATTTTAGTTTCTTAGTATTGCTTGGATGTTAAAGGCCTCAAGATCCTAAATTAGGTCCCACACTCTATGATTGTAAGACTTCACCAAGGGATTCTTGGTGATATTCTAGCCTTTGACTTAGTGCACTATCAGATCAATAACCCCATAAAATTGTAATTGTTTGATTCCTCTCTTATTATACCATTAAAGGCCATGGATAAGGCCTTCATACTCTACTACATTGTAAGAGTAGCTAAAATAGACCCTATAATATAATAAATACTTGTCATTAGAGGGGTATACTAGCATTTCACCTATACCCACTCCATGTTTTCTCCTTGAACCATCAAAGAATAATTTCCATAAGCCACTAGGATCTTCTTTTGGTCTAATGAGGGATGACATGGATTGATTATCTTTATGTAATCAGTAGACACCCATGTCCCTCTCTTAAAATCCTTTCAAGGGATTAACTAAATGATTATCATTCCATAGTTCATCCAAGAACATGTCTGGTATCTCCTTAAGGTGAGTATTTAATTATGAATAAATGTAAATTAATCTTCATCAATAATGGTGCAATTGAGGTTTATGTTATCTATCCCATAAGGTTCAATTATGTAATGGGATTAGCTTTGATGGATAATTTAGTCTCATATCTTATTCTAAAGGCCTTGTATGACCAATCTTTTTCAAGATAACCTCCACTATACTTTAAGATAAACTCCAAGGCATAAGGCAAAATGAGGGGGTACATCTAGGATTAACACATATTAAACCTCTAAGGCACTAGGATAATCATGTAGGATCAAGTTGAGATCTCTAATTATGCTAGATGGCTTGGTAAAATAACCATCAAGTGGCAACACTCCCTTAGACTAGGGCTCATATTTTAGACCAAGCTGATTAGCTATGGACTTTGGTATTACTGAGGTACTAGCCCCACTATCTACCAAGAAATTATGCACTAAAAAATCACAAATGATTATTGAAATGTATAAGGGAGGAAGTTTGACCATCTCACCTGATTTCCCTTCATCATGTCCGTTGGTTGCATTGGTAAGAATCACATTTCTTTGCTTGGTTTCTTCTCAAGAAATTTGATTCTTGACAACCCTTCTTAGAGTATGTCTACCTAAATATGCATGGAGAGCATATCCCACATTGGCACACTCACATTGGACCTTTTAATTTGTTCTAAAATGTTGATGGGTGAACCGATAACCTTTGATTATGCTTTGGGATCCACCACTACACCTTGAGTTTGTGAGTTTTGAGAGATAAAGACATTCCCTTGATTTTAATTCCTTAGAGCTATTGGAACCTTTGGTATAATAACATCTCCATTTATATTTGATATTGAATTAGTAATTATAGGAGGCTCCTTGACTACTTCTTAGTTATCATCCATATTCCTTATTTTAAACCTTGTAGTTGCTACCAGTGGAATGTATGCATGGATAGAAATAGCCTACTGATTGAGTGCATACCACTCTTCTTACTCATAATTCACCATTGTATCACCCAACTAGCTTGGTATTTGATCAGGCCCTTGAATTTATTAAGGCTCTTCTAGTTTTGTTATCATGGGTACCTTTTTGTTCTGAACCATAAGAGCTTCATTGTACCCATAATTGGTAGCCTACTACCATTGATCATTGAAAGCTTGATTGAAGTCATTATTCAAAACAATGGGTTTCCTAAAATACTAATTATAAGGCATGGTCCCTTCATCTTCCCAAGAAATATTATTTTGAACTAGGGCTAAAGTGTTAGAAGTACTTTCAATATTTGGATTATAGTTGTTTTGACTAACATAGTTAGGTTTCCCTTATCCTTATCTTTGACCTTGGCCTTGGAAGTTTCCTTTTTAGGGTGGCATATTTGCTTGATAATATTGTTACTAAGGTTGATATGAAGCTTGATATGACCTATTGAAATATTTTTTCCTCTTAAAATTCACTAGTTCATTTCCCAAAGATTGGAATATGCTCTTAAGCTCTTGAAAGTTTTTATGTTCTTGGGAATCACTAGATTCACTTGTGGAAGCCTTCTCTTGCTTGGGTGAGGGTATAATAGTAATTTTAGACATAGGAGGAATGAAATAAAGGGGAGGAATATAAATAGGGGGTGGTATGATCTTAAGTAGCAAAGACATTGGTGGTCTATGTGTAAGCTTACCAGCCTACACCAGACAATTTTTTGCTCTGATTACTACCTCATATGCATTTGGCAATGTGTTTTCTCCCATGGACTAGATCATTACTAAAATTTCACTATTTAAGGTCTTTAAATTTTAAAGAAAGGCAAAGTTAGGGGTAGATATAATAGAGACTAGGATTCTGTCCCAAGTATTTTAGAACCTTGTGTTGAAGTCTTGCATGACCTCATGAAGGACTCTTTGAATTGTGGTTAATTGCTTCACAAGTGAAAAATTGTCACTTTTATCTTCAAATATATTACACAATGCATCTCCTAATTTATCCCATGATGTAATAGAGTTGAAAATAAGGATTTTATACCAATATAAGACTTTACCTTTGAAAGAGATGGCTAATAACCTAATTTCCACATTTTCCTCTTTAATATCATGAATGTTGCAGAAGTTGGCTATATCCATGAGATGTTCAAAATAGGTTATATCTTCATCTCCAATAAAATAAGGGACACTTTTAAGAGATAATAATGGAATAATATCATATTGAGGGAGGTCCATAGGACTTTGGACATTAAAATCCACAAAGGGGAAAACTCTAGGGGCTACCATGGCAATGAAAGGGTTTAACAAAGATCTTGTAGGGGTAGGCCTTGAAATTGACTTAGGAATAAAGGTAACTTTATATGGGTGTGTATTATCAAATATTAATATATTTATTGAGTTTAAAGTAAATTCAATAGATTCAAAGGGAATACCTCTAGAATCTGATCTTGTAGTCACTTTTGGCATGAGATGTAGTCACTACTCTACTACCAAAATGTTGAATCTTATTTTGGAGTTAACAGATACTATTGATTGGAAGCTATAACTACTACAATTTGATCAGACCAACATCAAACTTTGGCCAATCTTATTTGAATTATGTCCCATCAGGTATGCCAAAAACTATTATAGCATCAATTTTCACCCTCAAAGAGGGTTATTTAGGCTATTTCTAATTGAGTTACATAATGGGAACAACCTTAGGATGTGGATCACCTATGATGGGGTTGAACCTCTAGTGAAGGATGACTTCTTCTTGATGGATCACCTATACTAATGTTTATACTAGGAAAAGGGTTAGAAAGGGGGAAATAGGGCTCCTAAGAAAACTAAAAAGATGATGCAATAAATTTAAATGAAAACTCACATAATCATGAAGTAAAAACTAAATAAGTATAAGACAATACTAGCTCACACAATCCCACAAAACTAGCTAATTGCATAAGTGTTTCATAGACTAGGTTTAAGAAGTAATGGATGAAAATAAAGTGTTCTAAGATTCACTGAGAGATTGCATCAAATGGTAGAAATAACACTAATCTAGACCTACAACTATCTTGAAAACACATAGGAATGAGCAATAAATAAGTATAATGGGAAAGTAAGATTCTTCTTCATAATGCCATCATGCATAAGCTTTGATAAACACAATTTAGAGGGGAGAGATAGGAAATGAAAGTATTTATTTCTTAAAGAGGTCTTTCTTACAAATATTGACAAGGTATAACCTTATCAAATGAGAGTCTCTGCTCTTCCATAATTGAGATAAATTATTATCACAAGTGAGAGAGTTTTTTCTTCTAAAAATCAAGAGAAAGTTATAAAATGTGTCCCAAAATGAAATATATAGAGAAAGAGTAAGGAGAGAGTGAGAATAGCATCCCAGATCATTAAATGATCAACCAAATTTTATGAATGCTCCACCATATTTTGATTAAATCAGGTTTAGTTCTCTATTTTGGAACTTTATGTTATCTTCCACTGGCTTCATTATGAGGGAAAGGTCCTTATATCCATGGACTTAACAAAGCCATAATTATGTATGCTTTTAGTGGCTATAGGTACCTATTTTTTGAAGCTACAGTTACCTATTTGTTGAAGCTATGACTATGTTGATAGATGAGACATTTATCCATAATCACATATCTACCCCTAATTTAAAACTCAAGCATAGGTTTTTACTATAGATTGAAAACCAATCTAATTAATAGTTTTCCTATACTCAATATGTCAATGAATAGCTTATATATTACATATATTCTTTCTTGAAACATATTAGGTCTAAATATACCTATTATAGCTCTAAAACATGTGAAAGCCAAGGACTTATTATACGTGATGTTGAAAACATAAGAAAACTGAGTCTACATGCTTTGGATCCTCCAACAAAGGTCTTGATTGAGATTTAATGGCATCCTTTGAAATATTTACCTTAGTTCGACCTTAGGTCACAATTTATTTCCATTGAAGTCCCTTAGATTTTGCCTTTTAATTTTAGTTTCTGATCTTAATCTTCATAGTCTAACACACTTCATTAGATCTATGGGATCTTCTAACTCATTAACCTCTCTCTCACCATCGATCAGCTTCCTCATGATTGAACACACACTATTAGATCTAATTTATCAAACACCATCTTTCCTCCTTTTCATAACTTAAATGTGTAGTATTGATTTTCCTAACAACTATCACATTCATGACACTTGGTAGCTTCTCACTTGTCATTAGGATTAACTGACCTTTTAACTTTAATCTCACTATTAATATTTGAATGCATGATTAAATGCACTCCATTATATCTTTAGGACCCATTTACACTATCCTCACTCACTCACTATTGATCTTTGATTCATGATTAAATGTGCTCCATTAGATCTTTGGGACCCACTAACATTGTTAGGTTACCACTCATCACTGGATCTTTGATCTGATTAAATGTCAACCATTGATATTGGAACATTTGAATTCAAATAACTATATTATGAGGCCCAAATTTGATTTCTATGTGCACATTTTACTTGCTAATTATTTTTAAATCCAAGTGGTTGATTGCTACAGCTTTAACTTGATGTCCCCACGTACCTTTTATCCTGCTTGTTTAAATTTGAGTACTTAGATATTGAGATAGACAACTCATCAAGATGTGAAATTTGTAGAAAATGTTCAAGGCATGAAAATCACCATGTCCATGCAAATATTTTACCCTAGATAAATTTTCAAGTGCATCTATCAAATGTGTAACCAGACTGATCTATTTATCTTTGCATGGCATGCTTGTGATGGTCTAGTTCTTCTAGACTTTGTAAAAAAACTATTGTCTCTTTATAAAAATCTTATTAACTTCTAAGACTTTTAAAAACTTGATTCAAGCCCCTAAATGCCTAAAATGCCATGAAAACCTACTAGTTTTTTCACTTTGTAATCCTAGACCTATTTCCAAGCATACTTCCCAAGGATCAAGAAATTATACTTTAATCTTGATTAAATTATTTTAAAATATATATAAGTAATATGATATCTTCTTCTCTTAATTTTGGTTGACTCATTCCATCCATAACTTTTCTCATATTTCTAAACCATTTCTAGGTAAAAGATTCTTATGTGGGCCAAATTTGGCCAACATTACCTTCACCCTACATGATTTGTGTGTACATAAATAACTCTCAGACACCATTCTCTCACATCTTCATGCCTTTTATAAGTATCTCATTCCAAATTTTATCTTAGCCACATACAAAAATTCCCTAGTTTATGCCAAACTAGTTAATTATCTTACTTAAACATCTTCAAATCATTAGACCAGTGTTTTTATCTCACATATAATAATAATAAAATCATAACACACCATAAAATGGTTTTATCCTACACCAAACAATGATAAAATTTCAAATTCAAAGTGGGAACATATATTTCACATGTTAGTGGTATGAGAAAGTACCTAAAGAGTATCCTATAAATATAAAATAGGTGTAAGTTAATTACCCATATAACAATTACTTATTAATCATACTCAAAAACTTACAAATTCAAGAATAATACCCTATTCTTCCCAAATTTTTAATTAATCATTAGGGACATGTCATTACCAAGTTTAATGGACTCAAAATCCAAGCTAAAGCTTTCAATTGCAAGTATCAAGAGACAGATCACATGTTTCATACACTGAATTAGCACAATTTCACATATTCCTATAATGGGGATAACTACATGTGGTTTGAATTCCCTCTTTGGAGTATTGGATATGTAGGCAATAATCAACCATTTAATGAGGATTAGTTTGGATCAACTCAATTGACCTTTATTTCTATTTTTTAGGCCTAATTATATCATTCTAATTTAACCTAAGGTTTCAAGGGAAGGAGATAAATTTATATGAGTTATGCAAATAATCAAACCTCATGATCACACATAAGATGAAGGATAAACATGTGCACTTACACATATCAAAATAGAAATGCAAATTATATAGAGATAGAAATGTTAGATAGGGAAAATAACATTTGATGGTATTGACTTGAGGCTAATAATACTATTTGGGTGTGTATAAAGATCTAGATCTTGATCCAAGTGACTTACAATCCAATTTTTCCATCCTTCATTTCACCTGACTTCAGTCTCAATCTTCCATAGATTAGTTAACCTCTAAGTATCTTATCTATTCATTCTAATTTATTAATTTAATAAACTAGAATGCCAAAATAGTTTTAATCTCATACATTCATATTTGTATATATCTACATATGTTGTAATCTAAATTCATTTACAATAGTTTTATCTAACTAGGATTAATTAATCACATTAATACCAAAATAGGGTAAAACACAAGGAAACATGTAGAAATTAATGTCTACTTATGATATGCAAATTTGAAATAGTCTATATCATTGAATCACTTTGAAATTGATAAGTCAAGGACTAAACACACTTGTGGGTATATGAACTAAGATACCCTTTGTTGAAGTCATTGATAAAATATGAAATAGCTTATCAGAGATTTATCTCATACAAACTAGCATCAAGACAAATACACAGAGAGTAATAATAAACACACACTATAATATAATTTTATTCACTACACTTAATAATTTGGGCATAGTACACATATATACAAAAAGTATTTCTTATAAATAAGGAGATTCATATCTCCATAAATAACTCATCATACCTATGATTATGCAATCTACTATATGCATAATATTTTTATAACATACAACAATAAAATAAAATATTCTAACAAATAACCAAATATAACTCCCAGTGAATTATTACTCACGTAATAATGCACATTACAATATTTACAAATCAATGTGAGGACTAAATTTTCCTAACATTCCCCCTAGGACTTACATGATAATTTATGTTTTTACAAGACTTAGTGAAAGTAGAGAAGGAACACATTAACTTATCATCAACCATTTACTATCAAGAACACATCAATCAAATTAGTATGGGAACTCTAAATAGGTACCATCTATAATCAACCAATTTTTAAGGGAACCTCATCAAACTATATAGTGTGGGAACTATAAGTGGGAACCATATATTCAACTTTCACTCTTGCATCTCCATAACATTTTTTTATATGTAGTACACTATGTGGGAAAATAGGAAATACACCTCTTATTTGTCACACATATAACCAAGTACTAAAAGAAATATAAATGTTCCATTATAGCAAAAGTGCCCCTTAATTAGTGGATAATGAGAGGTGCAAAAAGCTTCCATCCTCTAGTACCTCTGACCTCCAACATATTATTGCTTACTTAGCTGATGAAGTTTTGAAGCTCATATTCATGTCATTTTGAATGGAATAGGGTTCCCCCATAATATTGACACTCATATGGATGTTAGGTTTTCCAAAAAATATGTCTATTATAATAAAAGGTATAAATTCAAATTTAAATACCAAATGATATAAAAGACTTTTACAAATGACAAATTTTTTGATGACTTGAACCCAAGTGACACAAAAATGACTATTTTTAACTATATCATGATAAACAATAATAACTATTATGACACATGACACTTTTGTCATAAAAATGAATATTAATACTAACACTTGAATCATTTAATGTTGATAACACTTAACTTGAAAAAGACTTAAAATGTGGTATTAACTACAATGTTAATATTATAACCTATAAAAATAAGAACCTTGACTATATAAATATACCCTATAAACAAACCAAAAAAATAACATGGTATAAACAAAGACTCATAATAATTAAACTACTGATTATAAAAATAGACCAATTGAGTAAAATATGTATAAGAGAGAGTGTAGCATGGGTAGAAGAGAGTTTATGACCTATTGTCTGCTTAATTTTTCACATAACTTAATACAAGTTATTTCTTTGAGCTATTTTTAGGAGTAGAAAATAAAAATTTGAAAACTTGTCTCATCATTATTGATCTTACTATTGAATACTTTGCATGAACCATGTGGTAAAATATCCAAGTGTCAGAAAGGCACTTTAGAATATTCATGAATTTAGGAAGGACAATGATGATGGGTTGCCATGGAGATTAAAGTTAAAAAAATACATGGAGATAACAAGCCTGATTGACATGTCAACTAGATCTACAAATTCCAAACCTTCAATAGTATTTCCAATAAATTCAAACATGCTACATAGATCAGAACATATATGTTCAAGTTGTCAAATATAGTTTGATCTGAATAGAAATAATTGCTGCAAAGGATAATTGTATAGAATGCAATCTCATCAATGGTATAGTTATTGGGATACTCAAAAATAATGGTGATCTTGAGGTGAGCTCAACATGAGACAAGACAATCATCAAGGTGAGTGTGACTAATAAAGGAGCACTCTCAGGACAAAGCTTAGTGGGGTATTTTAGCTATAAAATATGACTCAAGCTTCAATTTTTTTGTAAATACTTCCTTCATAAGGAGGAATGCAATAATTATTTTTAGGTCTACATACAGGCTCCCATAACATCATACACTTCAAAGGATGTGTGATCTCTAAGTTGAGATGAGTTATAAACAACGTCATAATATTTGAAAGGTTCAATAAAGACTGACAACTTATTATGTACAAAATAGATCTATCTAGAAACTGTATGGTAAACATGATATATAAATTATAACTCTGATAATAGATGACTAATCCTATAAGTAAATCAAATCACCAACTTAGATCTCAATACATGCTTAGGATACAAGAAGAACATGATACACACATAGGATTCTCATAGCTCAGGTAAAGCAAAGAATTATAAAATTTCCCCTTCATAGATTAACAAACCATTATTATTACCATATGATACCAATGATAAAATATGGAAGAGATTATCAGAGACACATCTCAGACAAACCAACATCAAGATAAATGTAAAGAGAGTAATAATAAACACATACTATAATATAATTGTATTTACTACACTTAATCATTCAGGCTTAGTACATATATAAAGGAAAAGTCTTTCCTATAAACATGGAGATTCACATCTCCAAAAATACTCACCATATCCTTATGATTATGCAATATCCTATATGCTTAAATTTTTTGTAACATACAACAATATATCTAATAAACAATATATTATAAACACTAACCAAATATAGCTTTTAATGAGTTATTACTCATGTAATAATGCACATTATAATATTCACAATTAATATGAGGACTAACATTTATTAACATTCATTTGGATAATGACATGGGGTGATATGATTGAAAGATATTCCACTAATAAAAACATGGGTTGAGAAGTATAAATTCCTCAACCCATAATAGATATGGAGAAGTACTATTTGAGTAACACATAACCTCAGGTACTCCCCTATAAATATCATCATAACTTTTTTATGGAACCCCAAAACATGTTCATAAGTAAATGTGGATCCCCAAAATAGATTGATATGAAAATTAAAACTCTAAACCAATTTCAAGTGGACTTTAGATCAAAAGTGCTTACATAGTACCATCAATACTCAATATAAAAATAGAAAAGTGTTTGCATGAATAATATTAATGCCACAAATCTGATCCATCTACACATAGAATACCATACTTTATATGTCAAGCTGATAAATCTACTTCAGATAAATGATTTGATAAATATGCTCAATTTAATCCATATAATTTATCTCAAAATGTCATAGAGTCTGTCAATTGTCTCTCATAATAATGTAAAATGACCCACGTATGCCTCAATCTTTTAATTTGTTCCCATCTAAATCACATACTTTGACTTGAAATTTTAACTATCTATTTTTCATGGCCTTAATCTCTAAGAAAACCCCACTATATTATCCCCTTTTAAGTTGAGACATGAAGCCTTTGAATCATTCATCTCAAACTAAAGAGTTATGTGCACCATGTTATGTATAAAAATGTAATAATGTGTCCTAACATTATAAAATATGTCATCATATAAATATTTTATCTTTCAAATATGTATGAAAACTCTAATCCAAGGCATTAGGAATATAAGTGTCATGTTAAGTAGATATAGCAATTTACCATGCAATAATAATAATTACAAAAACACACATCATAGAATATGCATGATAGAAATCATGGCATCCCACACAATTGGATAATGTGTGATATAAATCACCACACTAATATCATAAACCATAATAGATTTAATAAAACACATACACACAAAATATCATGATTATGAAGCACACAAGCACTCAAGACATGACACAAATTGACTCTGACATGTCAAAGACACATCATGGACTATAGGATCTTCAACATTATTGACACATGACCTAAGAAACATAATAAATTCACTCATAAAAACATACAATGTAATACAAGTCAACCATCACATGTTGTAATAATCAACAACATCGATCATGCATAGAATAAACAATATAGTCCACATAATCCATCAGTGTCATTATCTAGTACTGAAAGCATAATATCTATATGGAATGACACCATAAAATTATATTCAAGATTAAATCCTATATATACCATCTAATTAGCTCAATATGATCCATGAAATAATCATAAAAATTTATGAATTGATAAGTGTACCAATATGCCCCTTATCTTTTCTTAAGTCTAACTTGAGTGATTTGTTGGTGACTGACCTACAATCAGAGCATGTTACAATATTTAATTAGTGCATATAATCTAAAATTAAAAACATTTAAATGATTTAAATTTAAAGAGAGTAAGGTTTAGGAGTACACATGTGTATTGATGCAACCATATTAACTTTTGGAAATTGATTTAAAATATGTATCATTTTGAATCATTGAAACTAAGATTAGTACATATATAAATTCTGTAAAGTGCATATATATAAAGATATAGATAGATATAAGAGGACACATTCCACCAACCTTGGAGAAAAGATTATTTTCCACCTGATAGTTGAGATTAGCTAAACCATACAACCCAATCATACATATAACCTGATGAGTGTGAGTGAACCAAGTCAACTCACACTATAAAATTGGTGAGGCTAGATGATGTAATTAAGTCCAATCTATAAACTTGGTAAGATTAAGTGATTTAATCACCTTAACCATACAAAAAAGTAAACAAACTACTACAATAGATTGGCTCAATATAGTTTGTAATAATCCAAACTAGTGGGTGGTAACAGTCTCTAAAAGCATTTTAAATTTGAAATTGATTTGATATTGAAATATTATGCACACATTTCATAGTATAGCCACCTTAGATATGTATCATGCTAAAATTATGTATATCAATGGTACCTATGTATAGAATTCTACCATAAATGTGTATTTGAATCATATAACTATGTAATTTGTCTAATTTAAAACTATGTAAGTGTGGAGAACATGTTTCTAAAATATACCCCAACTATAATCTAAATGATGATGTAAGTGCCAATATGGAGGATATGTTTCCAAAACATGCCCCCATTAAATTTGAAACTATGACAAATATGGAGAACATATTTCCAAAACATGCCCCTACTACAATGTGAATCTATGAAGAAATGTGGAATTCATGCCTTAATAGTATGAACCCAATGATATGCCCCCTTTTAAGGTGAAGGAAATTAATAACTTGTATTTACCTCACCTCAAAAGGATAAGATAACTATGTTAAATATGAATGTACCATGGAAAATATAGAGTAAACATGTATACATAGATATATCATTAAAGTAGGAAGAATTTGATCACACCAAGTCCTAATATGAATGATGTAAATCATGGAAACATATAGATAGTAATAATACAAGATCAACAAGTAATCAAGTACATACAAGAGCACTCAAAAATAAATTCAAGAGATAAAGGTCCAAGGAGACCAAAAATAAGGGGTATGTTTAAATGGTACATAATGAAAGGGATAGGACTTAATAAAAAAAAATCAAGACCTAACATATTCATATGTCAACATACAAAAAATGATGATGTATTCAAATTTCAAAGAGGTAAATAGAGGTATAGGGGTTACAAACATTGGAGCATATTCAAATGCTCAAATAATCAAGACAATATCAAGGCAAGACACTTCAAGATGTGCATAAATAAAAGCATGAGAGACCAACTTAGACATATAATACTAGTCCTTAGATATATGTATTAGTAAAAAACATCAAGTACATAGCATATCAAGTACACTGCAAAAGATATAAGCATGTATAAAGGCATGTGTAAGTACATATATGAGCTCAAACATGATAATGTAAAGTGACCATAGAATGATATAACCTAGATGTGTCATGATCATGTATAGGTAAAAGTGCTACTATAACCCAATGATATCATCAAGAGGATGCCTATGTGGAGGTCTCATATCATGTGTGTCATATTCATATACTATGTAATCAATATCATTAAGATCATACCAAACTTCTATGTTAGTACTATAAGAAAGATGTAACTCTTTAGGTTGTTCTCTAATTTGTGATATATCATTTAAAAAATATACGTATGAAAAATTAAACATGCCATATTGTGGTTGTGACCTTTTTGGTATGCCATTGTTTGTATCCAAATTTACCTTAGAGGTTAATACCTTATAAACATCTTGAACTATATGGTTTACCTTGTATATGTATTTGGTTCTATATTAGGAATAGTATCACCACTGTCATAATCATCTAGAATTGTTCCCTCTTGTTGTTCAATGTTGATGTTGTGAATTCAAAGATATATATGCAAATAATGAACTCATGCACTATGAAATTGAGCTGAACACACAGATAATTATTTCAACCCACAGCAATATTTTACTATCTTCTATTCTAATTATTAAATAATACATGAGTTTACATATTTATAGGAACCTTATTCCTATATTCTCTCCATTTATTTATCTCACCCAAAATCCTAAGATTAGATTAAACAAACTCCTAAATACAATATATTGTTATAAATCTTTAATAATATATCCCAATAATATATATTCTAACCTATTATCATAATATTGTTATACAATAATATTCAGATTAACCAATTACTAACCAAATTACTATTTACCTCTCCATAAATACACAAATTCACATAATGTGAAAACAAATCCCTAACATCCCTCTTATAGTTTTTACATGGTACAATATATCTCTTTTTCTAATTGTAGCTTACCATGTCTATGTGCTCATGATCTTCTTTACATACATTTGTCATTACACATCTCTTCCTTCACACTCATCTACAATTGGTTTTATAGGTTCACCAATAACCTTAAAAAATAGTTTTCATAGGTTCACTAATAACCTAGCAAAATGGTTTTCTCAGGGTAACCACTAACCTTACAACATGGTTTTCTCAAGTTCAACACTAACCTTACAAAATGGTTTTCTTAGGTTCACCACTAACCTTGAAAAATGGTTTTCATAGGTTTACCACTAAGCTTTCATCATGATTGCTACAATGATTTTTAGATCAACATTCTCTAATGTAAATATACAAAAGAGATTACATATAAATATTATTCACAAGTGAATAGGGACACCTATTCTTATTTTTCACACATGCTAAAAACAAATGTAACTACCACATTACAATGAAAAAACTAAAATCAACACAAATAAAAATAACACACCACACTAAATTTTTCTACATCATTAGTATGGCCCTATTGTTGGTGATTGATGAGAAGTCATTGAAAGACGTCCTTCCTTTGTGTATCTTCCAGCCTCTAGTAAATGAAGCTCTTTACTTATTTGGTATGTTGATGTAGCTTAAGTGTATGAATTTTCTAAGGGAAATCCCCCCAAAAAGATTGACATTTGACTTAGGATGTTGGGGTTGCTTGAAAATACATCTGTAAGGCAAATTGTTTTTATTTTTACAAATTTGAGACTTTTTGACAATAATGACACTTTAAAAATGACACATTTTTTAACATTTTGACAATATTAATTAAATGACTTAAATCAAATTGACACTTCGTATATAGACCTAAATACATGACTTTTTTATTTTGACTAATGACTCAAAAAATATTTTGAGTGGACATAAGTGAACTAAATAAAGTTCCACTTAATGACTTTAACATTGCCTATAAAATATTACTATGCAAAAATAAAACCTATTCATAGTATCTAATTAAATGATGAATTTAAGAGCCTATTAATAATATATTTCCAATATTTTACATAAAAAATAATAATAGATATACATAAACTAAACAACTTCCACTGAATAGACATGGATAAAATCTAAAACTTAACTTTGAACAAAATTATATAAAAATTTACGTGAAGATTTGCATGCATACTTTGATGAAGACAACTACTATATAGATCTAGAATTGCATGAATAATCATTTATATCAGTACAGATCTAAATGAAAATCAATAAAAATGTTGGATGGAGTGTGATATTAATACAAATAATATTTTTTGATGATCCAAGTTCTATTGAATGTATGTCGTTTACAAAAAATTTGAGCACCAAATTTAAAGTTAAGGCATGTTGATGGAGGGATCTACACTTGAATTTTATCTTGTATGCAAAGCAACATGATTTGAATATTGTCTTCAGATGCACATGGAGTGATAATATGTTAGACTAGCTAAATAAGTGTATGGTGGTTGGAGAAAAGTAAATAACAACATTAACAAATGATTCTATGTGAACAGGCCAAACAAAGAATGATTTCATCATGGTAAACATCATTAACAAAAATAGGATTTGCACTCCCTTTTTTTATGGAAGATAGTAAAACCATGGATGATAGATAATTGAGCAATTTGAATAAACTAATGCAAAGAGAGATCTATCATGTCTTAGTAGAACATTACATGGGACATAAGATGCAAATATGACTGCAATCTTAATAAGTTACTACACAAATTTGTATATAACTAATTAATTTTATTTTCACCTTCTCTAGTCTTGAATGAGGATGGAGATCATTTCCAAAATAGAAGATTTTCATATAGCAAGATACAGTGAAGACATATGTCTTTTGATCAAACTATGAATATAAAAATTTAATATTTCATCCATAGGGTAAATAAGAATACTAGTTGCCCTTGGAAAATAATTATTTTTCATCTCAAAACCAACCATGCTCTGATATCACTATTGTGAATTCAAAGAGCTATATGCAAATAATTAACTCATGCACTATGAAATTGAGCCAAACACATAGAGAATTATTTTAGCACATAATAATATTTTGTTATCTTCTACTCTGATTATTAAATAATACATGAGGTTACATATTTATAGGAACCTTATTCCTATATTCTCTCCATTGATTTATCTCACTTGAAATCCTAAGATTAAACAAACTCCTAAATATGATACATTGTTATAACTCTTTAACAATATATCTCAACAATATATATTCTAACCTATTATCATAATATTGTTATACATAAATATTTTGACTAACTAATTACTAATTACTAACCAAATTACTATTTACCTCTCTGTAATTACCCAAATTTGTATAATGTGAAAACGAATCCCTAACAGTTGACCAACAAAGGGAGCTCACATGGATTTTTTTATGGTGGTCTTAAGATTAATGGTTTCTTTGGTAATTGTAAATAATTTGGAATTTTTGAAACCTCTATTAATGGTATTTTCTCTGTTTCTTTATTATTTTAAACTTTCTCTTGCTTTGAATTGTATTTTAGTAACAACGTTTGTTGTTTTGGAATTTGTGATTTAGGATATGTATTTATATTGTAATTTTTTTTCTTGATTGATGTATCAATGATATGATCACCACTATAGTTTATCTTTTATATTTGGTTTTTTAATGCAAATCAACAATTTGTATGATGCCAATGTATTCTATGATATGCATATTAATATTTTTTTTTATGTATAGGATGTACATGAGGTAATTTGATCACTTTATTTTAAAGCATGTGTATTAAGATTTCACTTAGAATCTTAATATCCTTTTTGTTCACTTTTTAAATCATTGGTTTTAGTTGTATTCTATTTTAGATTTTTATTTGGATAAGAAACCTTGTTTGACACAACATTGGTAGATGAATATGCAAACACATTATTAACACTAGCATGTATTGGATTCTATAAGTGTGTAATGTGATTTTTTAATTATTTTATTAAATTTATCATATTGGAAATTTTATCTTTTAGGGATTCATAAGCATAAACCTTAGGTGCTTAAGATTGAACATGCATATATATACCATTTACCTTAGCACTTGAAGGAGTGATAATATGAACCTAGTTAGAGGGATGATAACGATCACCGTCCTTAGGGTTAGGAGGAGGAAGAGACTCTTTTGTATCCTTTTTATATGTTCTAAAAATTTATATGAGAATTAGATAATAAAGACACATATTCTAAGGAGCAATCAATCATGATAATAAAAATTAGAATTAAATAATTACTACATTTAAAAATAAGAAAATAGGAAACCCTATACTAACTAATGTTTGCATATAAAGACACAAAGGTCAGGTTCACCAAATGTTTAACCCTAATATATATATATATATATATGTATGTATATCTATATATATATGTATATCTATATATATATGTATATATATATCTATATGTATATATATATGTATATGTATATATATATATATGTATATATATATATATATATATATATATATATATATATATATATATACATATACATATATATATATATATATATATATATATATATATATATATATATATATGAAGAATATAGGGTTAAATCAGTAGAGATATCCTAGGGCACAAGGATGGTAGATTATCTCTAAAATATGTCAATTATTTACAAAACTTAGATAAACCATATATTAAATTTATTATGGTAAGATTTTAAAGATAAAAAAGTATAAATATGTTATATATTACAATGATAAAAGAAAAAAGATACTTAGCTAGTTTTAATGCTAATACAGATCTACATTTAAAACATACAAAAAGGGGATTATATCTAGATTTTGAAATAGTTGTTTGATTCTAGAAATTTCACCTTTGTAACTATGAAAATTTACATCGACCTAGGATGGTTACATCGATGTTACTCTTTAAATCAAATGTATGTATCTAATATAAAATGCATACTATAATAAGATGTGACCACCTATATGATTCTAATTTATGTGTCATCTTCACTCTAGTACATTTAGATTTGGGTCATATACTGTCACTCCTTATTAAATAGAAAAACCCTAGTTATTCATCTTCATAATGGATGTGGAAAAATGGGTTAGTGATCACACTATGTTGAGATGACCCAAAAAACCCTTTGTCAATGAGTAGTGACTACATAGCCAATATTTTGAAGAGGTCTTAAAACTTAGGAAGTTCTCCCCTATATGTTGGATTGTGTGTGAATCATGAAATTTTTGATAAGCAATTAAAACAATGACCTAGCTTGTAACTTTGTAAATATAGATCTTGGGATGATCATTTAGTACGTATAAACTATATATACATTATCCCTCTGATTGATATAGAAATAAGAGAAAATATAGAGTTTTTCCTCACTTGAATGTTTATTAGAATGCTTTTGTTAAGTTTCCTTATGAGTTTCTAGGTGTTTTCTAGGTATATTTTAGGTGAGGAATGAATGAGGAATGATCTTGGATTTATACAAATCCTTTTAGAGAATATATTGCATTAAAACACTTAGGAAAGACATAGGAATACATTTTATTTTAAAATTGGACGAGTTCAGGGCACTAGACACTGCATTGGAATAGGACAATTGCATCGACATATGCATCTAACTAGGATGCAAGTGTCAATGTAGTTAAAAAAATATGTGCAGGTTTAGAACTTGTAGAGATGGAATATAATCATGTTTATAATATTTTGTGCAAGATAAAAAGTCTAGGTCATTAGAATAACATTGAGCAGACTAAGAGATAATAAATTAGGTAGAGAGAGATAGTGTACATGATCCTGTTGGTAGTAGGAAAAGTATAGAAGTTGAAGGTACATCCATGATATGTATTTTCCAAGTGTACAAGATTGAGGTGTTATATAATTAAAAAAATAGTGTCTACACACACACACAAAATAATGGCTAATTTATGAAATTAAAAAATATTTTGGGTCTTCCCACTTGTTTTGCATGGTTGGATAAAAGAAATTATCAAAAAAAATTCATATAAATACACATCTAAGGTTATTAATTATTCCTAACTTGTCATTATCTATTGAGTACTTATACATTTCTACACATTGAGAAAATATACCCTATTCTCTCTAAATTCAAGATCATTCACAAGGAGAAACTATAAGACAATTTAAGAACCCTCTAAATTAAGTTGAGAAATATAATTTTAAAGTGTCAAAACCATTTTATAGCTGCATAAATATAGTCAAATAATCATAATTTCACAATCACTCTAATTGGGAGAACTAGTGGTCTTGATTTCCCTCTTTGAATTATTAGATATGTAGGAAATAGTCCATCATCAAGGGGTGATTGAGGTTAGATCAACCCATTACACTCCCCTATTATTTACATGTTTTCAAGCTATAAAAGTTCCCTTAGGGTTATAAAGACAAGATAATCAACACAATAATTTATGTGTGATATTATTCAAACTATGATATCTCAGTTTTTATAATAGATACAAGTGTAATAAGCACATTGATCAATATTTACACATAGTCAACTAGGACAAGTCAATAATCAACAAAATCAAATGCACCACACTAGGATCCACTTAAAGTGGTCATGTGTAGGAATATTATATATTTATGACTATGATCTATCATTTCTAGAAATTTTCTTCTTTTTATATTTTCTTATCAGTAAGTCAACATAGTGAACTATGACAAGTCTACAATCAAAGGTCTCAAACACATTATGCTATTATAATCACCTAAAAGTGGTAATTAGATACTAAGAGTGTCACTTGAGTAAACCTATCCCTAGGCTAGCCATAGACCTATCTTTGAACATTAGACTTAATTTTCTAGTCATTCATCAAACCATAGTCACCTACAGCTTGCCAAAACATAATCCCAAAACTATCATTTTAGATCCCAATCCAAATTTATTAGTAGTATACAAAGAGGTCATTAAATCTACATTTGGGACACTACATCTACATGGTGCTAGCGTCCCCAATTGGGTGCTACTATCCTTAGCCCTAGCTCTTCCCAACATATACTTTTTCAAATATGTACCCCTCTAAATGTTGGCCTAAGCATATTTCCTTACCCAAATAAGCTAAATATATCTATAAATAAAAGTCTAATTGACCTATATTCACTAGATGGAAAATAGATGCAAAATATAATCAAACCAAAGATAAAGTTAAGAAAAATTAAGGTATTTGATCCCTATTCTACCCTACTTTTGCATACTACCATGTACAATATCCCTAAGACCAATTTTAAAACATTTAAAATCTCAAGCACATTTAAGGCATCCAAGGCCAGTCTCATTCTAGCATTCACTTGCATTTGCATCAAGCACTATGTGGGAGAACTACATTGGGCTTCATAACCCTTTAGAGTATTGGTATGTATGTAACTCTCTACATAAAGGGGTTTTGAGGATTTATAGTCCATCCTACTAGCACATATGATTATTGATCATGCCATACTTTCAAGGAGGACTAGGGTTTACACATTAAATTAGTTTTCCAGGCACAATATAGAGTTCTAGGTTTTATGCACACAGGAATTGGACATAAAAACATAGATGCAGGTGCTCTAAAAAAATAAGAATAGTCCCATAATGGGTAAATTAGTACCAAATTGAGGAAACTACACACATATGGTGATACTATCCATACTAGGTGTTACTATCAAGTGAGTAGATGAACACTAAAATCCTATTGATGACATAGATAACTACCTAGTTCTCAACTTTTAGAACCTGGATCATCTATGATAGTCAATTTTCAAATAAGTCTCTATTTATTATTATTAGAAATAAAAACAAGGTCAAATGTCATAAAAAATTAGGAGTTAAACATATTTATTTAACTGGTTTAGACATCTCAAACTTTTAATCTAAACATAGGATTTTCATTGTAAAACCCTACAAAGTTAAATCATTTGGTGAACATGTCTTACTTTGAATATTGCTTCAAAAACCTAACTTTCATTCATCCAAATTTTATGAAATAAATTTAGGGCTGAATACTTCCATTTTTTTTTTATTTTTTTAGACTACCTAGCTAAATTGAAATCAATTTCATATTAGGTTTTTATTTTATTTTACATCTAATTTGTATTTGTTGCAAAGAAACTATAGATTCAAAAAACCATAACCCTAGAAACACTTGGGGTTTGTATCCTTTTCTATTTATACTCAACTTTTAGATCCATACATATTTTGATTTATATTTCATGCAATCATGATCATAATAATAGAAAAAATTAATTACTTTTTATTGCAAAGTCTAACATTTTAATTTACATGCTTATTCCCTTTAATTTAGAATGAACTCAAAAAAGACATAAACAAATGTATAGATGATGATTTATATAAATTTAAATATATGCCATATCTCATATCATGTTATCTTTATCTTTATTTTAATTAAACTAACAAGCAAACCCATACATGTAGAGTATTTAACACATAAGCTAACAACTATGTTTACAGTTTCAATGTCATATCTTATGCACATGAAAGAATCTCCTTACCCTCCTCATCTCAATGAGGATGATAAATAATTTCCCTCTAACTAGGTCCATGATATCATTCCTACATGATATGAATAAACCTATAATACTACTACTAATAACCCTACTCAACCTATTCACAACTGTTTCCTACAGGGTGTGTGCTTCCATGTTTAAATATAAATAGCTAGGGTTTGCATGTGTGAGACTCTATGTGATCAAATTATCATTATGAGAAAGATAATTATAGGTTTACAAAATCAAAATAAATTAATACATGAAAATATTACAACATTGGAAAGACAATTTATAAGATAAAGGTCTCCAGGGTAGAACAATGTAAATCATGTTTATACATCTTCAACTAGTCAATTTGTGGAAAACAATGTTACATATCAAAACATGAAATTAAAAAAGTACATCTAAAACTAGTGATTCCAAAAGCATTAAACGGTAAAATAAGAGTTCAAGTGAGATACCAAGGGAAATAATAAAAGTTAGGTTGATCAACTTACCTATTCTACACCCAATGAGGAGATCTATATATTTTTGTGCATATCATATAATGCATGGGCACCACACTAATTAATGTTTAGCATTGAAAAGGAAAATACTATAGATAATGGATAAAAATGACTCACACAGTGACACATCATTTACACAATATAAAATGGCACATCTACTAATTTAAAAAGTATCAAATTCAAAAATAGTATAAAAATGGTTACCAAAACATAACATAGAATAATAAAAGGTTCCAAAAGCACAATCACAAAAATAAACTGTAAAATAAGAACATATAAATAAATAAAATCTACCTATCCAAAAAGAAGCTCAATGTTTAATATGGTATAATTTTGGTCACAAATATATACAACAATATGATTATCATGGTCAAGGTTTAGGCAAACAGGCCTAAGACATTACTTCCCCTACTCTAATAGTTGATAATATTGGTCAACAAGGTTTGGGGTTTATTAAACATCTTAAGGCACATCTATCACATATATAGTTTATCAAGTCAAAACATCTAAATACATAGGAAATATTATGAAAAAAGCAAGAGATTTAGTTATAAAGTCAAAATCATGTTCATTCAATAAGCATTCTCAAAATAGGTTTTCTAACAAAGGAGCCTCCACAACACCATATGTCTATAGGAAACATAGTTTTAAAGGGAAAAATAAAAATCAATATTCTAAATCACAAATTAAAAAGGTCAAATCCATAGTATGAGGCAATTCCCTCTAGTATTCCAGGTTATTATGATTTTAATGTTGAACAATATTATGATTTTGATGTTGAAAAATATTATGATTCTAATAATGAACACTACTCAGATTCTTATGGAAATAACATTCAACTAAAACATAGCAATCAAACTGCATGCAATATTACCATTCCTATTGTTGACAAATGCCATAATGATAGTGAGTCTCCCATGAGACTCACTAGTTATTATGGTTCCTACCATTGTAAACACTTGTCTCTCTCACTCCTTATACATAGTTTATTTTCATTTTCTTGTACATAACATATTCTAATAAAATATAAAAAATATCACAATATGTCAAAATACAAAAACATTCAATTATTTCAAAAAACATAAAACTTTTATAGATTGTATGCATTTCTATGTTTACATTTCTACTACTTAGATATTACATATTGCTAGCTATCCTAGTATATTCAATTTTATCATACACATATGCTTCACTTGTTCTTATTGAGTGCTTATAGATTCCAAGTAGAACTCTAGTCCCTTACACTGATATAGACTAGCTATCATCTACCCATTAGGGGCATCTCATACATAGTTTTTATAACCAAGTTCTATCTTACATACTATATATTCCAATTAATGAATTTATTTATCTTGATATTGATCATTTATCCTCATTTCTTATATTTTTTTTCTGAATATCACTAGTTAGATTTAGTATTTACGCATCCTAACATTTACATAGATTTGCAGTACATAGTTATACATGGTTTCACTTCTAATTCATATATTATATTTGATTGTGTTTCTTATGCTTCTTTCATCTTCAAAGGCATTTTAATATTCCATTTTTATTTTTATATACGCCACTTCTTTGTTTGTATGCCTTGGATATGTGCCCATGTCCATTATGTGTGCTTTCCTACTTCAATATGCATACATTTGAGCATGTCCTTCTATGTGGCTTTAAGCCAAATTGATTGTTTCTTGTTCATGTTTACATTTGAACCTATCCTTATATGTATTCATTATTTTATATAGTGACATGTTCCCATGTCCCTTATTTTGTAGCCCCTTGGCCTATCTTTTACATGCCTCATATGTTTGTATGTTTGCTTCCTTGTATGCTTCTATACCATGACACTTGTATCTTATTATTACATACACACAATATTTTTCAATTCCATGAGGGATATTATATATCTACCCTTCTTACTTGTGAGCCTTGATGGACATCATGCCCCATATCCTAGGTAGTTACTCAAATTTTCTGTTATACACATTTCTTACATCTTGACACCCTTATGCAATGTTAGATCACAAAATACATCTTAAATTACCTACTTATTTTTATTCTTGTAAAATCACCTCTTATTTTTATTTTCAATATCAAAAAATCTAAAAATTCAACATATATTCACATGCAAGCTAAGTATATCTCTTCTTAGTGTTTTCTAAAAATAATAAATTTTCATATTTAGCAAATTTTCAAAATCAAAATTATTGATTATTGTACATCTTTAACATTCTAATATTTTATAGTTTTACACCTATTATAATATAATTTTATTTATTTGATAAAAAATATGGTAAAACACTCTATAAGCCTAATAAGGAAAGAACAAACCCAAAGATAGAAACACCTATGATTTGCTGCACTCAAAAGAGTGATCAGGTTCACCATAATGTATTACATATTTTTATCTATAGGTGATATAAATAACATAAACATATTGAAATTTATATTTCATGAGATAGGGCATAAAATATATAAATATAAACTGCTTAAGAGAGATTTATTACTCTTATTAAATATATAAATGACCAAGACAAGTTGGGAGAGAAGGCACTTAGCTAATATTCTCTTTTATAATGCTCACTACCTTTGCCATATTTATCAAGATGAATTTTTAATTGTTTGACTTAGGAAATAGACTATCAAAACCTATGAAAATTTTGCTAGTAAATCCCATGCACATATAGAAACTATACTATATCATTATTTACCAATATTGTCTAGTAAGACTATGACCTTTTTACTCTACCACATATCACTACACTTACCTTTATTTAATTTCCTTAGTCATGTGCATAGATATTGAGTTTGTCTCTCCTTATATTGACACCTTATATCCACTTTTGAACAAACTTGACTTAGGAAAGGGAATTATAAAGATGGGTTGGACATCCCCAACCACTCCTCACTTAGTGTGTTTTAGTAGTTTTTCATTTTCCCTTGAATTAAATTACTTACTAAAAAATCAATGAAAATTAAGGTTTATGATGAATACCTAGAGATTAGGAGATGTTGTGCACTACTTTGAAACTGGGGATTTATGGAGATTATTTTGTCTAGGAAGAATAACTTGTACACATGAAAACAACTTGGACCAAAATAGATTAATAGATAATTGGGTGAGTTGCCTGGTTAGGACCCAGTCCTGGGAAGTAGTGAACTTCCTTAAATGGATGTAATCTCACTTATTTACACAATCAAGTGGATAAATAACATATGAAATTATAATATATAGCAAAATTATAACAAAATGATTAAGATTTAATCCTCATTTAAGCTATCGATAAAATAAAAATATTTGTGCCAATAAGCCATGGCAAATTTACATCCTTCTATATGACATCTAGTTGGTTGGGAGTGGATTTAAAAGAGGGAGAATAAATAATAGTATAGAGGGATAGATCAAAATCTATGTCACATTAATCAACAAATAGGGGTTGGGATACTATAATAAGATCAGTGATATTGATTACATTATTCACTATGCCTAGAAGAGTTATCTACAAAATAAGGCCATATTCAAAATGGCAAAAAATTAGTAAAGATTAAGGGGATCTAAGATTAAGGTCTTGGTTTATGAAAATTAAACACAATGGATTGATTTTGATCTCATTAGTATTAGTGTTGATCTATATAATTAGTGTTGATTTAGAATGAATCAACATTGATTCTCTCTATAATTATGATTAATAAAAATAAAGAACAAATTTGATGATAAAGGATAATAAATGAATGCTCAAGGATATAAATGGTATTCTAAAGACTAAATAAATAGATTATATCAAAAATATTGATATAAAATGAAAGAAATGAACATAATTACTTACCTTAGACCTGATTACAAATAGAGTAATTATTTCTGATGAATACAAGAAGTCTTTTGGGCTTATGAAAATGGTGCATATTGAACATAGTATAATTTTCATAGGGTGAAGCTAAAGGCTTTCTTAATTATCCAAGAAATCTAGTAGAAATTTGAGGTTCAAATTTCTAGGTCTTGAAGCTAAAGGTTGGCTAGGTATTTATGGATCGACGTAAAAAGGGGCAAATGTATGCTGAATTTAAATACTGGAGTGAATTTAAATGCTAAAGATTTTCCCCTTTTTCTTTTTTCCATATTAGTGACATGTTGATTTTCCTTTAATACAAGGTCACCAATATTAAATTCATGTTTTTTTATATGATTATTATATGCATGCTTTATTTTTTCTTGATATACATGGAGATGGTCAAGGGCAACTGATCGATACTCGTCTAAGAGTTTGAATTAGGTTAATCATTCCTGATGAAAGTCATCGTCAAAAATAGTATATTTAAGGGAGATGCAAAGAGAAGGAACCTAAACCTCAAAAGTAAGTATAAATTTAGTACCATTTACTAGGGAAAAATTAGTAGTACATGTAGGGGTTTGAATAATAGTTTGATAATCCCATAAGGAAAAGGGAACATGAATATGCCAATTTTTCCTACTTCATTAACAACTTTAGTTAGGATTTTGAAAAGAGTTTTATTGGATCCCTTAGCCTGTCCATTAGCTTAAGGATAGTAAGGCAAGGAAAAACATAGCTTAATGTTAAAAGAATCAAAAAAATATTGAAACTTCTTATTCTTAAAATAATTTCCATTATCTATGATGATCTTATGAGGGATGCCAAAGTGACAAATAATATGTTGACTAATGAATTCAACAATTTTGTCTACTTTGGTCAAGATAAGGGGGATAACCTCCACCCACTTATTAAAATAATCCATGGTGGTAATGATAAATCCATGATTCTATGAATATTTAAGGTTAATTTAACCTATAAAGTCCTAGGCTACCTATAACGCTTAACTAGGGACATGGGATAGGTTGGCATGTTGTTGACACTTTACACATTTTTTAACGTAGTCATAAAAATATTTAATTAAAGTGGGACAATAATAACCCAATCATAAGGACATTATGACCACTAAAATTTCCACCACATGACCCATCATGAGCTTCTTTGATAGGGAGGGTAGCTTCATGATCCTAGAGATAATGAAGAAGAATACCCTCAAAACCAAAATTATAAAGAACACCATCTAGTATGAAAAAATGCATGAAATGATGATGGAAATCTCACTTTCCATTTCTAGATAAATTTAGAGGAATAATCCCCTTTGATATTTCATCAAATATCTGTGCATACTAGAAATCTGGTTGATTTTCCTCCACACTATGGATAAAAGGAAGGCTAATTTTGGTAAATTAAGGTTGATTAATCTTATATACAAGGATAAATAAATTATATTATTTAGATGAAGATGTGATAAAGGAGTCCAAGGAAGCCATAGTATCTAATTTTTTTTAGTTGATTGAGGAGTGGTTTGGTTAGCATAATGCTCAAAAGTGGCTAGTAACTAATCAACCAAGGTATTATACTTTTGAAGGGTGTCATTATTACATTGATATATGCCCTCAATTTAATTGACCATAATCTAGGAATCACCATAGATATTAAGTGTCTTAATACCCAAGGCTAAGGTGGTTTGGAGACCTATGATTAAAGTCTCATATTATGCCATATTAATAGTGTAGTCAAAATCAAGCTTAAATGATAGAGGGATAAATGTCCCCCTAGGAGGGATTAGGATAATTATAGCTCCCCTACCATTCTTGCATTTGTATCCATAAAAGAATAGATTCATTTGTTATTGCATATCTTTTTGAGATGTGGAGGCTATGGAATAATCTAAGAATTCATAAGTAACTGGTTGATTATTAGAAGAGGTGCCTCAACAAGCTGATCAATAACTATTTGACCTTTAACTAATTTTTAATGGATAAAATTGAGATCAAATTATACCAAAATCATGAGCCATTTTTCCATTCACTAACTTTGATAAGGATTTAAATGCATAAAGTTTAGGGGATCAATATTCATGACCACATAGTTTTGAGATTTAGTAGATAATGTCAAAGATTAGAATCTATAAAGACTAGAGCTAAGCATAACTTCTCTATGTGAGAATAATGCATCTTGTATTCAACAAGTGTGTGAATAATATAGTAAACTTCCTGATATTTGTTTTGATCATCATAATGGGCAAGCATGGTTCTAAGGGCATGATAGGTAGTGAAAATATATAATAAGAAGGGTTTCCCCTCCTTCATAAGAATGAGAAATAGTGGTGAAAGAAGGTAGATATTAAGAGCTTTGAAGGCCTCCTAAAAACTAGAGTCATAATTAAAACATATATCTTTATTTAGGATGTGATGGAATGGTTGACATCAATTGGATAGCTGGGAGATAAAATGATGGATAAATCACAATTTACCTTCTAAACTACACAACTAATAAGATTAGATGGGGGTGGAATTTATAAAATGGGTTTTATCTTAGCAGGATCAACTTCTATCCCTCAAATGGAAACAATAAAGCCTAAGAGCTTACCCTTCAATAATCTAAAAATGCATTTCTTGGAATTTAGATGGACACAAAATTGGATTAAGTGAATATTACCTTTAAGACTAAAAGGTGGTATTTTTGTAATTTAAATTTACTGAGGAGATCATCCACACAATCCTCAATAAATTTATGGATAATATCATGAAAGATATAAGTCATGGCTCTTTGATAGGTGGATCTTACATTCTTTAGGCCAAAAGGCATAACTAAATAGCATAAGGTTCCCCAAGGAGTAATAAATGAAGTCTTATATTGATATTATCATGTGATGAGGATCTGCTTATATCCAAAGAAACCATCCATAAGAAATAACATTGCATGCCCAGTGGTTAAATACACTAATTGGTCAATATTAAGGAGAGGGAAATCATCCTTTTGATAAGTGAGATTAAGGTCTCAAAAATTAGTACAAAGGAATAGTCCTCTTGTAGGCTTGGTGATAGGGATGATATTAGATTATTGAGGGTAATCGATAAGCTAAATAAATTTAATAGATAAGAGACACTATAACTCTTCTTTAACTAAGAGTGTAATGTGAGGGTGTATCTTTTGTAGATTTTGATTGATAGGTTTGGCATCAAGGAATATGATAATTTTATGGATAAAAATAATATGATTGATTCTAAACATATCATTATAGGACCAAGTGAATGCTTCAGTATGATCTATTAGAAACATAGTGAAATCCTAGTGCTCTTGGGGATCTAAAGATTTTTTGACCTTAACTATCTATGGAGTCTCATGAGATCCTATCCTATCATTAATGGTGGCCTCATTTAATAAACTAGAGGTTTCATATTGAATGGATATACATAGATGAGATTTCTCTATGCTTAAATAAGTTAAGATAGACTCATCATCCTAGCATTGAAGAATAAGGATGGTGGTAAAATCTTTCCCTATCATGTTTGGATAGGATAGAGGAATGGCTTTGAACTCCCTATTTTAATGATAGATGAGAGGTTATATAGTAATGGAATTGACTAAAAAAAGTTTGGGTGGTGAATACAACATCACTTATCAAAGAAGGGGTGCTAAATGGTAAGGATGGCATGTCCTCTTTAAGGATAGGAAGGAGAGTAACCTCTAGGGTAGTTCTAGAATTTTTTATGAAACCAAGGCCATGATTTTCATGGGGTTTCCTAACATCTCATAATTTAACCTTGTGTGGACCTTATTCATAATGTCCTATGTTGAAACACTTCTAAGTAGATCATTATAGGTATGCCTTTGCAAAGTGGGATTTATCAAGGAATGAAAAATTTGAGGTAAATGGTTTAGCATGGGTTTGGTTAGAAAGTACTAAAGAATGTTGATTGATTCCCACATAAATCAAATGGGTGAAGAGTAAAGGTGAATCAAAGGGAATGATTTTTCCTAAATTTAGGAAATAAGCATGTTGTTTGTCTAAATCTCTATATTCTTTTGGAGTAGGGAGAGTATTAAGTGTCAATAATTGATACTCTACAAGTGATATCTATTGAAACATGAAATCAATGGACTCCTTACCAAATCTTGATGCAGGGATTGTCATACGAGTTGATGTCTCATTAGATGATGATGGGGTAGTGCTTTGTAATGGAATTAAGACACTGTTTGGTTGAAAGGTGAGGTTGTAAGTTTTTAATGGATGGGGATCAACTAGAACATTATGGATTTTAACTTCATGTTCAAATTTAATACATTGATTCAAGGTGGAAGGGATACAATGCATAACACATATCTAGAGACATCCTAATAAGATGTTGTATTGAAATTCCCCTTTGATTAGATAAAATAGTTCAGGTAGAACATGCATGCCTACTTGAATGTGAAGGACTACCATTCCTAATACAAGGGAAATGATATCATTGAAAGTACATAAAATGGTAGGGGATTGGGCTACAACTATCTCAAGTAGTTTTAGTTGTTTAAATGTATGAGAGGAGATGATATTTATACTGGAACCCTTATCAATCATTACTTATTTGATTTGAGTTTGATCAATTTGGATAGTGATAAATAGTGTGGGATCCTATTCATCGGGTTATAAGTGTGGTATTTATGAATCATGAAATGTTATGGATCATGGCTTTTGAAGTGATGTGATCAAATCCAATAAAGGTTGGGGTTCATTAGCTTGTATCTCAGTGGCCCATAAGGCTTCTATCATAACCTCACAATGTTATGGAGAATTTTGGATAAGTTCATATAGAGACATCTTGACTGGAAGCTAATGAAGCTAATTTAGAATAGATATCTATATGAGTTTTGAAGCATTATTGTTTTTCACTTTTGTTAAATAGAAATTTTAGGTTTAAGAGCAGACATTATTGGACTATTTATGGTAGGAGATGGTGCATTGGCAATAGTCACTTTGTATTTTTCATGATTATGGGTCTTATGACCTTGGGCTTGAGATTGTATAGTTATATGAACTGCATCTATCTAAAACAAAGGGGGATTTATTGTGTTCTTAGACTCATCTACATCTAGAGGGCTTAGGAGAGGTTAATACTTAGCTCTATTAGAATTTATATCTTCTTTATGGTTTATTATGATACTATGGGAAGTATGCTACTTCTTGAGGTGGATGTGACCCTCGTAGTTTGACTATGGGGATGATCATAATCTATTTATTCTCTTAAAATATCATCTTCTAATAAGTTATGGAACACAACCTTTAATGTGCTATAAATTTTTGTGTCATGAATTACTATTCAAAGATACATGCATTTCTTATTTTCTCTAAACCACATTGGTTTTTGAATATGAGGGTTAATAGGTTTTATGGGTGGTAGAGTGACAAGGGAGGTCTAGAGAAGTTGATTGAGGATCTTAGAATAAGATCCCTTTAATAGATCTTGACTAGGATTTTCAATCCTCTGAGGTATTGGTAGAGAAGAGGTATGTGAATTTAAACCTTGCCTTTTTGAACCAATTATTTGAATATTCTCTATAGTCAGTACCTTGTGCTTAGGATAATCCCTTAAACCTAAACCTTATGGATAGTATGGGTTTAAAGGGTTATGTATTAGCATTATCATGGTGGGAAGATCCCTTTATGATGGTACATGTGATTTAGTAGAGGATTATATGATGATGGATTTTAATCTTGCTAAAGGATGGGGTCCTAATATAGATGCTTTTATTCTAATAAGTGGTAGAGACACTTTCCCTTTTTGAATCTGATCAGGGGTGGTGGGGATATCTTCTTTAAGGAGTTCAATCTTAATAAGAGGATGTTATAATGATTTTAGTCTTAGGGCCCCAAGGTTTTTTTTGATATATATAGCTTTTCCCTTGATTTTTCTAAGATTTATCTCTTCCTAAACAATGTGAGGAACTGGTCTTGAGCTAGTTTGGGGTACCATGATACTTTCCTCCAAGTATGCTAGATGCAAGTATTGATATGATGTGAGGAATGGTATGTGTATCTTGAAAAATCTCTAAGCAAGTATTTTATTCAATAATATTTTCCTCTTTTTTTCTTAATTAATCATCTTGAATGATTTTAGATATGGTTTCCTCAATTGGATCCCAAATAATGAGATCTATAAAACTCAAGGAAGTTTTTGGGATGTCTTCACTTAGTTCAGATGGTTTAAAGATATCTCCTATGAGGAGATCAAGGATAGGAGTACTATCAACTTATTTAGCTATAAGTTGGTCATAGATTGTATTAATTACATGAATTTCATGGTTGAAGGTGGATCTTAAATTAACCTGCATATAATTTTACATGGAAGTGTGATTAGGGAATGATTGCCTCAAGATGTCTATAGATTGATTAGGGGGTGTGTTAGGGTTATCTAATTATAAATACCCCTGATAGATAAGGTTCTATAATAGACACTTAAAATAATTAAACTTATTGATGTCATGACCTATTACATGATGGAAGTTACAAAAGTTATTTTCCCTAAACTAGCTAGGCTTAAGGCAAGAATCATCAAGAGGTCTTATTAAGGTCTTCAAAAATAAAAGTGAGCATAAGGATACCATTTCAAAAATAAAAGTGAGCAGAATGAATTTCAAAAATAAAAGTGAGACCTTAGGGTTCCCATCGAGCATGCTAGAATGTTATAGTTTTTCATTTTTATTTTTATTTAATTAACTTACTAAAAAATTAATGAAAATTAGGGTTTATGATGAATACATGGAGATTAAGAGATGTTACACATTGATTTAAATATAGTGTCTGGGGGAGTTCATTTTTGGCTAGAAAGAATAACTTGCACACATATAAATAACTTGAATCAAAAATAGATTAATAGATAATTAAGTGAGCTACCTGGTTAGAAACTAGTCCTAAGAAGTTGTGAGCTTCCTCAGGTGGATGTCAGCTCACTTATTTACATAATCAAGTAGAAAAACAACATATGAAATTAAAATTGATAGTGACATTATAAAAAAATGGTTAATATTCAATCCTCATTTAAGATATCAATATAATAAAAATATTCATCCCAATAAGTCATGGCAATATTTACATCATCCTGTATGACATATAGTTGGTCAATAGTGGCTTTGAAAGAGGGAGAATAAATAATATCACAGAGGGACAACTCAAAATTTATGTCACATTGATCAACAAATAGGGGTTGGGATACTATAGGAAGATTAGTGATATTGATTATGTCATGCACTATGCCTGGTAGAGTCATCTACATAATAAGGCCATATTTAAAATGATAGCAAATCAGTAAACATTAAAGAGATTGATCTAAGATTAAGGTCTCAAGTTTTTAAAATTAAACATAGTGGATCAATTCTAATCTTATTAATATTAATGTTGATCTGTAGAATCAACATCGATTCTCTCTATAACTATGCTTAATAAAAATAGATAACATATTTGATGACAGAGGCTAATAAATGAATACTAAAGGATATAGATGGTATTTTAAGGAATAAATAAATAGATAAAAATAAAAATATTGATATAAAATGAAAGAAATGAACATGATTACTTACCTTAGACTTGATTATAAATAGAGTAAATCTTTCTTACGAATGTAGATAGTCCTTCAGGCTTATGACAATTGATGTAGATTGAACATAGCAATATTATGGTAGGGTGATATTAAAGGATTATTTAATTTTATAAGAAATCTATAAGTAATTATAGGTTTAAATTTTTTGGGTCTTGAAGCCAAAGGTTGGATGGGTATTTATGGATCGATGCCAATCCAGAGAATTGGCACCAATCATAGGTGAATCAACACTAATTTACCCAAATTGGCAAGTTTATTACAACTACATGTAAAATTAGGATTTGGTGAGTGTGAGGTTGTTGGTAATAATTTATATAGGTGTAAAGTGGTTAAGAATTAGATTTCCTAGGTTATTAATGGATTTAGGAGGTTAGGGGGATAAAAAGGTAACTAGTAAAAGCAAATTACTAGGTTACTAAGGATAAATATACTTGGACCTTAGGATGGGGATTATTTAGGAGATTAAATAAAATAAGGGCCTATAACACATAATTAATCATATATAGGGTATGAAATTCTAGTTTATACATAATGATCGAGCATTACCTACATTCCAATACTGTAAAGAGGGCTCAAAATGCATGTAGTTATCCCACCCATGTGTGTTTGTGTTCAATCATGATCCAATAGAATGAAATGCATAGTTTTGGATTTTAATTATAATATTAATACTTGGCCCTAGGGTTTCTCTCTTAAATAATTTTTAAATATGTATTATTATTTGGTAATGTTTCAAGAATGTGCCAATACATTTATCGAGCTCATGAGGACCTACCAAGATGAGTGTTATATAGGTTTCATGTTAGATAGATATAGACTTATATTTGATTTGTATTTAGAGATGATTACTTGGTGTCCCGTCCCCCTCAATTGACATAATAAATTATTTATGTGGGTTTTATGCACACCATAAATACCCTTACAAGGTAGCCTCTAACGTTTTAGGATCGATGAAAGATTTCACACCAAGTCATGAGTTGTAGGGTATTTGATTTTATAAAAACATGTTGGTAGAATAGTGGTGAGTGATACAAATTGTTTACCATAGATATATTTTTTATGAGTGAACCTAGATCTAATTAAAATGGGTAGAAGGATGATGATTTTAACTAAGGTGGGAATGACTTATAAAATAAACTCAAAAATTGGGAAAGGAAGAGAAAAAAGAGGTCTGTAGACCACACAAGATGAAAACCTTTCAAGACCAACACTTGAAATAAGGTAAAAAAAGAAATCAAAAGACCACTATTTGTTGTAGATTTTATAACACACCAATAATCAAGCACATTATGGATTTAAATGGAACCAAAACATAATAAACTTAAACATGCAAAAATAAAGGTCACCATATTTTATAGATTGTTATTGCACATACACAAAGGGGGATTATAATTAGCATGAAAAAGGAATTCAAATCAGATATAGCTTAAAGTGAATAAATATATTATAAAGATAACTCATGAAAAATCAAATAACTAAGATACCATAATGAAAACACGTCCCACATAATTAGAGAAGAATCAAGATTTGCACATAAAAACTAAGTCAATTAGAACTTCTTATAATTTGATATTAATCTTAATAGCTAAGATTATCCTCTCTCTGGGAATGGGAGGATATGATTATAAATGATATTTGGATTAGGAAGGCCTCATATACATCCAAAAATGGCACCGTATGATAATCTCAAGCAAAGTATGCATGTAAATATTAATTGCTCAGAATATAACTCTTCATATAAAAAATACAATATATACATGCTATGTAAATTTAGAATGAATGTTTTGACCTAGTAAAAATATGGAAATATATATATATATATATATATTAGTGTGAATGTGGCAACACTAGATGAAAAAGGTGTTTGAAATGGTGAAATTGAATTTGTAGCTAAAGTAGTTAAAACTGTAGATAAAACTAAAGTAGAAATTAGAAGTGGGACATAAATAGGCCTAGTTTGAGTGTGTACTAGTGTGCACTTAGGAAGCTAATTATGTTGAGGTAGAGTGGGCATGATGTGTAGTGTTGAATTTATTTGCTTAGCTAATTCTATTTGAAGATAAAGAGCATGACTCACTTGTAATTCTATGTCAATGGTTTTAAAATCAAGTAATAGCCTTTTGAATAATTGATGGAGATTAAATATCAATTTATTAAATATATTTAGTATAAATTTGACCTTAGAGTGTAATGACTTAGTCCCTATAATCTCATCCTTTCAAAAATTGACTAACTACATCACCTCATCATTAGTCCTATAAATAGTTATTTTGATCTCTACTCTAAAACTATTTAATGTTGCTCTTAAAATATTTTCAAAAATTAGCCTAAAAACCAATTTCCCCTATTGTGTATTTTCTTGAGTGACTCTTAAGTATATTAGGATAATGAATAGATTTATCTCCTAATTTTAAAATTGATGAACAAGGGCTCGCATTTCATGGTGCCAATCAAGCAAACTATCTCTTTCTATAGATACAAAATTATGGGCCCATGCAACTTCTATTATAATTACTAGATTCAAATGAGTATAATCTTTATTCTTAGTTGTTTGACTAAATAAATAAAGCTTACCATAAATATATTTTACTTTATTAAATGATTATAAAATGTCTCCTCATTTAGGTTGGGAGATGGCCTTTTTAGACCTTATTGAATTGATGATATCAAACAACTTTTTAGATATTACCTATAAATTATCTACTATTTCTTTGGCAATCTATATAGTGCTAACCTTTGGCTACTTTTCTATTGATTGATCAAAACTTATAAATATTTCATTTATTACTCCATGTGTTTCATCCAAAAAATTGTAGGGATATTACCTAATTCTATTAGGGTTTGAAGGGTTCACCTTCCTTCTTTTAGTTAGAGAGAAGATGTCTTATCTTTGATCTAGCTCTATTTATTAACCATTAATAACTAAAATATTCCTCTTTACCTTTCTCAAGGTGTTTTTCTCCCTATCAAAGTAAAACTTAATTATGCGTTAATCATGGATCAACAAATATTTCCTCCATGTTTCTTCTTCCTACTATAGTTACCTGATTCATGAAGGGATGTTTAGGGCAACTTGCTAGTCTATTTATTTTGTAGTCTACTCTATTTGTGCTTGTTAAGATAGATAAGTTGATTGAGCTAGTTGAGCTGACTGAGATGGTGATGACCCAATAGGTAGCATAAATTTAGTTGATAATATTCTTATTGTAGGAAAAGGAGAAATAACCTTCCTCTAACCAGTAACCTACCTCTTGACTGGTGTATCTATTATGTATTTAGCTTTTCCATATTATTTTCTAATCAAGACCACTAAGAAGTATAATTGAAGATCCTAATAAATATGAATCTCTATTTGGGTGGTCATCTTAGGAAGAGTGGATAGGGTGGAAAAAATAGAGGTGGATACCAAGTTTTCAAAATGCACCCACGTGCTAGGCCAAGGGGTGTGAGGGCTAGTTCCACCAAATAAATAATAGGTCACTAGGGTATCAAATATATTTTGAAAATAATATGTAATAGAGGTATAATTGACCCCAAAATTCATATTTTTAGTAGCTAAAGTGGCTATATCAATAGGCTAAGGTGTACTCAAAAAATTTGGCAATGCGGTAAGAGCCTAAGTCCTAGTTATTTGACTCAATGAATGTAAAGAATTAGTTAAACTAGAAGAAATTGTATAAATTGAATCAATAATCAAAGAATGTGGAGTGATGGGACTTAAAATAATAGGAGGGGAAACTAGAGTGTAATTTTATATAGTAATTTAAGGTGGAGAGCTTAGAGGTGTACTTGGGGATGGTTCTTGAATCATGGCTTACAATTCTAACTCTACCTCTCATTTTACATCTCCCTATTTATCTAATAAAAATTCAATAGAAACTAAGATACTGTATTATTTATTAACTTCTTAAAATTCAACTATTAATTTTGTTTTATTAGATTGAGTTCTTTCTTTAGATAGCCATTCATCTTGTGGGTTAGAATTAGTTTTCTCACTTATTAACTATGGTTATTCAGTCTCTATCTTATAGACCCACTCCCCTTCATTAGCCATCTTATTTTATTATTACTCACTAAAATAGACTATGACAAAGTCTATATTCATTTAACTATTCCTTACTCTCCCTATTTTTGGGAACTTTTGCTAGTTCCTCTTTCACTTCCTCATTTTGAGGAGAAATAAGTGGGGTTTTGGGCTTCCTTGTATATGTCAAAATTGTTTTTTCAATATTAGAGGTTGGAATCTTAAGAGGTGGAGTGGATAATGAATAAGTGGGAATTGTGGGTGGAGATGAAGTGACCAAAGTAGTCACTACTGGGAGAATGATGGATGAGAAGTAGGATACCCAATATGAAGTGATATTACTATTACTGGTATCAAAAGAGAAGAAGTAATAGGAATTTGAGATGAAAATGAGGGAAGATTTACGTACTATGTAATAGTTAGTAGAGGAAAGGGGAACATAGAAAATATATTCATTACTTGATTGGGACTTATAGGCCTTTGTATTTCACTTTTGTGTCGAGGAGAGGCTCCAATTATTATAAGTTTATGGGATGTAGGAGGACTCCTACGTATCTCTTTAGTATGAGCTACCCCAGATGGGCTAGCTTTTACTTGTGTTTATTTTTCTACCTAAGAAGGGGATCCATGAATAGGTCTAGAAATATATTTCTATTTTTAAATTCTCTTGGCATCCTCCTTGATGATGCTAGGATCATATTAAATCTTCTACATTATTATCATAGACATATTCGCTCAGAAAATCCTAGTGGCCACCTCAGAGTCATATTCAATATTGATAAATATGTTGATGATCATAATATTGATGCCTATAATTGATCATTATTTTATTATTATACTTCTTGATGTGTCTACTAAAATTCCATTCAAGATCCCAATGTTTTAAAATTACCTACTTGAACCCATAACGTGTTCTAATTTTTTCCAAAATTTGTAGGTGCTCCCACCTTGTGTGTTGGATTCTTCCAATACTAAGATGTGATGGATAGAGGGATTATTGATTTTACTTAATTAAATTAGTATCAATAATATCAATCAATTGAGTATTAATTTCATAATTAATGACCTTATCTATCACAATCCTTGATAGGTGTAAGGAATATGCCTTTGTGCCCTCAATTCTAATTATTGTATGCTCTAGGTATATCTATTAATCATCCATCTTCTGAATGGTACTCTTCATTATGTTTGACAATATGGCATATTATTCCCATATATAGCTTGATACACAATGGGGTAAAATGTCTTAATTATCCTTTTCATATTCCTCCTAAATGTGTGCACATGAATAATATTAAACTATTCACATACCCTATTTGTGGGGTATTTAGTGTATGGTTCCCAGGGTTAATCATGGGATATATGCACAATTGTAGTTACCACATCCACCACATAGGACATCATATAGAATTTTTTTCATTAGAGGAGATCTCTAGGATTAGTGAGTTTTAAAATTAGATTGGAGTTAATGATATCCCTTAGGGCCTAAAATTTGTCTAGAACTCAAAATTATATCTAGTAAAGGGAATGAAACCTTATTTATATAAGTGATAACTTAAATACCATATATCCCATACTCAAAAGAGTCATGGTAGTCATGACCCATAAATTTAAGATTGTTATGGGAATGCCATAAGTAGGGCCTTGGACTATGAAGTTGCTTGGGTTGCCAGCCCATTCTTATAACTTGACTAATGATATTATGGTTTTGAAAGAGATGAGTTCACCATTATATATTCCTATCTATGGACATGTCTGACACATGGGAACCCTATAATATCTATCAAAGGCATTCCCACTTGATATATGATATTGGTGTCTTTCTTAGTCTAAAATATAATATATTCACTAGTGAAACTTTGCCATTAAATAATAAAATGAAATAACAAGGTTAATTTAGGGCATTACCTTTAATGTAGTTGTTTCCATTATGTTGTTGACCCCAACTAGTTTGACAGCTGAGAGTAAGTCACCTCTTGTATCTATCTATGAAAAGAGAAAGCTGATCCTTATGGATTTCTAAGGCTCAATTGGTTTGACCTTATACCTAATATTTGAATAATGATTGAACTCATATTTCAAAGACACTTTATCAAATGGTGTATCTATGAACTCATATGGGCATACAATTGAGTAAGAATAATGGGAATTGGGATGCAAGATAAGGAATCCATTGATGTTGTTCATTTCATAATTTCTTTGATCTATAAAAATATTGTAAATTCCTGTATTGCAATAGAGTTATGAATTTGTAATCTTCACTTGGTACTCAACGTTCACAATTTGTAATAATCTAGAAGAGATTGTAAGGCAATGTAATTAGACTAAGAATGGCAATTTGAAATATATTGATTTTGGAAACATTACGATTCAAGAATTGAATGCATTAATTCATTAGTTTGTGAGAATTACATGTAGTAATGGCCTTAAATGTTTTGCTTTTTCATTTGAAATTCATAAAATTGACTTTTTGTGGCCTTTTAAGTGCCATGTGGATTCTTATACATGTTATTATATGCTTAGTCATATTAGTACAAAAAATGTCTCTTTTCTACTTTTTTGGACTTAGCAGTGGTGTCCTTACTATTATCTTACATTTACTTAGAGGACATGTGTATGCATGCCACTTTTTTGATGGTGGCTAGGGTATGATATTTTATGCCTTGATTTTTGAGCTATAGGATAGTAGGATGTTGATAAGTGATAGGATATTACTAGTCCACTAAAAATTTTAATCTTCATATTCTATGTATGGATCGAGGGATGCTAGGGTGAACAAGATGATGACACATGGATGGATCTCATTACTCCACTTGGCTAGGATAATCTATACAAATCCTTATACTAACATCACATCTAAGAAGTCAAGATGAGTAGTATGATGCCAAATTTATACTCTCACTACTCTACTTACCCATGATCATCCATATAACTCATTTTATTGATGTCACCTCTAATAAGATAAGATGAGTGAGATGATGACATGTGAATGGCTCTTATTTCTTCACTTGCCTAAGATCATCCATAAAAAAATATCTATTGACCTAACCTCTAAGGTGATAGGATGAGGGGGATAATGAAAAATGGATGACTCTCATTTCTCATCTTACCCAACATCATTCATATGAAACTATCTGATGATGTCACCTATAGGAAGCTTGTTGGTGACATGCATTTTCAACTTGGTCTTTTAGAGAAGTGAAAAGATGTTATGTGGAAAGGATGAACTCTAGTATGGTCACATAACATGCCTAAGTGTGATATATTATATTTAAGACATAATACATATAGAAAAAAATCACTACAAGTGAAACACATCAACCTAATTATCTATATAAATCATAAATAGGACCATGTACATAATCACTTAAATAAAATCCAAGGCAAAAAGTAAAACATATAATGTGGATCATGCAAAACTTTGATTCCTTTTAATCCTTGAAAAAAGCTTTAAAATAATGAGATAAATAATCTAAAAAGTCATGTGAAAATCTCAAGCATCAGATGAATTTATTGAATTCATGATTTTCCCAAAATTTTATATCATAGAATTCCAATTCAAAAGACGTTAAGGGTGTTTAATTAATATTAGGCCCCTATTTGAAAATTTTAAAATATGGTGTGTGTTAAGAAACAAAAAATGGAGAATCATAGGGGAAAATACTCATGAGTATTTTGAAAACCCATAATTTTAGCAATGCATTATGAGAAAATTTTAGCTCTAGCAGAGAAAGAATAAGAAAACCAAACTCTGGAAAAAAAATCATACTCCCTCATGAAACATATGAATGATTTTCATTATTTGGATTTGTTTATGTAATATATTGAAATAAATTCCCATTGGTTGTGAAATTTTTAGTAGAGACCTTAAAAAATACTATGGGTTTCATTTTGACTTTTGATTTTGTAATCAAGGAGTAAGGGAAACCTAGGCATTACTCTATTGATAGCTAGAAATCTATATCCCTAAAAAAGATACCTCCAATTCCACTCAAAGCCTTGATCTAATACCATCAATTTGACCATATCCCTAATATATATTTCTTGAATTACACATACTCTATCAATTTATATGAGTTTTTTCTTAAAACATAGATAAAGGGTTGGGAACCACCATTGGTTGGGTGTATATATAATATTTTTTATCAATATATCTCTATTAGTGTGTCTCTAGTTATCTATTTATTATCTCTCATCAAAATTTTAGCCTGAAATAGTGAATTTAATATTTGTAAAAGGAAAGTATTTCTAAAATTTACATTATTTTATTGAAGTAAATCTTAAAAATCTAGTGAACCTATCCAATCTAAGAAAAAACGTAATTTAGTCAAAACACATACCACAATCCCATAAGCTCAAGTGTTTTTATAGTAAATCCTTTTTAAAAACCAATTATTATTCCTTATGTATTATTCCCCTTGTTTTTGGCATGTCCTTTGTGATTTGAGCGCAAGAAATTGGTCAATTTGTTATGTAAATTTAAGAAACTATCCTAGAAAACATAACAATTAATCTAATAGAAACAAAATGTATAAAGTAGCAAAACTATTATATAAATTAGGAAATATAATAAACTCAAAGAAATAAATCTATTCTATAAATCAGGAAATCTATTCTATAAAATAATAAATCTATTATATTTCTTAGTACGAACCTCCACCTATAGTTTACTCAAATGCATCTCCAGTTGGAGTAGCCATGAAGTAGTGCTTCAAAAATTATCCATTGACTAGAAAGGAAAGGTCATTACCTTGAAGGTATTTCAACCAAAAGGCATTGTTACCTAGGATTTATAATATTTGATAAGGACCAATCCATAAAAGAGTTAACTTATCATGTTGCACTTTCTTTTCATATGATTTATCCAAAAGAAGCACTAAGTTCGAAATCCTAAAATATTGTATCCTAGATCTCTTTTCAAACTATATTATAATAATATATTAATTTTTTTTTAATATATGAAATTATTTAGTTATTATATCCTCCATCTAGACTATATCTATTAGACAAATAATGTGTTGAACATGGTCATTGATGTTAGGTTTTACTTGATGTCAAAGAGAGAATAGGATACTAGTACACTAATGAAAAATAAGTTATTTTTGATATATTGATGGTGTGTTCATATTAAAAATACCCTATGGGGTGTTCTGAGCTCTTAGAGTGCTTATGGAAGTGGAAGGAATTCATCAGAGTAGTCATATGAGTGTTTAGGTTTAAGTAGTCATCTTGGAAGATAAGGATAATTAAGGAGTTTGATGACATCATATTTCACATGTGTGTAAGTTTTATGAGATTTTTATACATATATGGATTAACCTATTAATTATGATCATGTGTTTCAAATTTTAGGTCATGAGGTTGATCATATAAAAATTTATTAAGGTACAAAGTTGCCCTTCTAGGTAGATTGCAGTGGTTCTCATACATAGCCAAATTTGTATTATCAAAGATCTATGGTGAGCATTTAATCAGGTAATAAATATCTATGGTGAGAAATAAATATGACTAGATAAGGATCTAATAAAGCATATGATACTGTCAGATAGTGATCCAATAATGCATGTGAAGTCAATATGTCCAAGGTTCTTGAGATTGCATGTGCTAGTGACATGTGTCTCAATCATGATGATTTGATAGAAGATCAACAATACATAGGTGTTCATGTAGGTGGAGATCAATAATGTAGTTTGAGTCAAATATTTAATGCTCATAAGGTATGTGGGGATGCCAAGTGGTACAAGAGTGGGGTCTGATAATAATGTGCTCAGAAGGCACGTGAGGGTGCCAAGTTTCTTAATTATGGATGCATGTGTCAAAGATAAATGGTTATCGATTAAAGAGCTAAAGATATGAATCTCCCAAGAAAATTTTTGGAGTGTATTAGATAAATATTTTATGGATCATGAGATGAATACATGTGTCTGAAGCTTTCTACTTTATACAATGACCATTATAATTTGAATATTCAAATTAATAAAGGAAAAACCAGTCTGTATTGTTTTAGATATAAATTTTGATATATGTAGAATTTGATAATGGTGTAACAAGAAAATTTTTAGATAATTACAAGGGATATCTATAAAAATTTGTTTTAAGGTCTTAAATGTCCATATAGATGCATTTATTTTAGTTGGAAGCTAAATATTTGTTTGTTCATAATATAAAACAATGTTTGAGTAAATTTTGCATTTACATAAGAGCACTTTGGCAGGAGTAATCACTTGAAGATGTCATAAGGGTCATGTAAATTGGACCCATGCAGTTTAAATTAATATTATCTTCTTATTTTTCTTGTTGAAGTGTTAAAGGGGTAATAGGTCTCCATGAGACCTATAAGGGCTACTAAGGCCTAATTAAAAGGCGTAGCTGCTTCAGTTTGACTCATGGATGCTATGGCCAACCTATAAAGATGGTATTGGGGTATGTGTTATCATGATATAAGTTTTAAGGGTTAATAAAATTATTATGGCCACCATCTAAGTTGATACTCATGAAGACTCTATAAAGAGTGAAGATCAAGTAATGGTTTCTAGACTTTGAAGTAGATGTGTTGAGAGAGCAGAAGATAGAGATGAAGGAAAGAGATCAAAGGGAGTGTGCTCAATGGATAGAATAAAGTACATAGTATATTAAGGATGATAAAATAATCCTAGAGTAGTCCATAAGGATTTTTTGGATGCATTGATTTTATGAGCAAGTTTGAGGGTGTATGATGAGTTGAAAGAGAGAGTAGAATTGAGCAAGTGTGGAATTGAGTGAAGGAGAGAAAATTTGGAAGAGAAGGTATAGGTTAGTAAGGAACATCAAAGTGTGACAAAGATCATACATTTTTAGCTAACCAATTTGATAAATATGAAGACATATGTTATTAAACCTAATAATTCTAGAAGAGGTTGATTGAGTGAGTAAGCCCTAGAGATTATTTGAGAGAGATAGATGGGTGAAGAAGAGTATAAGAAAGATAAGTCCATCATCAGGTGTAGAAGACATCAAATCAGAGGTGGAGATTATATCAAGGTAGATGAGTGGGTGTTTGGTTTTTGAGGGGGTTAGTTCCTCCTTGTGGGATGGGTGTCTCACTAAATTAAGGGATAGGTGTTCCTTGATCAGTTGGTGCTGGTCTAAATTTGGATCTTATTATTATTGGATTGTAGTCCATTTTGTAGGTTCCAATGGGTTTATTCCCCAAGAGTGTTTCCCATGTAGATATCATGTTATTTGTGTGATCTTCATTATCTTACTTTTTTATTACTATAAATGATATGTATGCTTCATGAATGATAATTTCATTGGTAAAGGGTTTGAAAGGATTTGATGTAAAGTTTAGATTATCTATCATCACTAATTCAACCCCCTTATAGTGATTGTACCTCTAATAATTGGTATCAAAGTAAGACCTTTGTTGCAAGTTTAACCACTTGAAGGTGATCCAAGGTATAATATGTCAAGTCAATAGATGTAGGGTTTCTCTACAAAGCAATCATTGATGTTCAATGGGTCTAATTATGTTTTTTGGAGTACAAGGATGAAAACATACTTCATTTCAATAAGGTTTGACATTTGGCAATATATTGTGGATGGATATTTAGCCCCCCAACCCCTCCAACTAGTGCAACTAATAAGAAGCTATGTGAGATCAATTCTAAGGCAATGAATGCTATCACTTGTGGTATTTTAGAGATTGAGGACACTAAGGTAATTCATTTTAAATCTACCAAAGAGATATGGGAAAATTTTAGATAATTTATGAAGGGGATTCAAAGGTTATGTTGGCTAAGTTATAGACTCACTGAAGATAATTTAAGAGTCTCAAGATGAAGGAAGAATATTATGTGGCATTATTTTTGTAGAGAGTTAATGAGATTATGAACATTATCATAGGTCTTGGAGAGAAGCTTGAAGAAGCTAATATAATGTAAAAGGTATTAAGGTCTTCCTCCCTCAAGTTTGATTCTAAAGTGTTTATTTTATAACAAAGTCATGATCTTACTCAAATAAAGATGGATGAATTGCATGGAATCCTTATCGCCTATGAGATGAGAGTCAATGATGACAAACTACCAAAGAAGGAAGCAAAATTCAAGATAGAAATGAAGTCACATAATAAAATAACTTAAGGTAAGGAAGTCAAGTATGATGAGATATATGATGATGAAATAATAACTTTATTTACAAGTAAATTGAAAATAGGTTCAAGGAAGTATAAGGGTAAGCTCCCCTTCAAATGTTTCAATTGTGGAGAAGTATGACACTTTGCTAATAAGTGACCTCATAAGCATAAGAAGAATAATGATGAAGAGCATGGTAATATCCAAGATGAAGTCAAGAATACATTTAGGTCTAATAAGAGGAAGAAAATATTCAAAAATTTTGATTACAAGAAGTCCTTTAAGAAAATAAGAGTCTCTACACCAATAAATATTTTAGCTCATCAGATGAGAGTTAAGATAGTAAAGATGAAGTCATCTACATGGCTAGGGAAGGAAGTTTCTCATATAAAAAAGAGTCTTCTTAGAGTGATATAGATGATGAAGAAGACAAGGAGGACTATGAGACTAAAATGAGGAATGCTCATGAAGAAGTAAATATTGAGAAGAATACTAACAAGAAGATAAAGTCTCAAATCAAGGACTATGAATACCAGTTTAGTGTGTTTAAGGTAAGAATACATGAAGACACAAAATAACATGAAGATATAGTCAAGCATCTTAGTTGTTAATTGGAAACCCTATTTACAAGCCTAAAATCTAAAGAAAATGAGTATTAAATGTATGTGATTAAAAATGAGTCATTAAAAGCTAAGTTAGAAAAGACATATAGTAATATGAAGTTTTTTGTGATGTTTGAAAAGAGTTAAAGTGATCTAGACAACATTTTAAATAGTCAAAATCATGATAGTGATATAATTGGACTTCGTTACAAAGAAGAACAAAATAATGTAACTCAAGACAAGGTGAAGACTAATGTGAACAGAGATGATTAGACCTTGAGGTTCAATAATCAGTCATGGAATGAAGATGTTGGTAGAATGAAGATAACTCAAATCAAACAACCAAATGCCATGAGGTATGCCAAATTCAATGGTTATTGTTACACTTGAAATAAATTTTGTCATAGGGCTAGAGAGTATAGATTACTTGCTAAGAATGAGTGGAATTATCAATCAAGTGGTGTAAGCAAGGTTGAATGTTTTAACTATCATGATGTGGGACATTTTGAAAAATGTTTTCCAAATAAAGTAAGGAAATTTGAGTTTCCTTCAAAAAGAGTGGTTTGCTAAAATTATGATAAGATTGGTCACATTTATAGGTTTTGTAAGCAAAGGTTATAAAGTCAAAATAAGTTTAATCAAATTCCTAGAGTGTAAGGAAGAAGGCTAGTTAACTCATGGAATCCAAAAGTGGAAAGTGTGAGTCATGATGAGTCTATAGATCCAAGTTGTCTAGTTATTATGGTGGATAATGTTAAAAAGTTTCAAGAATTCTAAGATATCTTATTATCTACTCATGTTATGAATGAAGAGAACAAGCTCAAAGAGAAGTCTAAGATTCTAGTTGAGGCTAGTCCTGAGGTGTGTATAGATCTAAGTGAATATCCTACTATTTTTGAACAAGTTTCATGTGAAGAACATCAATTTTCAATTTTAAGTGATGAGTTATGTCATGAATATTTATTGTCTACATGTATTGTCAATACAAGCTTAGAAGAGAAGGAAAATGTTGTATTAGATGATCAAGTTGTTTCTCTTAAGCCTATGAATAAAAATAAGTACAATCAATTTTATATCTACAATATATATGAGGAGAAGGAATATGAGGAGTTGTGGTCAACTCCTAGTTTCAAATTATTCTAGGATATTGTGGGTTAGGGTGTCTATATCTAGGATTCAAAAGGACACTTGATAGTAAGAAGAAGAATGGTGGATTCTAGTTGAGCTTTGGTTAATGTTACAAGACAAGAAAGCTATTTTAAAAATGTGCTTGGCCAAGGGGGAGAAATAAGTTGTATGAATCTACTCCAAAGTGTTATGATGGAATGATTCAGAGGATATATTTAGGGGCAGTGATCCTAAAGTCAAAGTTTTGGTCAAATCTTTGATGGATGGTCTAGTTGGTAAAATTAATGAAGAATGAAGTCATGTGTGTAAGATCTTCATGTAAGAACTGAAGATCTCTAGGTGTCTAGTCAAGAATGGTGAGTTATCAAAGTCTTCTAGTGCATAGAAAGGTATGTTAATCTTGTTTGAGTGTGCTCAATGTGTGTTCAAGGTTTTTGGTCTTGAAGATAAGAACTTATCAATTTATGTTACTTAAATTTATTGATCAAATGTTGAAATACTGAAGACAAGGTTGATATGGAGTATGAGGAGAATGTGTTGTCACATTTTTTGATATCATAGAGAAGGTCTTAGAGTTCTATATATTTCAAGTTAAGTATGCCATGGAGGTCACAGTGTTCTAAAGATAATATGTTTCCATAAGAGTTTTGACTGAAGTGTGGATAGTGTTGAAGAGTTGTTGACATAACTAGCTCTTTAAGAAGACTTGTTAAATATGTCATGATCCAGATGAAGCATGGAGTTAGGGGGAGCTAAATTAGATAGTTTTAAAGTCTTGAAGAAGTATGCATGATGTGAGGGGGATAATATGTGAAGATGATTTATTCATGATAGAAGTATGAAGAAGTCTACTATAGTTTTGAATTCAAGAAGATTGATATGATGACTTGATCAAACCAAGTCATGTGTTTTGACAAGGTATTAAATCTTCATACATGGGAAAAAAGAGATTATGATTTATGTAGGTAGATATGTCCAAATATTAGTGAATCCCAAGTTTATATTTGTGTATGTCAAATAATAGATGACATGAGATAGAACTTAATGTTATGAGGAGCTTTTTAAGCTCTTTGAGTAGTTTGTCAGGTCAATGATCAAGTTGGCATATTAAGGAAGAGACCCTTTGTCATTAATGTCAAGGGGGGAGAAAGATCATAATGGAGGAGTTAAAATGAGTAAGAAGTCATTATAAGGGTGTTTTTTCATCAATGATAAAGGGGGAGATTATTGAGCATGGTCATTGATGTCAAATAGAGCATGAGATACTAGTGCATTAATGACAAAGAAGTTATGTTTGATATATTTATGGTGTGGTAATGTTGTATATACCTTATTGGATGTTATGATTTCTTATATTTCTTATGTAAGTGAAAGTAATTCATCATAGTAGTCATATGAGTGTCTAGGTTCAAGTAGTCATCTTGGCAAAGAAGGTTGAGTAAGCAATTTGATGACATCATATTTCACACATGTGAAAGTTTCATGTGAATTTTGATACTTGGATGTATTCCCATATGAAATTTGATCATGTGTTTCAAATTTAAGGTCATGAGGTTTAGTGTATCAAAATTTATTAAGGTGTAAAGTTGGCCTTCTAGGTAAATTGCAGTGGTTCCCATACTTAGCCAAATTTGCATTATCAAAGATATATGGTAAGAATTTAATTAGGTGATGAAGATATATGGTGATAAATTAATTTTAATAGATAAGGATATAATAGATCATGTTATCTTGTTAGATAGTGATCCAATGCAAAGATGAAGTTAATATGCCAAAGGCTCCTAAGATTGCATGTACTAGTGACATGTGTCTCAATCAAGATGATTTGGCATAAGATCAATGGCACATGGGTATTCATGTATATGGATATCAATAGTATGATTTGAGTCAAATATTTAATGATTAAAAGGCACATAGGACTGCCAAGTGGGAAAAGATCAAGGTCTGATAGTAATGTGCTTAAAAGGCATGTGAGGGTGCCAAGTGTCTTAATTATGGATGTCTGTGTCAAAGATCAATGGTCAGTAATTAAAGAGTTAAAGATAGGAAGATTTAAAGAATATAAATTATATTATTATATAAATTTTTCAAGGGGCATGAGATGAAGACACATTTCTGAAGCTTTTTGCTTTAGACAATGACCATTGGAATTTGAATATTCAAATTAATAAAGGAAAAACTAGTCTATATTATTTGAGATATTAATTTTGATATATGTAGAATTTGATAATGTTGTGAAAGGAAAATTTTTAGATAATTTTAAGGTCTATCCATAAAAAATGATTTTAAGGTTTGAATATCCATACAGATACATTTATTATAGTTGAAATCCAATTATTTGTTCATTCATTATACAAAACAATGTTTGAGTAAATTATGCATTTATAAAAGAATGTTTTGGTGGGAGTAATCACCTAAAGATGCCATAAGGGTAGTGTAATGTATACCATGAATTTTAAAGTAATCTTATGTTTTTAATTTTCTTTATGAATTGTTAAAGGGGTAATAAGTCTCCATGAGACCTATAAGGGCTACTAAGGCCTAATTGAAAGGCATATCTACTTAAGTATGACCCATGGATGCTTTGGCCACCCTGTAAGGATCGTATAGATATATGTGTTAGCATGATATAAGTATTAAGGGTCAATAAAAATATTATGGATGACCTATAAGTTGATATTCATGAAGATCCTATAATGAGTGAAGACCAAGGTAATGGTTTATATACTTTGAAGTAGATGTGTTGAGAGAGAGCAAAAGATAGAAATGAAGGAAAGAGATTAGAAGGAGTGTGATGAGTGGATGGATTAAAGTAAAAAGTATATTGAGGATGAATGAAGAATCCTAGAGTGACCCAAAAGGGGTGTTTGGATGCATTTCTTGTATGATCAAGTTTGAGGGTGTGTGATGAGTCGAAAGAGAGAATAAAGTTGACCAAGTGTGGAATTGAGTGAAGGAGAAAACCTTTGGAAGAGAAGGTATAGGTTAGTGAGGAACTTTAGAGTGTGATAAATATTAGACATGTTTATCTGATCAAGTTGATAAATATGAACACATAGGTCATTAGACCTAATAATCCTATAAGAGGCTGATTGAGTGAGTAAGCCCTAGAGGATTTCTGAGAGAGATAGATGGGTGAAGAAGAGTGCAAGAAAGAGAATTCTATCATCAAGTGTAGAAGACATTGGATCAGAGGTAGATATTAGATCAAGATGGCTAAGTGGGTGATTGGTTGCCTAAGGGGTTGGTTCCTCCTTATGGGATGGGTGTCTCACTAAATTAAGGGATGGGTGTTCCTTGATCAATTGGTGTTGGTATAAATTTGTATCTTGTTATTATAGGATTGTAGTCCATTTTGTAGGTTCCATTGGGTTTTATTCCCCAAGAGTGTTTCCCATGTATATCTTATGTTATGTGTGTGATATTACTTATCTTACTTATTCATTACTATAAATGTATGCTTCATGAATGATAATGTTATTTGGTTAAGGGTTTGAAAGGATTAGAATTGAAGTTTGGATTATCTAGCATAACTGATTCACCCCCACTCTCAATTATTGTACCTATAACATAATGAAGCATGGTAAAATCACAAAGTATAATAGGACATATGTGCAAAGTATATGATTTTGTCTATTGTATAACTTTTTTATGTATTAAACCTTGTAATCCTAATCCTACAATAGAAGAATGAAAATGGTCTTTCCTTTTGTATATCAAAAGGCTAGAATGTGAAGAGACTATAGATTTTAAAAGACTATATATAACACTTTCCTATAATAGACTATGGTTCTAATGTGTTGATAAAGATTATATAATCATTATATTATGATTTTTAATAATCTTATTTTATATATGAATAATTTGCAGTGAGTCATCTATTTTGATTTAATTTTTTTTATTGAATGTTATGTTGGTCATGTTCCACCTTTTGTTAGCTACTAAGTTATTCTTGCTATTTAGGTGCAACTTTGTATATCATAGATAGTATGTAATAATTTAGTATATTATATGACCTATTTTACTCTCTAATGCATAAGCTATCCCTATAATTAGTATGTTTTGGAGTATTTCCATGAACCTCTGCTAACAATATCTAATAGTCTAGACTGTACTTATTCATCTTTCCCCATATACTCCTGCATGAACTGGTACATTAGTATCTTGAGAATAATGGGGAAGATTGGTTTTTGTATATACATCATTATAAAAGGTGAAGCTTTGAGGGATTGTTTGTGCCTAGCTCTATTTATCCATAGTGCATATTAAAAAAAGAAATGTCATTCTCTTTTTTTGTCTTGTGTTGATTTCTTAATAACATCAATACAATTTTTATTCATAGACTTAGTTACTCCATTTCCTTGGGATAGTAGTTCAAAGATAAATTAATTATGATTTTATTGTCATAGGTTCATTCTATAAATTCAAAATATCAAAAATTTAGACCATTATCATAAACTAAGGAAATGGTTATGCCAAACTTGGTCAATATATTTTCTTCCAAAAACTTGATGACATTGATTACTCTATAATTTTTAGTGGCTATAAATTTTGTCCACCTAGTGTATTAATCAATATATGTGAGGAAAAAATTATGTCCTATTGAGGTATTTGGGTTTATCACCTCAATAAAATCAAGGCCCCACTGGGAAAAGTGGCATCCTTTAATGACTGGCTACAAAGGCATGGTAACATTCACTTCTTCCTAAAAACCTGACACTCATGGCATGTCCTAATGTGATTTTGGGCATCCTTAAATATTATAGGCCAATAATATCCCATCCTTATAATCTTATGATATATTTTTTACTTGATGAGTGCCCACTACTAATATATGTTGTAAGTTGTTTAGGATATCCTTAGATTCTTATTTTGAAATACATATTAGATAGATGCATTCATAGTTATTACTATATAGGATGCATTTATTGATAATGTATTAAACTATTTTTAGCTTGAGGGATCACTTGTACTCTCTATTCAATTCAAGAAGACATGTACATGTGAGTAGGTATTGGATGTTCTATGAGTACCATTCACTCCCAACTACCTAGGTTTCATTAATTTGGTCGATATTGATGTGTGGATCAGTTGTAACCATCAGTTAGATGATTCCATGGCTTCTCACCATCTTTTATAGTTTAATATTAATATAAAACTATTTTATATTTTCCATCCATTTGCCTCTTCTTTCACCCAACTCATTTTGTCCAAGCATGAACTTAACAACTGGGTATAAAATGATGGAGTTTGTTTCATTCCTTAGGTTATAACACCTAAATTTTTTGATAGATTTGATCAAGGAAATATCTTCTTGTTAATCATGGATTATTTTAACTTTTCATACTTTAGATTGGTGCTAATGAAGGCAATGGGATGTTCATTATTTTCCACCTTTTGTGTAAGTACTACAAAAACAATATGCTCTAAAGTAAATGAATAAAGATATAAATATTTCTTGAATCATGGACTAATTAAAAATTGAGCTTGGGAAATTGTAACCTTAATATCCTAAAAATCTTTCTTGACCTCTGTTGTCCACTCGATCTTGGCATATTATATTATCATAGAATTCGATGGATTTAAAATCTCTATAAAAACATAAATAAATTTACTTAAAAAGTTAATCTTTCCAAATAAAGACTTCATATCTTTATTTCTATTAGGTGGTGTCAACTCAAAAATGTCTTGAACCCATTATGGATCGATGGAGATCCCATATTTGGTAAAGATATGACCAAGTATCTTCCCTTTAGTAATTCCAAATATGTTTTTATTTTTATTTAGAGAGACCCCATATCTTCTTCACATATTGAAGTCCTTTTATAGTTGGTCTATGTGATCATCTCTATCTTTAAAAAATATAATAAGATCATCCATGTAGATGATGATACACTTTCCCACCAATCCCTAAAAGGAAAAATCCATTTCTCTATGGAATGTGGATCCCACATTTAATTAGGCCAAATGACATCATTTTATATGTGAAATTTAACCACTTGGTGGTGAAGGAGATATTCATCCTATATTTTACTTCAACTAATACTTGATTATAACCTAAAAATCCATCTAAGAAAGACACCATCTCAGATCCACTTACCATTTAGATTACCTCATCCAAAGAGGGAAATTGATTTCTCTATTCTTATTTCTAACTAGTATGATATTGGCTAATGAGTTCTAATGTCTAATTGGGAAAATTATTTTAGCATCTAGTAGCTTTTATACTTAAGTCCATATGAGAGGTTATAGGATTAGATTCAATGGCCTTTGTCTTTGCCTAAAAGGTTTGTGTTCTAGCTTCAGGGGAATGGTATGAGGGATCACTCTAGGGTCAAAGACTTTCAGGTCATCATATGTCCATGTGATGACATATTTTTACTCTAAAAATAATCAATTCAACCTTTTCTATTTATTTTTGTGCAACTCAAACCCACATTCACAAACTGAGGATGTTGGTGTAGGAATGCTTGCCGTTGCGCCAAAAGGTCGACCTGTTAACGCCCGATACAAACCCCAGATAAGTACCCACGGGAGGCTGTTAGTCCATGTCACGAATCCCTAAGGGGGACGCTGGCGATTAGTCCAACAATCCCCCCCTCAGCGTCACCTGAGGGGATTCGAACCCGTGACCACCGCTCTGATACCAATTGTAGGAATGCTTGCCGTTGCGCCAAAAGGTCGACCTGTTAACGCCCGATACAAACCCCAGATAAGTACCCACGGGAGGCTGTTAGTCCATGTCACGAATCCCTGAGGGGGACGCTGGCGATTAGTCCAACAGTTGGTCAGTTCCTAGATTCCCTCTAATGAAATTTTACTCTATTAATTTGAGCTATGTTTTATTATAGGACTGGGGATCTACATTAAAATCTATTTCCAAGGAGACTATGCCCAAAGGGATGCAATTCTCATGTAGTTTCAAAATGCCATCTAATCTTAAGTATTCAATCTACTTTGACTTAACAAATTATTCATTTATTATATGGGCTTCAAAATATCTAGAATTATTCATGAACTAAACAATCTATTGATCATATTCAAATACTTGGAAATTATTTACATTATCTAGGATAAAAGGGAAAAGAACCAATTCCATAAGAAATTTCTACATCTTTGACTCTTGGAGAGGTGCCAAATTAGTAGTTGAAGCTACTAGTGAGTCTATTGTCTAGTTCTACTCCTTTGGGATGGCATTAATGTTGAATGTCTCAAATAACTCAATCAAGTCCCATGCTTGATGTTTACACTTATTTAAATAAGTGAGTTTTCATTGATATTTGTTCCATATTTAGATAATAATTAGTTTTTAGTCACCAAACATATGTAATTTCATGATATTATATTTCAGTGCAAACTAAAGGCCGAGGATCAGAGCTTCATACTCAGCTCTATTATTTTTTCATGGGAAATACAATATGTAAATAACTAAGTACTAATTTCCATCTATATTAATCAGGGCCACACCAATTATTAAACTATTTTTTTATTTAGCTCCATCAAAGTGAAGAGTCCATAGATGAAAATGACCTTCAAATTCTTATTCATGTAATGCATGTTCTTATCTAGTATTAAACACACACACACATAGACCTACATGTGAAGACATGAAATCCACTTTATTATTGGTGGCATTGTAATTAGTAATCAAATGTTTCATCTTTAGCTCTTGATCCATTTAGATTTGGTTAACCACTCCTTTTGAGGGCATCTATATGTATGAGAAATCAGAGGCCATATACCCTTTCAATATTTTTGACTAATTTGAACTTAGTAGTAAGTTATATGCTTCTAGAATGTCCATAACCAAGATATAATTAGTTTGTTCCACATGTGGTTTAGATGAAAACTAAATGTGCATGTTCAGTATCACCAACACATGAGACTAAGGAATTATCCAATTGTAGGACCACTCTCTTTGACTTATTTGGAGTCAAACCCAACTTATAGAAGACATATATTGACATGACATTAGTTGAGTCTATTGAGTCAATCAAGTATTTGTGTACATTATTTTAGAACATTTAGATAGTTAGAAGAAATTGTGGTACTTTAGGTTTGTATTTATATACCATGATATTTACATGGGCCATCTTAGATTTGTTATATGTCCTCCTAGTCAGAGCTTTACGTATAAAATCTCTTTACTAAGTAATCTAGGTTAACTCATGCTAGGTAATATTAACCTTAATTTTATTCATCTTTTCAACAATGATTTACCCTATTATACCATTTAGTTTTGAAGTCTAAAAATTCTCATCTCTTTTGGGAGGTGGTGGATTATTGTTAGCCTTCAGATATAGAGGATTGGTAGAATTATTATTTAGAGGTATTAAACTAGTGACATATTGCTTAATCCTGAAATTATAGTTATTCTTATCTTGTTGATACTATTGGAAATCAGGGATGTCATTGGTGTTTCCCTCTAGTTCATTTTCATCTTATTTTAGGAATGGATAATCATAGGTCTCAAAGGCATTCACTATGCTTGGATGTCTTGAGCTAGTAGAGGAAGATGGTTTTCCTTGATTTATAAAACTCTATTGCTTGTCCATATCCATCTAAAAGACTTTAAAAGTTTTATAGAACTCGATGTAGTATAGCTCACCATGTTACATAATGTTATCCACATGACATCAATTAGGAAGAGATGATTCCATGATGTTCCTATCAGGTCCCTTATTAGATGTAACTTGGTGTTTTTATTATTTTTAGACCTATTAAAAGGTTTATTTTACCTCTATAATCTAAAGTTTTGATTGGTAATTTTCCCTCTAGTGTTACCCATGAATTTATGCATGCTTAAAAACTCATTAATCAACTTTTGCACCATATTTTTAATTGATTCTAATTCTATTTTTGTAGAATTATAATTGGTACCCTATGTCATAATAATATGAACTTGTATCGAGGATTGATTTAGGTTTTGATGGCTAAGTGTAGAATTGTTTAGGAAGCTTAGATACTAATTGGGTGAAGAATAGGTCAAAGGGAGCTAGTTATACACCAAGTTTTGGTTTTGGGACATAATATTATATTTTACATTCAAATTTGGATTAAAATCTAGGAAAATAAGACTAAGTTTGAGTGGGGCCAAGGGTAGTGACTAAGGATTCAATTTATTATCAATGTTGATAACTTAAAGAGAATCTAAATGTAGTGTAAAAAATTTGGTAGCTATTTAGATAAAAACTACATTCATGGGGTCTAAGGCATTCTTTTACATTTTAATAGCCAATACCACTTCAAATTGGTAAGTAGTTTCAATCCTGCTATAATTTTTTTGAAATATAACATTAAAGGCTTAGATTGGCTCATTAGGTTCTCATTTCATACCAGTAAAATGTTGATAAATAACAAATGCACTAGGGACTTGGATAAACTATGCTAGAATGGTGTCTTAGTAATGGGTTTAAGATGTAGGGTAACCCTCCAGGATATTCAGGAACTAGTCATAGGTCATATCTTGTAATGTGAAGGGAAATAATCTACTAGCCACATATTCATGGGTTATATTCAAGATTCAAAAATAAGTTTTGAAGGCCTTGATATGTTCTTCTATAGTCCTTATTGAGGGATAAAAATAAGGTAGATATTGTTGAGGGTTTTTAGGTAAATCATGCACAACTCTAGCAACAATGTTAGTATAACATCTTATCCAGGTTGAAGCTTGAAGGATAAATTATTGTTGTTATAGGTGAGACATTAGGAGTAACTAAATATGAGGATGCCTACCTAGAGATAACTATTGAACTAGGGGTTCTCTCCTAATTTCCTTATTACACCTAAATTTTTATATGGATTTACAAATGTGGGAATAATAAGTTATTTTTTGAGGTAGACCTGGTTAATATTTTAAGTGCCTCTAGTGTAACTCAAGCAATTATTTTCAAATATAATAGAGGTGGAGGTTTAATCCCTCCTTCGAGTGCTAAATTATGTACATTTTGATGTGGGTTTTATGCAAACCAAAAATACCTTTATGAGGTAACCTCTAACATTTTAGGATCAACAAAATATTTCACTCTAAGGCACAAGTTGTAGGGTATTCAATTTTATAACAACCTGTTGGTGGGATAGCAGTGAATGATATATATTTTTTTACCATGAATGTATTTATTATGAGTGAACCTATATATAATTGAAATGGGTGGAATGATTATTAGTTTAGTTAATGTGGTAATGAATTCCAAAAGATACTCATAAAGATGGAAACAATGGGCATAAAATAGGCCTATGGAACTTATAAGATGAAAACCTTTTAAGAACATCACTTGAATAAGGTAGGATAAGAAATCAAAAGACCAATATCTTTTGTAAGTTACTGTAGAACACTAAAAATAAAACACAATAAGGAATCAAAGGGAACCAAATCACAATAAACTTAAACATGCAAAAATAAAGGTTGTCACATTTGTTAGATTGTTATTACACATATATAAAGGGGTATTATAATTAACATGCAAAAGACATTCAAATATTATATAACTTAAAGTGATTAACTATATTAGAGAGATAATTCATACACAATCAAATAAATACTATGCTATAATGACAACACATCCCACACAGTCCATATAATTGGATAAAAATCAATGTTTTCACATAAAGACTATGCCAAGTAGAACTTATCAAAATTTACTATTTAATCTTAATAGCCAAGATTTTCTTCCCTTTGGAAATGAGAGGATACAGGTATAAATAAGATTTTCATGGGGAAGATCTCATATCTTAATCTAAGTCTAAAAATATACATCCAAAAATATCATTGTATGCCAATCTCATGCAAAGTATGCTTATATAATGTTGATTGCTCAAAACAGAACTCTTCATCTAAAAAATACAACATATGCATGTTATGTAAATTTATAATAAAAGTTTTGACTTTATAAACATGTAAATACACATTTATTTTTATATTGGTGTGGATATGGCACCACTAGCTGAAGAAGGTGAAATAATGGAACTAAATTTGTAGTTGAAGTAGATATTGAAACTATAGATAAACCCATAGTAGAAACTAGAAGTAGGACAAAAGTAGGCCCAGTTTGAGTGTGCACTAGTGTATAATTGTAAAGATAAGTACCTTGGGGTGGAATATGCATGAAAAGAAGTGTTGTATTTTCTTGATTAACTACATCCTTATGAAGATAAAGAGTGTGACTTTCTTGAAAGTTTATGTCATGTTGTATCCAACATACCCCCATTTTTTTAAGAATAGGGACATACTATCTTTTTGAAAAGGTCTAGCCCTATTTTTATAGAATTATAAAATTATGTATTGCAATAAATTCACTATTTAGAAAACCTATGAACATATTATGTTTGAGGATTAACCTATTAATGTTCTTTAGAAACTATGTACATACAAGTCTTGGCTCATCTTGGTCTTTGAAGGATTTTTTTGGCAAGACCCTTCGGTAAAATTAATTGACAATGAAACTATTTTTTAGCAAGAGTATTTGGAACATTCAATCAATGAGTTTTTTTTACTCATCTAGGTCTTAAAAAAATTTATTTGAAAAAATTATTTGGTGGGAACATTGGATATTTTGGTCTTTGAAAAATTCTTTCAGTGAGTTTGTTCAGCTCATCAGGGTCTTTGATGAATTTTTTTGGTGATTTTATCTAGCTCATTTTGGTCTTTGATAAAAAAATTTGTAACTTTTGTCTGAGAGATTCATCTAACTTGAAAACATAATTTTATTTGAATATTTATACTCCCAACCATAGACTACTGAGATCCCCTATGGCATGGTAAAATAAAGTAAAAAAAGTAATTAAATGACACTTATAAAAAGGAAATGATGGGACATTCTTATGAAGCATCAATATTGCCTACATGTCATACCTGCCAAATGAAGTGACAAAGTTTGAATTGAAAAAACAAATCAAAGTTATAGATGTTAGACATTAATGGCACATGAACTAGAAATGAATGTTAAAGCTATATCAAAGCATTATAAATGATGACATTCTCATTGATCTCAATATAAATTTGAACTTAATTACTTCTATGATATCAAGTATTAGCTACCAAAATTTTGAGTGCATGGTATACCCAAGAGAGCTGAGCTATTAAATTAAAAACTAGACTAATATCAACATAGTCAAATAGCAATGCCATATTTATCTAAAACATTCCAAGGAAATCTACCCCAATTAAGATTTTATATCAAGGATTTGATTGAATACAAGGATACATTATTTGAGCCTAATTATTCAACAATGAATACAAAAACTAATCAACACTATGGGAGGTGATACACTAGGTTGATGAGTATACCCACAAAGAGAGCTTGACTTCAACCCAATGATAATTAATTAAAAACCTCCTAGCCTTCAAAAAATAATGGATACACTTTGAAATAGTAAATATATAGGTCATGACATGTATTGACCTCCTATGATACTTATTCCTCACTCAGAAGGGAACAAGAGGCACATTCATACACCATTTAGAACATAAGATAGTCATGACAAGCATCTTGGGTGATGCATTAAAAAGGTATCTCTCTATCCTCATTATATATGCTACTTATGATTTGGATAGGTATTCATATGGAAAAAAGATAAATCAATTGAGAAAACACTAAGTAGATGGATGGTCCCTTAGGAGATAATCAATTTGAAGGACAAGTAGCTAGTGCTAGTGACCAAATTTAGGATGGGAATCTAAATTTGGATCACTCTATTAAATAGGTTATTTGACTATTTGAACATTGAATTCCTCCACCATGAGTATATTTTGTTTCTTGACTTATTAATGACCTTAGAGTTGAGATTCACTCTTGGTGAAGTAATCAATGAAAATATATAGGAGTATTTATTACACAAGGATATGAGGTCCCAGGGAGGCCATTTATACATGATGTCTTACCTACTCAATGTTATCCTTAGCATGGTCTATGTTCATAAGTGGTCACTCTAGATCCCAACTCCAAACTATATCAGGAATTGTATATGTTATTCCTATTATTTCATATATATATACACATATACTCATAACATTGTATGCAGTGTATAAGATGTTTACCCCTAGGTATGGATGGCTATCCATAAGTCCCCTCTACCTAGGATATCTAAAAGCATTACAAATAAACTATTTATTAATGGAAAATACTATTTTTATCTATGTTACACCATCATTATGGTCATATGTTATAAGGTGGCACCCCTACACCTCTTCAAGTATGTGCTTGATAAGCTAAAATAGCAAGAAATTACCTACCAATTATGGTGGGGAATAAATGAAGACATGCAAAAGAGAAAGAATATATACTTTCATGACTCCCACCTCATTATTTGGAGAATGTGATACATAAAACATAAGTATTTCTATGAAGTAGTTAGGTATAGAGAGTATTATTCACTGGCTACATTACTATACAAGGACTAGGATCCACATGGTCAAGTGTAGAAACACATCAGGGGCCTTGGAACTTCTTCTCAGAATGAGCCCTATGACCATGGTTTATTATTTATTAATGATAAGGATAATTCCCAAGTCAATAAATAGGCAAAAATAGTCAATATGAAATAAGACCTCTTAAAAATCATTCAAGGGCAACCTTCTATCTTAATTATGGATGCATAGACTAGACTCACACCAACTAGAGAATGGGATATATCAAATGTTTGGGTTAATAATCCCTCTCAGCCATCAAAGGATCAAGGTTAACCCTCATAAACACCCCCTATGGTATTCAAAGTAGTAAATAAGGAACCATGGGTGCCAAATACCTCACTTGGGGGAACACATGATGACCCCATTTGTCTTGACTCTCTAGATTCTGAGGGACCTACCCAACCAAGTGTTACATCAATCTTAGAGGCTACTATTATTATGAAATTAAGAAAAAATACTTGAGATGCACCTTCCACAACTTGGAAAATAACCATTTATTACAAGAGAAATATAAGGGCTCACCCCCCTCTATAGAGTCTAATTATTGATACACCATCAATAATTAGGGCCATCACAATAGGTAGCTAGAGGTGAATCCATAGATGAGGAGGTACAACTTTAAATATCTAAGATCTTGAGCTTCTAAGACACAAAGGGGAAAAATTATTAAATGAGTATCCATCAGGTGAGAAAATAGCTCCTTTAGTTTCCACTACTCCTATTATGTATTATGTTTCTCCTTTTACTCTTAGAATATTTGATTATATGTCTATCAATCTTGGTTGTCCCCATCCCCTTTTGGTACCCAAGGTGGAGGTTGTTTCTTCTCAACCAAATACCCAACCAACTCTACTTGTCCCTAAGGTAGAGGATAATTCCTTTACCCCTATTGTTCCTACTCCCCTAGTTAGTCTACCTCTAATTATATCTATTGTATCCATTACTATTATTTATACTATGGTTCCTTCTACTACTATCCTAGCTCCTCTAAAGATAAAGGCAACCAAGAAGCCTAGGGGAGAAATAACAAGCCCTCAGCTCCATATTTCATCTACTCAAGTAGGTTTATGAGTGACTCCCCTTATTATTCTCAAGATACTACTGTGATGAAAATAAAAAGGCTGAGAAGTTGAATCTAGTCCACCCACTACCTCAGTATGGTAGAGTGGACTAGTCTATAATAATTTTATCTTCACTTCTTGATCCCATACTTGAATAAACTTTGAAGTAGACATCAAAATAATTATTGGGTTAGACTATAGCTCAATATACTTAACCCACATATACAACCTTGTTATTTCTCCCACAATGTGTAATAGACATGTAGTCAGAGGCTTCTCAAAGGCCAAATCTTATAATTATGAAGTTTCCCACTATAAGTTCCATATTTGAAAAATCTACAAGGAGTATGCAAAGGGTAAGGAAAAGGAAACTAGAAGATGAGACCAGGAGAGGATTCATATTAAAAGAGAGACAAGAGGTATTTACCTTATCCAATAGGAAAAATGGGAAATTAGGGCAATCCTTATACATAGAGGATTTTAAATCCTATTTTGAAACCCATAAGGATGATCTAGTTGAGATACATGAAGGAATGGAAAGAAAAGAGATGGATCAATAAGTAGAGAAAATAAGTGAAAAACAACAAAATGTGCATGTTACCATATAGATAGAGATAGATTTGAAAAATGTTGTATTGAGGTTGTATAATATCTTAGAAGTTATTATTATAATGAGAGGAAAATTGACATCTCAAAAACTACTAAATTTTTTAACTCTTTTAAATGAGATGAAAATAAATTGAAATTTATTATTCTATATACCACTAGTAAGTCCTATTCCCACCTTAATCTGATGGAACCATTAGAAGATACAAATGCCCTTAATTTGGTAGTCATCTGGATACAAGATGATAGAGAATGGATCATAGTAGATGAGGCAATAATGCTTAAATATGTAAAGCATGAAACTCTTATTTTTCATATTTTGGAGATTTTAAGGCTCTCATAGGCTAGGGATTCCATGGGTAGGCTCATCAGCAAGGCCAATTTTGATCATATCCTCTAGTGGGTTTCAATAAGTTTCAAACATAACTTACAAGGAATGACATTAGAATAAATAAAAGCTAAGCTTAATTTTGTAAGGAAAAAGGTCATGAAGGTTGAAATCTTCAAAATTAATTTCATAAATACAAACACTAAGCATGCAAGGATCATTGAGCAAGTCAATAGGGTGCATAGACACCCATTACTAAATATGGACATTATCAAGTACCAACATGACATTAGTGACAATCAATATCAAGTGTTGGAAGAAAGGAATTTTTTTTTGCTATAACTTCTAATTCAACAACTTCAATGCCTCTAAATTCAATGCCTCCAGCCATCAACAGTGCCACAAAAACACCTAGTAATCCTTAGTTGAATGATAATCTTATATGTATACATGTAGATAATACATGTATAGTTTACTTTTACTTAGCCCATACATGTAAATTTTTTCTAAACTCTTTGTAAGCATACACAAGTTGCATTACATTATACATGCCAATTGGTTTTGACGTAGTAGTATTTAACTATAAGCATGCACACATACAATTTTGATGTAAAAATTAGAACTTAGGTTATAATTGCATAATGTAACTATGAGTTTTCATAGACTTGGAGGATGAGGTGAACCATCTCCAAGTCTATATATTCATGTAATTACACCTTCCAAAAGGTTATAATTTTTATCAATACAGGAAGAAATTAGTTTTAATTATCATGTATCTGCATTAGTTTCCTTTCCTTCCATCTATGTGTTACTGAGGTTTTATTTTCTTGGTTGTATTAATATATTAATTTGAATTTTTCAAAATATACATATAGTTATGGTTGTTATCATTGATGTATGTTAATCTTATATGTGAAAAATCTATTTAAAGTTAGTATATTTAACTAATTATTGAGCAATTGGTTTAAATTATGTTAATATTTTGAATTGTGCATGAGTGTTTTATCTTTGGTATAGTCCTATAAGTGTGTGCCACAAATGCCTTATATACCTTCCTAGTTTGAGCTATAATATCCCAACTAAGGCTATGAAATAATAACTCTAAAGGGAGTAACCTTCAGTTGAGACCATTAAGTTTCCTCTACTATTTCTCCATACTACCTAAATATGTTTACCTATGAGTGTGAAACAACTAAAAATAATAAGCATTAGTTATGGAAACACTTATCCAATAAATTTAATAGCTAAGGAAGTGACTCAAGATCATATAACCTTCTTTTCTACTCTACCCTTCCCTCCTTTTTAAGTTTATTTAATCGAGACCTACCAACTCTAGATTTGGTACCACCCATCTATCCCACTCATTTAGGTTTTGATTTTTTTACTAAGATTCATTTCACTTCAATAAAACTTGATTAATAACTTACATGCTCTTTTTGATACTCTATCATAAGGTGTTTTAACCCATACCTTCAACTCATGACTTGGAATGAAGTTTACCTCCATTGAGATTATAAAATGTTAGAGGCTACCTCATCAAAATCTAAGGATGTGCATAATACCCACATCAAAAAAAAAAAAAAAACTAATACTATAAGGATGGCCTCTTGTGTGTCTTCTCTAGTGAGAGGTTATCCCCTATGTTGAGTTACATTAGAGACACCCAGGAGAGTTATTAGATCTAGCGCTCAAACTAGTCTTTTGGTTTCTCTCTTATCAACACATTGAAGGCCTATATATATATATATCAATTGTTCCTAATATACCTAGGGATATAACACTATCTCTAATATGAAATTAACATCCCATCAATCCTCTTATGGTCTAAAAATAACCTTGGTTAGTTAGATATACCATTTCCATCCTAGGAGATGTGCATAATTTATCCAAGAACCTATAGAAGTATCTACCTTATTTTTCCTCTTTAGGAGGAAGGACTATAGAGGAACACATCAAATATTTTAATGCTGATTTGAGATTAATGAATGTTATTAATGAATATTTTTCATGTAGGATTTTCCTATTTACCTTGTAGGATGATTCCTATGATTGGTACCTCAACCTTCAATAGAAATCAATCACTTTTTAGAATGCATGTTAAAGTATGTTTCTTACCCAATTTGGACAAGTTACCAGACCTAGACTAGTGTACCCAAAATTCACCAACATGAAGAGGGATATTAGAGCTAATTCAATATTTTAACACAAGATTAAAGAATATGTACACTTGGATTAACCTAGAGCATATACCAAATGGAGCATTGTTGTTAGATATGTATAAAAATGTCTTAAACCCAATGACTATAGTGTTCCTACAAAGATATTATACTAAAATCACATTAGATTTAACATATAAAGAGGCTATAGATATTAATATAAAATTTAATCCTCAAAAACCAAGCACTCCTAATATCAATGTTGGTTTTCTAGCCTTGAATCTAGGTCCTTATATTAATCAAAATGTTCTTGCTTTCAACCAAAATAAATTATATACACTTCCTCCTTTAATGTAGTAAATGCCTAATTATAACTATGGATACATAAAAAATCAATTTCAGATTAATATTCATCATCAAAACCAACATTTAATGCCTTTTATTACTATATTTGCACAAGGAGCTGATTTTACCAAAGCAGAACTAGATTCCATCCAAAGAATGGTCTAGAAATTAAGCAATGACTTCCTAAACATGTAAAGGAAGATGGATAACACTATTTCCATAATAATAACCAAAATTGTGGGTTTTAAAGATAAAATAGGCCCTTCAATTGATATATGAAAAATATAGAGAAACAACCTAATAAGTTTCCAAAGATCAACATAGTAGAAACGACTCTGCCCAATTGGTGTAGATTCAATAATACATTGCAACATGGTAAAATTAAAAGTTTTGAATTATATGAAAGGTTTGAGATATTTTAGAGGGAGATGATAAGGCAAGACTTAATGAATAATCCACCATATTTCCACCTAGAAGTTGGTTATTCAAACACCACAATGGTATTTGAAATCCATGAGTGCTTATTCCTAGGAGAAGACAAAAATGAACTAGAGGAAAATTTTGATGAAATACATTCTTTCCATTATTATAAAAAGGGTAATTGAAATTTGAGTAAAAATCAACCCCTCACAATGTCTACTCCTTTGAATAACACTACTATTCCACCAAATCTAAGAGTCGACAACAATACACCTCCCCAAAAAGGGAATGAACAACCCCAAAATAAAAAAGAGTAAAGAAAATGAGGGTATAACATTGTTAAAAAAATGAAGAATATTAAATCCAACATTACTCTTCATGAATTGGCCCATATCACTAAACAAAAGGGGCTCTTATAGAGGTCTATTATAGGGAAGGAAACTGTAGAAAATACAAAGGCTACTCACACCAATGTCATATACAAATGTAAACCAGAAGTCCCACCTTTTTTACAGACTGTTAGATCATTAAAAAATAACATCCATAATTGTTTAGTCAATTTTGTATCTTTATCCATGGTGATGCCTACTTCAATTTTCTAAAATTTGGGTTTAACTCCAAGCCCATTGAAGAAGATGATTTCATATCTAGATAAGAATATGGTGCCTTTAATAGGAGAAATGAATGATGTACACATATAGGTAGCATTTTATATATGAGTAAAAATGATAATTAACATCCTAGTAATTGATATTCTAGAAGGATGTAGACTCCTCCTCAATAGGGACTGATCAAAGATGATGAATGGGTATGTAGCAATGAAATTCATCATATCTAGTCACCATGGAGATGTATTCTAAACAAGATTTAGATTGATAAAGAATAAAGAATGAAACACCCAATTAATAAATACAATACAAATAATGAAGAATTAATTTATAAATTTCCTAACCTTAGGATTTATACCTTTACTATGCAACATGAAGTGTAGGAACTAGAAGTTTGGGGAACTTCCCAATTATGGACTCTCCACTTTGATGGTGTAAGATCCAAGTAAACATAAGGTGTTGGCATTGAATTGGTAGATAAACAAGGTGAGAAATACTTGGAAACATACAAACTAAACTTCCCTTGTACCAATACTAGAGTGGAATATCAGGCATTAATTTTGGGATTACATTTTACTCTAAAACATAATGTCAACCAACCACTAATTTATGGAGATTTAGAATTGGTAGTTAATTAGGTCAAAAAAAATACTGATGTAAGCTATCACACCTAAATAGGTACAAACACAAATCCTAGGATTTAATTGAATCTTTTAAGGCCTTCAACATAGTTATTATGCCTAAAGATCAAAATTAAGTTATCGATTCACTGGTTGCTTCAGCTACCAATTTGGCACCCTAGAAGAATATAAAGTACATAGATTCTCCATTGAGCTAGTACCTTCTCCATTTATTCTAAATAAGATGGAAAATTTCTAAGTCTTTGATGATGACTAATAGATTGTCTAGTTCTTGACTAACTGAGGGCAATTTAAGCCTCAAATCATTGATGAAAAAGAGATCAGTTACCTATACTAAAAATAATTAGGGGAATAACGATTCATTTAGCTAAAGGAAAACTAACTCCTTATAGGAATGGTTTACTTGGAGTGGACATTTGATTTGGATCCTCAAGCATAGTGGTAAAGGCAACCAAAATTAAATTAATATAAATTAAAAAAAAAGAATCTAGGAGATGAATATAACCCATGCTATGTTAACATTAGTCTTAGCTACACTCTAAAGGAAAGGTAAAGGGTGAAGAACCTACTCACCCAATATAAGGATATGATTGCATGGACATATGAAGATTTTCAACTCAAGGATCATCACCCATACAATCCCACTAAATTTGGAACTTAAACCATTCAAGTAAAGACAAAGGCTAGTAAATCCCATCCTAGATCCTCTTATTCATAAGGAAGTGAAAAATTTATTGAGTGAAAATATAGTTTTACCTATTAGACATTCTACTTGGGTGGATAATTTCTTTCTAGTTAGGAAGAAGAGTAGGAAAATTAGAATCTATGTTGATTTTATAAAATTGAATAAAAATTCTAAGAAAGACAATTATCCACTACCTTCCCTAGACAAGGTCATCCAAATAATGAGTCCTTCAAGAATAAAGTCCTTCTTAGACATATTTTAAGGATAAAACCAGGTGTTGGTAGAATATGAATTCAAATTAAGATATCATTCACCATAAAGTGGGGTACTTATGCATATAAGAGGATGAAATTTAGCATAATTAACATAGGTGACACCTTTCAATGAGCCATGGAACATGCATTCTAGGTGATGATAAGTAAATGCATAATTATTTACATGGATGATCTCACATTTTTCTCAAAATTAAGGATTGGTCACATGAGTTACTTGTAGTTAATCTTTGAAAGATGCAAAAGGTTTGGCATTTTATATAACCCCAAGAAGAGTATATTGGGCATCACAAAATGCAATCTCTTGGGTCACATCATCACCAAATATGGAATTACAATTGACCTAGATAGAATTCAAGGGATATCAAAAATTACATTCCCAAATAGCAAGAAGGAACTAGAATATTTATTTGGGAAGATAAACTTTGTGAGAAAGTTTATATTAGGATTTGAAGAAATTTTTAGACCTCTAAATGTAATGCTCAAGAAAGATGTTATAGTGGAATGGAAAATAAAGGCCTAAAAGTCTTTTCAAGAAATTAAAGATGCAATACTTTAGGCCCCTATGTTGATAATTCTAAACTTCACTAAAGACTTCTTCTCTTATTCATTCCCGTTATAACATACTATTGCTACTGTTATCACCTAAAAGAAAGATGAAAGTGAGCATCCTATTGCATTCATGAGTACAAACTTGAAAGAGGTAGAACTTCAGTATTCCATGATAGATAAACAAATCTTTGCCCTTGTCAAAGTGGTAAATAAATTTTGACATTACATCCTAAGGAACAAAACCATAACCATTATACTATATCCTATTGTTAAGCTCACTTTGGTGCAAAATGAATTGGGAGAATGTAGAAGAAAATGGATGGAAAAATTGTAGGAGTTTGACATAGAAATCAATCCTGCCAAGATTTTTAGAGGTCAAGGCATCATTCAACTCATGACTGAGTCTAACCCATTTATTACCATTAAAGTTTTTTATGAAACTAATTATCTAAGGGAGACTGGTATACTAACATTATCCAATACTTACTCATAGGTACTTCCTCTCTATTTCTCAAAAGAGAACAAAGTAGAGCATTGAGACTCAAAGTGGCTCATTACATGATAAAAACTGGATCCTCTATAAAATGAATTATAAAGGTATCTACCTAAGATGTATATCAAAAGAAGAATCTCAAGAAATTATGGAAAATTTTTACCACAAGATAGGTAGTGGTTATCCTTTTAGAAACACCACCAGCCATAAAATCCTCATAATGGGTTATTACTGGCCAATAGTATTAAATGATGCACATGTTCATGTTAGAACATACCATGAATACCAAGTCCTATAAAAAAGAGAAGTACACATAGTAATGACTTTAAATATTGTTATTGAAGGAAGACCATTCACTTAATGGGGCTTGGACTTCATTGGCATCATTAATACCAATTATTCAATTAGACATAAACTTGTACTCACTGCCACATATTATTACACATGATGGAATAAATTAGTAGCTAAAAGAGATTCAAGAGTATAAGATGTAATCAAATTTCTAGAGGAGAATATCATAACTAGATTTATTACCCCCATTTCTCTAGTTTGTGACAATGGGCCAATATTATAATCAATTAAATTCACTAAATGAGACCATAATAATTGAAACACCATCAGGTCATCATCCAACCATTACCTACAAGGGAATGGATTGGATAGATCAACAAATAATAACCTAATCAACACCATTAAAAATTCAATATAATACAAACCTAGAGATTGGCATAATCTACTAAAGTATGCACTATGGGTTGATAAAATAAGATACAAGTAGGAACTCAAGGCCTCACTTCACTTACTGGTCTATAGGAGACAACTAATTTTCCCAATCATAATTAAATTTAAAAAATATTAATTTATGTAGGAGTACATAAAACCAAGTGATAAGGTGGAGTCTTGATTACTAGATATAATAGAAATGGAAGACTCAAGGACTGAGGCCTTACAAAATTTTACTAAACATCAGGACATAGTCAAAAGGTGGTTTGATAGAAGATCAAAATTTATAGCATTCAAAATATCTGACCTAGTACTTCTATGGGATAAATCTCATGAAAAGAAAGGACAACATGACAATTTTACTCCATTATGGATTGAACCTTATCAAATTTTAGAGATCTTCGATAACAATGTTCTCCATTTGAGGGACCTTCAAGGCAATGAGATGTCATATCTAGTCAATAGATAGATTTTGAAGCATTACTTTATGGTTGTATCATTTGGGATGTCCCTAAGTAACAATATATGTTTTGTTAAGAATATTATTGGAATAAATCAACTACTTTAGTAGGATATATTTATTTTTTTCATAAAATAGATTCCCTGCTTCTTAAGTTAGCTTTTCCTATTTTCAACATTTTATTTGATAGTTTAGTTTCTTACTTTCTAGACCAAAAATTATTCTTTGTCTTTTGGAAATATAATTGGCTTATCCTAGTAGTCTCAAGTAATTTTACAACCCATTGGACTTCCTATAACATGTTCAAAATCTAAAGGATCATCTTGTGGGAAAACACTCCAAAAAAATGTAAACCAACTTGTTTACTTGTAGTATTTTTCACCCTTATATTTTAGATTCTTAGAATTTAGGTATATGATATAAAAATTAATCATGGTTAAGCTACCATTGAATAATTCAATTAAGAATATAAAGGCTGCTCTCATTACTAAATACAATTTTAAAAAAAATTTACACTTTTTTAAAAAAAAATCTCACTTTCACTAGATCAAATTCACCTATCATGTTAATACTTGTTTGAATAAATAACCATTCATATGGGTGTAGATGAAAGGAATAGTCTGATAAAAAATTATGCTTTTATGTATACCAGTTCACTATGGTTTCTACTCTACCTCTTCCAACAATATTCTATAAAAGAAAAATATAACAAAATAAGTATCAAGGCATTATAAAAAGAGTGATCCAACAAACCTAAATAAAAATACAAAGGTGATCAAAATATCAAATTTTGAAATAAGGTTAATGTATCATGCCTCATGTAAAAATATAAGAGGAAAGAGAAGGAACCCATGGTACATTTTTCATGGATATGGATGCCTATCTGGTAGTAGAGCAATGTTAAAGCTTCCCTAGTTTTCAAATGTAATTTTCTTGAAACCATAATGAAACATATAGTTATCACAAGTCTCTGCTAAAGTCCTCACAACAAGGGTAAAAGGAAATCATTTCCTCACACATAAATCATGTGTAAATTACGAGGAAAGTATGTTGTATGTGGTTTTTAGGAGTCTCTTTTATGTGTCTGATTTAATTATTCTTTATGAAGTGGTTCATATTTGATCTAAAGTTATTACAAAAAATTCTAGGTTCTTAAATATTTGAGAGTATTTCCATTGAAATTCACCATTTGTTGTATCCAACATACCCCCATTATTTAAAAAAAATAAGGACCCACTATGTTTCTGTAAAGGTTTATCCCTATATTGATAATCTTCTAAAGAGAAAGCTTTATGTATTGCACTAATTTCACTATTCAACAAACTTATGAACATGTTTTATTTAAGGACTAACTTATTAGTGTTCTTTTGGAATTTATGTATATATAGATATTGGATCATCTTGGTCTTTGGAGGATTTGTTTAGAAAGACCCTTTGATGAAAATATTTGACATAAAATTGTTCTTTGATGAGAATTTTTGGAACATTCATTCGGTGAGTTTATTTTCTCATCTAGGTATTCAAAGATTTTGTTCAATGAAATTGTTCAGTAGGAAAATTGGATATTTTGGTCTTTATAAAATTTGTTTAGTGAGTTTTTTTATCTCATTATGTTATTTAGTGAACTTTTTTTTGGATTTTGTTTGACTCATTTTGGTCTTCAATAAAAGTGTGTAGAACTTTTGTTTTGAAGATTTGCCTACCTCATAAACACTATTTTAACACTATATCTTGACTCTTGACTACTGGGAGCACCTATGGCATAGAAAAATAAAGTGAAAAATTGATGAAATGACACCTATAAAAAGTAAATGATGGGTAATTCCTAATAAGCATCAATAGTGCCTACATGGAATACCTCCCAAATGAAGTGGCAAAGTTTGAATAGAAAAAAATATCAAGGTTATAGACATTGGACATTCATGGTGCATGAATTAGAAATGAATGCCAAAGTTATATCAAAGAATTAAAAATGATGAATTTCTCATTTATCTCAATATAACTTCAAACTTAATTTATTCCATACTATCAAGTCCTAACTACCAACATTTTGAGCATATAGTATACCTAAGAGAGCTAAATTGTTAACTTGAAAACTAGACTGATATTGACACAGTATAAAAGCAATGACATACTAATATAAAGAATTCTAAGGAAATTTTCCCTTATAAATTTTTTATATTAAGAATTTTAATAAATACAAGGATACATTCTTTGAGCCTATTGTATTCAACAATGACTACAACTATTCAACACTATGGGAGGTGATACACTAGGTTGATGTGCATACCCACAAAGAGAGATTGAATCTAGCTCAATGATAATTTGTTGTAGACATCCCCACCTTAAAATTATAAGGGTTAAAATTTTCAATAACAAATCCAGAGGTCATGCCATGTATTGACCTCCTATGAGACTTATTCTTCATTGGGAAGGTGATCAAAGGCACATTCCTGCACCATTTAGAACATAAGATATTCATGTCATGCATCTTAGTGATGTGTTTAAAAGGTATCTCTCTTACCTATTTTATATTTTAGTTATGATTTTCATAGGGTAGTCACATGAAATAAAGAGGAATCAATTAAGATAACATTAAAAAATTAGATGTTTCTTGTGGAGACCATCAATTTTAAGGATAAGCAACCAGTGTCAATGACCAAATTCAAGATGGGAATCTAAATTGGGATGACCCTTTTGAATAGGTTATTTGGATATCTAAGCATCTAATTCCTCTACCATCAATGAATTGCATTATTTTACTTACTAATAACCTTAGAGTTGTCATTCATTGTGAGGGAAGTAATCACTGCAAGGTTGTGGGAGTAGGTATTACATAAGGATAAGAGGCCCTAGGGAGGATATGTCTAAATTATTTATATCTCTTTGACACTATATTAAACATGGTTTATGTTTATAATAGGTCATTATGGAGCCTAGATCTAGATTGTATCAATAACCATATATGTGACTCATATTCTTTCATGCACCTATACACATACACTCATAACATTGTAGATATTGTATAAGATGTCTACCCCTAGTTATGGATGATTATCCATGAGTCACCTCTACATAGGATATAAAAAATCATTATGTATACACTATTGATTAATGGATATTACTAGTTATATCTAGATTACACTATCATTATATTCAAAGGTCACAAGGTGGAACCCCTATGCCTCCCCAAGTATATGCCCGACAAATTATTAGAGAAAGTAATTGCCTACTAATTATGGTGGGGAATAGATGAATACACACACAAGAGAAATAAGAGATAATTTCATGGCTCCCACCTCATGATTGGTATAATTTACTATGTATACAACAAACATTTCTATGAAGCAGGAAGGTATAAAGAGTATTATTCATTAGCTAGATTATCACATAGGGATTAGGCTCCACATGGTCAACTATAGAAACACATTAGTGGCATTATAATTTCCTATCAACATGATCCCTATGACCATGATTTAATAATTATTAATGCTAAGGATGATGACTAAGTTAAGGAATGTGAATAAATAGGCAATTTGAAAGAAGACATCTTAAAAATCATTCAGGGATAGCCTTCTATCTCAATTATGGATGCACAAACTAGACTCACACCATCTGGAGGATGAGAAACATTACAATTTTTAATTAATAGGCCCTATAAACCATAAAATTATCAAGGAAACCTCTCATAGACACCTGTTATGGCACTCAAAGGATTAAATAAGGAACTAGGGGTGCCTGATACCTAACTTGGGGAAGCATAAAGATGACCCCATTTGTATTGACTCTTCAAATTTTAAGGTACTTACCCAACCAAGTACTAAATAAATCCTAAATTTTGATACTATGGTGATAACAAACACAACCATATGGGAAGAAAATTACACAATTGGGAATATACTTATTTGTTACAATATAAATTTGAGGGCTCATACCCCTCCATAAAGTCTAGTTATTGATGCACCATAAAAAAAAAGGCCATCAAAAGAGGTAGTTGTAGATGAATCTAGGGATGAGGAGGAAAAACTTCAAATATATAAGATCTTGAAACTCTAAGACACAAAGGGGAAAACACTATTACATGAGTAGTCATTATGTGAGCAAGTAGCTCCTTCAGTTTCCACTACTCCTATTATGTCTTATGTTTATCCTTTTTCTATTAGTAAATTTAATTGTGTCCCTTAGTACTAGTGGTCCCCCTCCCATTTTGTTACCCAAGGTAGAGGGTTTTTTTCTCAACCAAGTGCCCAACTAACTCTGCTTATCCCCAAGATAGATGATTCTTCCTTTACCCATGTTATTCCTACTCTTGTAGTCAGTTTACCTCCAATTGTATATAATGTATCCATTAATTTTGTTTTTACTATAGTTCCTTCCACTACTATCTTATATCATCCAAAGAAAAATAAAAAGGTAACCAAGAAGCCCAAGGGACCAGTAACAAGCCCTCAACTCCATGTTTCATCTTCTCATCTAGGTTTATGAGTGCCTCCCCCTAGTTACTCTAAGGATACTACTATGATAATAATAAATAATGTTAATATGAAGAAGCCAGTATATACAATCAACCCACTACTTTAGAATGGTAGAGTGGACTAGTCTAAAATAATTTGGCCTTCACTTCTTGATTCCCTACTTGAATAAACTTTGAAGCAAACATCATGAGATTTATTGGGTGAGACTACAGTTAAAGACACTCAACCTAGAGATACAACCTAAATAGTCCTCCCACAGTGGGTAATATACATGTAGTTAGAGGCTTCTCAAAGGCCTAATCTTGTAATTATAAAATTGACCACTATAAGTTACATATTTGAAAAATCTACAAGGAATGTGAAAAGGGTAAGGAAGAGGAAACTAGAAGATGAGATTGGGAGAGGGGTCATATTGGAAGAGAGACAAGGGGTATTTACCTTTTCCAAAAAGAAGAATAAGAAATTGGTGAAATCCATATACATAGAGAATTTCAAATCCTATTTTTAAACCCATAAGGTGTTCTAGTTGAGATGCATGAAGGAACTAAAATGGACATAAAAGAGATGAAATAAGGGTTGGAAATTTAGCCTCCTAAAGCCAAATGCCAAACCCTATAACAAAAAAATTTTCATGACACCACCCAATCCTACACATGGTAATATCTTTAGTGATGATGTCTCCTAAATATCTTTTTGAAGTCTTTTAACACTGTTAGAGGTGTCATAGACTTTATTTGTGACCATTGTATGCCCTATATGTCTTGGGTCCTTAGGTGATATGATATATCATCATAATGGTATTTGAGTAATAAAGGGAGTGCCAATATGTCTTATAGGGTCTAATAAATAGTCTTAAAACTATTTTATGATATTAAGGATCTTTTGACAAAGTCAAGGTAATTTGACAAGTTTGAGGTTATTGGTTCTCATGGTCTATGGGGTTTTTTCAATCCATTCCTTATGAGAGAGGATTTATAAGAAATGTGAAGCATGTCTAAACCTTTATCAAAGTAATTATATGAATGTTTATTGATGTTTCAATGTTCTTGTCCATGTTTTATCCATTTAAGCATTTAAAAACCTTCATAACCCTACGCCCCCCACCACCAAAAAAAAAACATCAAGTGAACCTCAAATGCCTCACATAGGTCTATATTCAATTATATAACCTTGGGAAACTGGTTTTTTAGGTTTATCATTGTTTGTAAATTTCTTTAAAGGATTTAATATCCATTATAAAACCATCACTAGGTATTTTCACTTGATAAAGTTTCACTTTAGGGGTAAAATCTACCTCCCTACTCATAGATTAGACCCCACACATGCCAAAAGGTGCCTCTTTACCTTCCATATCATACCATTAGTTTTAAAAATTTATTTAACTCATGTTTTCCCTCTCTTCATCCTTCAATAGTGGTACAAGGTCATAAATATGAAAAAATGAAGGAAAAAGGTATTTTCAAATGTTTTTTGTAGGTTGCATAGACTTGTATAGTTATTATGTATAGAGGGGAGTCAAAGGTTATAGGTGGGTATATTATAAGTGTCTTTGTAAATTTTCATGGCAAAATTATTCAAAAGAAGCTCAAAACTAACCCTTATACTCCATTGAGCTCCTTCATGGCCTTCGATAACCTTTTATGTTTGTAGATGGTAAAAACATGAGAGAAAAGATCAAGATATAAAACTTTGGGGAAATGAAGTGGGTCCTTTAACCTTATTATTCATGTAAATTTTATACAAATCTATTCCTTGTGCTCTATGAACAAATGCTAATAATTTGGTCACTACAATGAGCTTATCCATCTATGTATGGTTTAAAAGTACAATAGTTTTGGTGCATATTGGAATTATTTATGAGAATAAATATTTTTTGTGATATATAATTACTAATAGATAAAATACATCATCATTCACCCATGGTTCACATGCGTGACGTTAGGGGATCATGAATCATCCAAGTTTCTTTAATTTGTAGATTGCATGCAATATTGCTCCTAGTGGTAGATTTTTTAGTCCAATAAAATGGAGGTGATTGGTGTTTTAAGATGTATAATGGAATACTTGAATATTTAAATACTTTATAAACCTATAAAACTCAATCATGACACTAGATGATCAAATAGACATTTCAAATCTTACTATAGTGTGACTATCATGTACATAATGTTTCATCCCTTATAGGTGTGAATAAGAGGGTTTAAGGAAACATTAAGGTAAATTTTAATGATCACTAGAATCACCTGATGATTCATGATATATGGTGTTATAATCATATTTCTCACTTCCCTCTACTCAATCCTATTCTCATCTCTGAGCCCTTGAGAAACCACCCTCCATAGAGCTACCCATAGGTCTTGTGCAATTTAAGGAGAGGAAGTTGGTCATTAAGATGAAGTATAAAAGGTAAAAAAACCTTAGTGAGGGGCCATATATCTCTATGAGAAGAGTATAAATGTAAATATCATGGCCTAAGACAATACCAACATACCAATCCTCTCTCATAGGAGTACATATGGTCTAGGCCTAGAGAGTCACCTACAAACATGATTATAGGTGAGGAAAACTTGAAAAAAACCCTATGTTGAGAGTAAATAAGATAATAGGGATACTAGGAATTTTCATATTAATGGTATCAATATTCACCATATGTTTTTAACCTTAATATGACTAAGAGTCTTGACAATACTAGATAGATGAAGTGAACAATCTATAAAAAAACATTCATAATCATGATCCAAGATCACTACCTATAGTAGAACCTACTACAGAGAGTTAAAATGGAAATATTATGAATATATGAATTTAGGATGATTTTTAAATCATGAGGACCTTGAAATATATCATATTGATTCATGAAGATATAATTATAAGATAAATAGGGGTAGATAAAGCTAACACATCTCTAGCACCCCAAGTTGACAACCTAGTCAAGATCTCAATAGAGGCAATGATATAACTCTAGGTTTGGAAGGACCTAATAGATGATAAGGTATTCAATAATAAAAATTTATTTAGATAAATTAATATATATTTCAACAAAATTTTGATATCACCAAAAGAAATAAAGAAACATTACATCATCTCTCAATCTTGTGCATGTAAGCAACTAACCTATAGTAAACACTTACAAGCCTAATTGTGAAGGGAAGGATAGGTTAAGAAAATAAACACATCATAAAGTGTCTTGAATACTATGAAGATAAATTTTTTGAATAATTTCATGGAAAAGTTGTGATGTGAATAAGGATAAGGTTACCATCAGAACAAAACTCATCTATATAGTCTTGGTAGACTCAAGACCAACTATAGGTAGGATCCCCATATAAGAAGATGAAGGTGTCAAAAACCTTACATGGTGATGGAGAGAAAAGGTTAAGTAATTATTATTCTTGTTTCCAAGGCTCTAAATACACCTTTCCATGATCTAGTCCTTTGAAACATCAAGGAATCCTTGATAATACCAAGCAAATCTAATTGAGACATACAACCAAGTAGGTAGGCCAAGTCATTAGGCAAAATAAAAAGGCAGGAGGGAACATACAGGAGTTGAGATGAAAAATTATACTATAACCTACCAAATTATCTCATTGATTTTTTGAATGTTTGGTCATTTGAAATAGAGTCAGACGTGGATGGCTTAATTAGGCATACATATGTAGTGATAGTCAAGGACCATGAAAGGAAAGAGAGTTGAGTGAGAACCTTGTAGATCAGTGAGGTATTAAGTGAAGTTGAGTTTATTTCTTATCCTCATAAGAATATTTTAGTATTTCACATTGATATGTTTCAAATTTCAATCCATAAATCAACAAAGACTTCACGGAATACACATGATTACTAAGATATAATAGGCCCAAGTAGGCCAATGTGTTAAAAGTGGAAGCTCAGGTAGGTTAGGGGATTAATGGAAGACTATGAGAACCTAAAGAATGATTTATGGAGGAAAATTGATGTCTATAAGATGTTAATATCCTTAGGTAAAGTATAAAAGTCATTAAACTCAGTCACTAAGGGATTTGTAGACATGACTACTTGTAAACCCCAAGCTAATAGATGGGAATGTGTAAGGGAGATAATTGGGAAAGAAATGACCCTAAGTATGTTGATAGGCCTTGAGATAATGTTGTATGGTAGTTAATAAATCCATAAAATCCACATTAGATAAGGAAATAAACCACTCAAGTTCCTTACTAGTCCCAAAAAACTTAGACTGATAGTAAACTGCTATCTACAAGTAGGCACATGAGCAAATGCAGACAAATTGGAGTATGAATAGCTAAAGGGAGTTACAAGAGATGGAAACAAATGGGAAAGGTGTAATAGGGTGGAAATGGAAATTTTAGTGACCACCCTTAGAGGATTCAAGGATCTAAGACTCAGTTTAGGCCTTTAGGCCTAAAAGCCACTCTTAAGGCCTCAAACACCGTGTTCACCTTGAAACATAATTAGACCATTTCAATATGAATAAAATATTAGGACAAAGTGTGATATGACATTATAGTTCCCATGAGAGATGTTTTAAGTAAATAATGTAATAAAAAGGTCAATTTGGGTCATGAATTCCACCTCAAACTACATAGTCTAGGCAACTAGCTCAAGTTGCCTATTCAAATGATCATATCTCTCATCTCAAAAGGACTCAATGCTAATGCTATTATTAGGATTTGAAGACCCCAATATACTTGAGATCCATGGTATAAGGGTTAGGTTGAGGGGTCCAAGTTTATGAAAAAAATTTAAGACTATATATATGCCAATACTTCTTGTAGGAAGCTCAAGGTTCCCCAAATTGTACTCACATATCTCCACACAAGATTCATGGAACCATAAGTTATTCCTAAGTTTTATGGGTTCTATGGACTAAACATCAAAGACTATAAGTTTGGGATTGGAGGTCTTATCTTTATAAATGATCATTAAGATGGTAGAACTCTAAAACCTTACTTAAACCCTAATATAGACCTGACTTAATAAAATGGAAATAATTCCACTTAAACACTCCTAAATCACCCTAAAAAAACTTAAACCACAAAGATCACTCAAAGGAGACCCTGTCCATAGTACTGGTTTGTATAGAATTATTAAAAAAGGTTAATTTTTAAAGGTTTTATGAGATTTACAGGGTGTAAAGTTATTTGATAATTTTCCAATCATTAGAGGGGGAGGTTTGATATGTGTTTAATATTATTAAGACACTATCTAATCACTTTTATACCTAAAAATGGCTCTGTAAGTCTCTTCCAAATAGCCAGTTTATTGATGCAAAGAATAAATGCCCTAGTTACCTAGTTTGGCAAGTTTAATTATGTGATAATTAAAAAAAAACCCATGTCATGATATGGGACATAGTTTCAGACCTAAAACTCATGTATACACATGTTATCAATGTCTCATATGGTTTTTCCATGGCCATTCAAGTACAAACACTATGTAACTAGGCCTAGTGGCCTACTAGACCTACTTGGTCAACAAGGAAAGTTGAAGAATGTCATAGAGAGAATTTTTTAGGATTTATCAAAGAGTTATTACACCATGAAATGATGATAAGGGAGGTCTAGGAACTCCTAATATCCAATATGGAGGAATGGAGGCAGTTTCAAATCTAATCAATATGCATGAGAGGACTAGTGGGTTGCTTAATGCCTCATGGAGGTTAATTACACCTCAATTCCACTATGTAATTATAATAAAAAGAGTGATTAACCATTTTGGGTGTGTTTATTCCTTAGATAAGGATAAATGAATCTGATTCACTCTGCACCACTTCATCTTAATGCCCAAAAACTCATTCAAGATCATCAATTTAGAGGCCAATGCATGGAGAGAGTTGAAGGAGGATTGATATGGTCAATATAAATATAGAATGAGTGAAACATGGTCTTTTATTACCTATAATATATAAACCCACACCATATTTCCCTCTCTTTCTCTCCTCTTTATTCTATTTATATAGGCCTTAAGGCCTTGATTTGTATCCCTTGCCTGGGTATGAGGAAACTCTGCCTGTTTTTATACTTGATGAACCTATTGGATTGATGAATAAACTATTATATCTACTCAATGAATGGTTTATAGTGTGTATATGATTATCATGATGTGATAAGTGGTATAAATATTTTATTATCATGTCCTTGCCACACCTATATGTTGATAAGTTATCTTATGCAGGTTATATGAAGTGTCAAAGGTTGGTGATCATGTTTGGAGTGTAATTTGGTTTGAAGTGCCTCAAGATAGGTCTCTCACCCTTTACATCCAAGTTATAGTCACTCATCAAGACCTTTATGTGAAATATTTTTGCCTAATAGTTATTGGAGATAATGCTTTAGTTCATTTATAGTATACTAATGTTGTTAGGAGTCAAAATTGAGTAGATGGATGAATCATATTGTTGCATCACCACCCTTTAGATTAGTTTTATTTTATGAATTTTTTACCTCCTTTTTATGCCAAAAGTAGTAGGTTTTAGTGAATTTGAACCCAAAAAAATTCACCAAGGGAGCTAGCCCCATAATCTAGAGGTCTGGTCTAATTAGAAGGTCACCCATAGCCTTTAAGCCATTCCCATGTTAGTCCACCCTTGAAGGTAGGCCTAATAACCTCCTTCAAAGCGTGTAGTTTAAAGAGCTAACATTTATGTTTTGGTATTCTTGATGGGATGAGATTCAAGTATTAGATCCTTCACAACAACATTTTGGCAATCACAAGTAGTTTCAAGCATTCACATGCTATATTTGCTGTCAAGTTTCATATAAGGAGTCACAAGTCATCATATCAAGGGTAAGAGTAGTTATTTTTCATGGTTTAAATTTTTATGAATGTTCTTCATCATGAGTTATGGTTTCTTATAGGTCAAAATTCCATTATTCATCTCATTACCAACATCCCTATAACCCACATCAACTCCATTAACCCCTATCAGCCTTATGTTGACCATTATTAACCCTATAATGAGCCTCCTTACTAATAGGATTATCAAAATAATTTTTAACCTCCTCCACCTCCTTTGAAACCTTCTTATCCCCTTGAACAATCATTGAAGCATCATTTTATTCTTTATGTTCATCCTAAACTAAGAGGTGATGATTTCAGCTTAGAGATTGAAAAGTTAAAGGAGGAAAAAGATAGATTGAAGGAATTTCTTAGGAACCAATCCATTATCCACCAAAAAAACACCCCTATAAACTATGTTTAGCCAACAAAGGTAACAACTCCATATCCTTTTCTTACCTCTATGATCTTTGGAGACTTCTTGGTCCATAATTGTTTATTTGATGATAGGGCAAGCAATTTAGTTATACCTAAGATAGTGGCTAATGAATTAAATTTGGTGTATGATCTTACTTAAAAATTTTAATTTTAATGGAATGGTTCAACTAAAATGATATTTGGCCTTATAAAAAACCTACAACTTACCCTTCATGCTTACCCTAATCTCTTAATTAAACAAGACATCATTGTTGAAGACTTGTCACCTTGTTTTGCCGTATGTTTATCTAGTGAATTTATGGCCAAGTTTGGGAGATACTTATCCTTGGATTTATCTTATATGGTTTGAAATTTTAGGCATATTTGAGGAGTCATAATCAAAACTAGGATGTTCTCCAAGTTTCATATTTAGCCTTACACACCATACACCTCAAGCATATATTGCCTTCATACTCATACTCCTAATCAAACTCTATGTGTTCTAGATCCCCTTAAATATCCACCCATGATTTCTCAAGAGCTTATAATAACTTTAGCTTGGAGGCCTTCATGGGATAAAACACTAGACTATGTTATGCCTACTGTTAAAAGGGAACTTTCTCCTATGCATACACAGAGTCAAGAAGAGGAGATATGTATGAAGGCTAGTAAATAATATGTCTCAAGTTTCCCAATTTCTCCATTAGTCCTTTATACTAAAGTCACTCATGAATATCAAGTTACATCCCAATTTGATAAGGTAATTTAAGAATGTAAGAAAAAGAGTGTGGTGTCCAAATCTTATAGTCTTGAGGAATCAAGATGGAAAAACACTTTAACATCTATCAAACAAACCAATGAAGTACTTCTCCCTCCCACACTATCTTATTTTGAAGAGGAACCAAGTGCATTAAAGGTAGATTTTGAGCACCCAAGTGTAGGAAATAATCTATCAAGGTTAATCAGTGAGGTGGCAGTCCTTCAAGAGTTGGACCATGTTGTAATTAAAACTGAGTTTCAAGAATGCCTTAAAGAAGATACCTCAAGATTCTATGAGGAAGAGATCCATAATGGTACCCTTGTTCATCCCAAAAAATTAGAATGTCATCATGAAAGGAATTTGGATGATGTGGATCAGTCACAATGCCATGATGATGAAGTGGATGAAGGTACAACACATGCAACTTCTCTCATAGGGGTCAATCATGGGAATAATATACATAAACCAATTATTAAAACTAAGAGCATATCAACTGAGTTAGAATATTATTGGTAGTAGTTGTACCATGAATTCTTAGGTGAAATATAATAACACAACGTGAAATCTTAGGATGGTGAATTAGGAAAGCAGGCTAAGGTTTCAAGTGAATAAGATATTTCAAGTTTAGAAACACCAAGACAAGATGAGATGGAGCTTGAGTAGATTAAATAGATGCCATTATCCATAAAAGATGAGGATGACCCATTTGTAGTAGCTCAAGATGCTTGTTACGAATCTATGGGAGAGTTGAAGATACTTAATCAACATAATGTGTCATAATTAAATGCTAATAATGGGTCCACACTAACTCAAAAAAACACTTGGGCATGATGAAATCAGTTGGTATGATTTTTTTTTAATCTTATGGCACCAAATGGAAGGTGGCTAAATAACTCCCTTTTGACTCAATCAACATCAAGAAGTGGGCATACAAGATAATATTGACATGATATAAGTAGGGTAGTGTATCTAATAGAATAATTGCATTCAATGCTAGCTTAGGACCCAATATACTTTTAACTTGGCTCTATAATATCCCTAAGTGTTATAAAATCCAAGTTGAGTCCTATTATAAAGAGATTCAAGTTGGAGTAGTGAAGCTCTGCAATATTTTTTTTGTATGTTATATTTGCTTTTAGTGTATGTTTGAGTATGGATGCCTCAAAGGCTCCTCGTTGTAATTCCCAAGCTCACCTATGAGCCTCTAGGACTTAGCAACATTAAGACAAGTATTTGATCAATTTTTATTTATATATACACTATGTATTTACACTTTTTTTAATGATGAATGGATTTATGCAATGTTTACAATAGTTTTAAGGTTTAAATTTATATTATGAATTTTAAGTTATAATGATATTTCAACCTAGCCCATTTATGGCATTCCTATAACTCATAATGACATCAGCATCCTACATATGAAATGCTCTAAGTATAAGAAATACATCATGCCTCACAATTATACATGCACCAAATTGTGAACCTAAGCCTAAGTCCTTGATCTAAGTACCCCATTGATCCCTCTAAGTACCTGAATGATGTTCAACTAAGGAAAATAAAGGCTTGCACCCATGAAGTTATAAAACCACAAAATAAAGGTTTGTACCTAAAAAATAGCCATAACCCCCTTGATGGATTACATTTATGAACTTACCACTATCATCACACTAACCAAAGTATTTGGGAGATAGAGTTGTGTCATGGTAAAACTAGCCTAATGCGAGCCCCAGTCTTTCTTCTTGTATGCTTCGGGTGAGTTCATAAGGAGGCTTATACCTTATGTGAAGCGATGTTAGTATTATTGAGTGATAAATGTTGGGTGCTATAGAATTAGTCAAGGCTTGTGCCATGTTGTAACAAGTATAGATATAACCTATATAACTAGATAAGCACTTGGCAAGGCCTATGAATTAAGACCCTTACTTTTATATAATATGTTGGTTCTATTACTAAGACCTATGTTGAATTTTTTTATATAATAGTGTACTAGAATGATGCTCTAACTCTCCCTTGATAATATCAAACACTATATATAACATGTAGAAGATAGATTTGCATTAAGCCATCCATATTGTAGAGGATAACAACCTAGGAAGTGGGTCTAGACCCAACTTTATGATACCTTGTACAAGGTTTTCTTTTGAAAAATACAAAAGCAAGTGTACCGATGGTTGGTTAATTATGTGACACACAAAATTCAAATATATGGATAATGCCTTGAGTGGATGAAAGAACACCTAAAAAGTCTTGATAACTTAGATGCCACTTGGACTAGAGCCATAGACAAATAGTGGTAAGGGGAATGAATAGGTATGTGATTGAGTTCACAATATCTACATACTCCTACCTTTAAGAAACAAAATATTAGTTCTTGTGTAAACCTAGAGGCACATTTGTGAGAGAGTTTATCATCAAAATCAAGAAGTTGATGGTGGATTATATCTTTGAAATTGTGAGGATGGAAAGCTAAATTCATCTCACAAATGAGAAACACAATGGGAAAGAAGAGAATGTGTAGGCAAGGCACAATGGAAATAAGTGAGTAGTTTGATACCTGAGAGCTTAAGGGATAGGCTTATAACAAGAGGAAGCACATGATGATGGAAGATATGGAACCTAGAAGTGTTGATAAGACCCATAGTGAGTGGGAAGGGCATAGAAAAGGATATATTACATGGTAGTAGTGCCCAAATGTGGAAAAAATTGAAGCCATGGAATAAAATTCACAATTGATAGGTGAAGAATGCTTAGGGTCCCTATATAATTCAACCATTGAAGATGCACCAACTTCACCTACCCCCTTTGGACTTATGATGCAAGTTCATATTCTAGATCCCTCATAGGAAGATAGAAGATTGATAGCTGACCCCATTGTTAACCTAAAATTTGACCATTTTTTAGATTTGGACCATAATTTTATGATTGAACAAGTTATTCCTTACGAGGAGCTAAGTGAGGATACCTCTATACCTTGGGGCACTAGCTTGACTAAGATAAAATTTGTGTGCAAGCATTCTAGTTTAACTAATTTCAGATGCATATCTCAAAGGAAGTGGCCCTACCCCACTAGTTAGTAGTACAACATCATCATCTTTTTCATCACGAGTGGTAATAATGGGACCAACACCTAGCCTAATAGCTGGAGGCATTGAATGACCACCACTAAGACAAGTACCAAGCGGATAAGCACCTCAAATACTAGATACTCCCCTACCATAGATTTATTATGAGATAAACATATGTTTAACTAAGTATTGAGGCATAACAAATGAAATAAATCATGTGCTCAAGTGTGAACTACAATGATTCACTTGGGGTATAACCTAGTCTGAGCATAAGGTAACCCAGTTCATGATAACTTTTCTTGATCACACCCATACTTGGTATAGGAAGTTTGATCTTAACCAGACTATGGTTGATTATGATACCCTAAAGGATTTCTTCTTGAAAAAGTTTGATATACTTAAGGTTGAGAAATAGAGCATCACCATGCTCAAGGAGATTAACTAGGGATTATCATTGAGTGTGCACTTATACGATGCTAGATTCAAGACTCTTATTTCCAAGATCCCTTATGATATTCACCCTTCCCAACATGCATAATGGTTCATTGGGGGATTGATAGTACCATTTAGAAGGGCATTGTCTATGAAAACATTCATAGACCCTTAATAAACACTTAAATTTTTTCTTAGAGCTAAGCCAACTAAGATCACTAACATAAGAATTATCCCTTTCTTAGAGGCACAAATTACATATATGGCCTCCCAACTATAAAATATGACCACTAGTTTATTTAAAAATGCTCAAAGTGGGTTGTGGTACACTGACTATGAGATAGAAGGCCATAATAGGAATAACTACCCTCTAAAGAATGTATGTACATTAATTCTCAACAACAAATTTTATCATGAGGCACATAATTTTCACAATAATCCTTTATTTTAATATGCTAATTAGTTTAACACACCCACCTATTACTAGTTATGTGATGCCTATACTCATACCATGGTTGATTATTGCATAATCGATGAGATGTAAAAAAACATGGGGAGAGGTGTATAATAGGCAACAACAATAGGAAAAACATAGGGATCCAAAGGAAATGAGGGATATGGCCAACCAAACATAGGCTATGGGATGCAAGGTGGTGCCTAAGAGAAAGGGGTGAATGCAGTGGAGGAAGGTTCTCACCATGATCAAATTACAAGTGCAGTTTGATTGAACACTATCAGAATGACTTCCTTACACATCCAATGTGTGGGTATTATCAAGGAACAAGCAAGGTTGAGGAATGCCCTAACTTGTACAAAATTTTAACCCAAGGTAGGCCCAATGTAGAAAGGGCATAGGGATGATCAGGGGTGAGCCTAAAGTGGAAATATGGACTCTATTTTAACTTATTTTGGGAATAATGGAGTTTTCTTCCTATTTCAGTTAAGGGTTTGGATTAATAAATAATTACATAATATAACAATAAATACAGTCCTGATTTATGCAACTATTTATCTTTTTCACCTTTCTAAAAATATAAATAAATAAGAATAAATATAACTTAGCTAGAAAATAGATTGAGATAGCTAATATAAAGGTTGAAAATAACTATGCAAGATTGGGAAGATGTAAAATTGTATCTAGATTTTGTTTTTAAAAATGATAGAAGCATCAAAACATGGATGCTTTAGTGTTTAACACTATTGTCCATTCCTACCATTTTTTTCCAAAATGATCATAGAAACCTAAAACTTTTTGGGTAGTTATGTTGTGTCTATGTGAGCCTGCCTATGAAAATTTGAGTGTTGGTCATCAACGAAACTCGCTATGGATCTAATTTTGTCTTCAAAACCTAACCCTCCATCATGCTTGATAAAATGACATTTGAGTCACTTGAGAAAGAGGGGGGGTTAGTGTGAAATATGTACTGAATTTGTAATCCACAACCCTTGTTGGGCATGTTTCCTACGTACCAATACTCTGAAGAGGGATCAAGACATATGTAGTTCTCCCACCTAGTGTTCTTTGTGAAATAGTGTGATATGGAAGAAAATGCCAAATTAATAGTGTTTAAGGTGGCTAGGGATTGGTATGAGGATTTGAGTAGGTTTACAAATGCATTGGGTGATTGTGTGCAAAGAATAGGTAAGTTTTCCTTAGTGATTTGTTTGTATTCTTTCTTGCTTTGTAAGTTTGGTCACCTCCCTTGTAAATGAGATTTTATTGGGCTTCTATAGGGAACAATTGGTCATGGGTCAAATGTATTCATGTTAGGCTAACTTAATTAAGGATAAGGACTAGATGAAAATGATCATTGGGAATAAAAGTATAAATAGATAGGATATCAAAAATGAGACACTTCTCTATGGGTTTTTATAGTACAAATAGGGTGATACTATCCTATAGGCTTGGGACCTAGGGGAATAGGATTGGCATGGGTAATATTATCTGGATAAGGTGGAATGACCATTTAGAAGGTTGATGATGACTAGTAATGATTAAAAAGGTGTTTATAAGGGTTGTAAGATCATGAAAAAGGGACCTATAGATGGGGTTTCATAAACCACACTCAAACTACCAATTTGGAGATTTTATATGACTACATTCCACCCCTTTATTCTCATGATTTAGCAAAGTGAAATATTAGGATAAAGGAAAATTAAAAAGCATACCTAAACTTACTTGTAAGGGTGAAGCCCATGAATATGTGTGATGCTAATTGTGTGTAAAGAGAATACAACATGAATCATACATATATAAGAGAAAAAAGGAGTAGATTAGTTCTTACTATACATGTTATGTCTAAAATAAGAACATACAAAGGTTGGGTAAAAGAGAAAGGAAGAGAAAGAAATGAATACACCTCATTAGGTACATGAACCAATACAAAACTTGTGATGTTTAGTGATGTTGATTAATGTTAAGTGATGTTGGGTATGTGCTATACCAAGAGTAATATCATGAATAGAGTTGATTGCTCAATTCTCTGAGGGTGGCTCAAGAATATAAAGGATGGTCCTTTAGCTCTATCATTGTCCACTATGTAGTGAACTATGAATTGATACTAATATGAATGTGTGTCATATGAGATGGATCATGAATCCCATGAATGATCTATTATCTGATAATGTGGCATAGATAGTTTAATGTGTACTAAGAACGAGGCCAATCTTGGTCACTCCAAAAGGTGGAGATTAGGCTTGTATGAAAGCCACTCCAAAACTAAGAACTAGGCATATATTAAAGCCACTCAAATTATGTCAACCACCTATAGATGGAATAAGTCACACAATTACTAAGAATACTTGGGTAATATAATGAACTATAAAGAAAATAAGGCAAATGTGTCATGCACATTGCCCCCAATCACTAGTGTTTGTAACATGAATTTTGATCTAGAAGTCTTACCAACTGCCCAGTCTAAAACTAGAAGCAAGAGCCATCATTCCACATGTGATGTCTCTTATATCTAGATAACTTGAGTAAAATTAAATTAAAACTACCCGATCTAAACTATACTATATCTAAAAAAACTATAATTGACCTTACCTTTCTATTTGCTTCTAAAATTTTTGGGTTTTTGGCTATTTGGATAGGAGCACCAAAAAGTGGACACTTTGTTGTATGACACTGTAGTCCAAATGGGGCACTCTTGTCCTTTACTATTTTTTTTTATTATTCTATGTTTTTCCCTATTTTTCTATTCTATTCTGCATGTTTTGAATTTTGATTGCTATTTTGAGTGTTTTAAAAATTAATTTTGATTGGCAGAGGGCTCTAATATCTATGTCAAAACCCTTGTTTATTGCCTCCTCTTTTAAGGGTAGGAATGAATAACCTACAATGATTACCCTTAGAAAAAATATACCTATAAGTGTTTTATAATGCAAAATACATGATTTAACAATGATGAATGAAAATATGTCTCAAGATATAGCATAGTTTATGTTGGAGATTGTTAGATCAATAGGGGTATGCCTAGATAGATATAACAATGTAATAATATGTGCAATTTACTAAATTGAAACTAGAAATATGGTTATTTATCAAGGAGGGATGGATCATTATGTCCATCATGGCATCTAAGAAGGCAAGATAATGCATGATGTGGATCATGGCATTGCAAATAACTGAAAAGCAAACAAGAATGAAAGGACAAAAGCAAGAAGCATACAAAAGAGGCTAAGGGGTATATAGAAAAATGGAAATGGGCACAAGCCACTAAAATTGGTAAAATAAATCATACAATGCATTTTTAAATGCCCACATACACATACAATTGTAAATAATCAAGATTGGCATAAGGGCCACAAGCACATACAAAAATACAAGCAAAGGACATTGGTAAATGTCCTAAGGCACACAAAAGTAAAAAAATAGGAAATGAGAAATGAAATCACATCTAGCTACTCAAATAAATAAAGGAAGGAATGCAAATACTAGAAATACTATCACATATAATTGATCAAAGCAAGAAGTGAAAGTATGCAAAACATGTAGTACAAGACTAGGTAGATGCTAAGAAATACACAAGTACTATATAATAGTGAGTGTTTATAGAATAATCTATGTAAGCCATCAAGTAATGTACATCCACATGATAACTAGAGTGTGTGATGTAGGAATGACATAACCTAGATGGTGTAGTCATGTAGAAGATTCCCTTAGTGAGTAGATATATCAATGTATATCTCGAATGTAGAAGTAGGATGCCCCCTCAATGGGTAGAGTGAAGAAATCAAAGATCTAGGTGTAACTACAAATATTCAAATAAGATCAAGTGAAGCATGGTAATGTAGATAAATCAATAGAAATATAGCATAAAACAACAAAAATTTAAGTCTATCATGGTAGTAGAAATGTAAATCATGGATAATGCATATAGTTGAAAAGTTTTTAGTGTTTTGAATTATTTAAATGTTTTTTTATTTTGAAGTATTATATTTTTTTTGGTATTTTGAAATATTGTATTATTTTTAGTATTTTGAAATAATATATGTACAAGTAAAAAGACACTATGTACAAGTAAGATGAGAAATTATGTACAAGAAAGACTAAGAAGAAATGATACTTACCAAAGAGTCTCATAAGAGACTCCATATCATGGTGTCCTATATTAAGGAGAGGGATCATGCATGATCATGAAGAAAAATGGAAGGGCTAAGATTGTGAATCTAAAAGTTGTGTATGTTGTAAGTGATCTAAAATCTCTATAGTGGAAATTGACTATGGATTCCCCCTATAAATTTGAGAAGTGGATACAATTATGGGGCTCTTAGGGACCCATCTAATAGTAGAAGAAGCTTTATGAAAATTTTCTCTATGTGTAGAGGCATGAGACCTCAATGATACTACCATGGGTGTGAATACTATAGCTAGAAACTATCTAGCATCCTAAAACTATCAATGATGTAGTGGTTGTTCTAAGAGAGGCCTTTGTGGAGGTGTATGAAATTTCTATGATAGTGAGGGAGGGGGAATAGATATAATTACTAGTGTTTTCTTATGTCTAGTAGTGATAGGGAGATACTTAAAAGTATCCAAAAAGTTAGATATATCTAGGTAGAAACCATATATAAGGGATGAAATGCATGTAATTGGAGTCATAAGTTATATATCAATATTATTATAAATAACATTGCACATGAGAGATAGAAAATAAGGGATAAATAACATGGAACTTTACACTAATGCATAAAAAACTTTGACTTCTAACATGAAATTTCTAACATTTTTATCAAGATAGAGTTGAAAATTATTTCACATGAGAGAGAGAGAGAGAGAGAGAGAGAGAGAGAGAGAGAGAGAGAGAGAGAGAGAGAGAGAGAGAGAGAGAGAGAGAGAGAGAGAGAGAGAGAGAGAGAGAGAGAGAGAGAGAGAGAGAGAGAGAGAGAGAGAGAGAGACCTTGTATTAAAGAAAAGTAAACATTGCTTTGAAAGAAAGGAATTTGAACATGATGAGAAATAAATTTCATAATATCATCCCATATTATAAAAATTAAGCATGAAAGGGAAAGAATGAAGCTTTACATTAACATATAGTAAACTTTATCATTCATATACATTATAGGACTGAGTATGGACTCCTTATTTTCTGTAAGAAATGTTTTGAAACAAGTGAGATCCATTTTTAATTTTATGTGAAATTTTATTTAATTAAAAAAAAATAAAAAACATATTTATAAAGAATTAACAAGGAATTTTCCCTAGGGTTTCTAGGGTATTTGTGTGAAAGTGAATTAAGTTGGGTTCACCAAATGATTTAACTTATTTTGTGAATAATGGAGTTTTATTATTATTTTAGTTAAGGGTATATATTAATAAAATTATTACATAATATAACAATAAATACAATCCTAATTTGTGTAATTAATTGTCTTTTTCACCTTTCTAAAAATAATAATAAATAAGAAGAAATAAAATATAAACTTAGCTAGAAAATAAATTGAGATGACTGATACAAAGGGTTGAAAATAACTATGGAGGACTAAGAATATGTCATAAACCAGAATCTATCTTTCATTAGATGAAAGGATAAGAGCAATAAAAATTAGATGCTTTGGTGTTTGACACTATTTTTCATTCCTACCATTGTCCAAACTAATCATAGAGACATAAAACTTTTTGGGTAGTTATGTTATGCTTGTGAGTGTACCTATGAAAAATTGATCATTGGTCATTGATATAACTCACTATAGAACTGATTTTATATTCAAAACCTAACCCTCCATCATTCTTGATAGAATGTCATTTTAGTCACTTAACAAAGAGGGGGGTTAGTGTGAAAGATGTATTGAATATGCAATCTACACCCCATATGTAGACACTTTGCTTACATACCAATAATTTGAAGAAGGATCAAACCATATATAGTTTTCCCACCTAGTTTTATTTATGCAATAGTGTGACATAAATGAAAATAACAAATTGATAGTTTTTGAGGTGGCTAGGGACTGGTATGAGGATTTGAGTAGGTTTGTAATTGCATTGGGTGACTATGTGTAAAGAATAGGGAAGTTTGCCTTAGTGATTTATTTGTAATCTTGCTTTCTTTGTAATTTTGGTCACCTCCCTTGTAAATGATATTTGAGTGGGATTATATATGGAATATTGGTCATGGTTCAGATGTATTCACACTATGCTAACCTAATTAAGGATTAGGACCAGATGAAAATGACTATTTGGGCTCAAAGTGCAAATGGACAAAACCACTGAAAATGGGACACTTCTTTATGGGGTGCTATATTACAAATGGGGTGCTCATATCCTATAAGCTTAGGATATGGGAGAATAGGATTGGCATAGGTAATACTATCTGTCTGAGGTATAATGACCATTTAAAAGGTTCTAAATGACTAGTAATGAGAAAAAAAGGTTTCTAAAAGGGTCACAAGAGAATGCAAAAAGGACCTATGGATGGGGTGTCACAAGCCACACTCAAACTACCAATTTGGACATTTTATATGACTACCTATTCCAAAGGCACAACTAATCCACACAAATCTAATCAAAGTATAGGCAACTACTCAGAGTGGACTCACCACTCAATCACTAGTTGTGCTAGTACCAATGTTGTGCTTAGAATATGGGGAGCTAGGCCACACTAAGTGCATAATGTAGCCTAAACCTAAATTTATGACTTATCAAGACCTTATATGCTAAAATTATGTATTACATTAAGATATGAGCTTGATCTAAAACTTGTAAGGAGAACTCCAAATAACATGAAACCTAGAGGCATAGGATGTCACTCTCAAAAGTAGTAGGATGGCCATAAAGATGAAGTATAAGAACTAATAGAGATCTTGCACCTCCTAAAAATGGAAGGGATGTTTCTCCTTTTAAATAATTTTATTTTAAAACATGCAGGGCAATAGTTAGTTGTAGTTTCCATACCATGCATGGAAAGGGCATGAGAGGTAAAACATACCCAAAATGCAGATTATGACCAAGAACTAGTGAATGCCACCATTAATGGATGGTCCATTTATGAGGCCATTATCAACATAGGCATTGAAGTTAGTTTAATAACTAAGAATGCATAGGAGAAGATGGGTAGGCTATCCCTAAGGGTTTCCCCCCATTTACTCTTTATGGGCAACAAAAATTGAGTGAAATAGATAAAAATTCTAAAGGGCACCATTTTAGATATTATGGGTAACAAATTCTACATTGATTTTGAGGTAATCAAGTTGGCTGAACAAGATAACTATCCAATGCTTCTAAGAAGGCCATGGTTATATGAAAATAATGCTAATATCGACTTCAAAAAGTAATATACGACCTTCAAAAATAGCAAGGAAAGGGTAGTGATTCTCCTCTCAAGTGATTAAGGACCCCTTATGTGGAGAGCATTAATATTAAGGATGAAATCAACCATAAATATAACATCATGACATAGGGCATCGATAATCTTAACCCCATTGATGAAGGATTTCACTCTTGAGAAGATGGGTAGTTGGCTTCAAACACCATTAATGTTGTTTGTGATTGATGGTTCAAATAGGCTTATAAGGCCACTGGTCTTAAATGCTACCTAGTGCACAAAAAAGGCACTAAAGCCTATGAGGACTGGTTGGGTCTAGATTCATCACACTCTAAAATGATTGGTCCCTTGTGATGATAAGAAAGGAAAGAAGGTACTCTACCTAAGAAAAGGTAATCTTGTGGTTCTCCCAAAATTTGAGGGAAGCAGTATGTCTATGATCTCAAATCATGCATCCCTAAAGAAATAGACAAAATGGGTGCACTAGTGTATACATTGAGAAACACTATTGCTCATTGGTGGGAAGTGCAAAAGTCTAACTTTCCAACTTGTTAAGATGTGAAGGTATCCATTTTCACCAAATTTAGGATAAGTAATAAGGACTTGGATATATCAAAATACTCTAGTGACTTTGATCCCATAGTGCATATGCATTATATGAAGATATATGGATTTACTATGGTGTGACTACCCTAAAGAACTTATGGGTGCATGTTTTCTATAGAACTCTAAAGACATGGGTGTGAGCATGGTATGAAGTTAATGAGATGCATTATCAAACAACCAACTGGGATGCCCTTAAGGAAAAGTTTTTTCATGCCTTATCTTTTTCCTCACAAAAATTTAGATTGATTGAGCCACTACAAATAATTTAGATAGCAGTGTTCAAGGACACCACAATCCTTGAGGAGTGCCTAAAAGACATGTTTAGGGAGAAAGGGCTAGTGCTTCTGACTTTATTATTTAAAAAAAATTCTCAATATTGAATCAAGAAAAGAAGATTATGAAAATTGGAAGGAACACTAATGGAAAATTCTAATAGGTGAACAAAATCTCGTACATCAAATTGATGATAGAACTCCAAGTGAAGAAGACCCAACTCATCTTTGAATAAAGACAATTGAGGGAACTTGGTAGGTTGAGGACTCACACTAGGAAAATAATGAACCCTATTACATACCACTAAAGACCATCAAGGTGGACATAGTGTAAAAAGAGAACTAAATATGGCTACTGTGGGTGCCTATTAGTCTAATATAAACTAGCATGCATTGTGGATCTCTTGAAGGAATTTCAAGAACTATCCCCTAATAATTATCAAGATATGAAGGTAACCCACCCCCTCCCTCAAGAAAATGAGCATAAAGCTAATTGATGGAATGAGACTAGTCAAGAATCACCCCTATAAGATGAATCCTAACCTTTGTGCCAAGGTTAAGATAGAGATTGATGTAATGCTGGTTATAAGGGTCTTTTATCTTATATAAGAGTCTAAGTGGGTAAGTTTTATGGTGAGTAGCATCAATAAGGATGGGTACATTCACATTTTCCTTGATTATATGATGTTTAATGCTACCTACATCACTAACCCATTCTTGACTCGATTCACTAATGAAGTCCTTGATAGCATCATAGGCTATGATATCTACACCTTCATTGATGGGTTTTTTGAAGACCACCAAGTCTAGAATGAGGAGGACAAGCCAAAAATAAATTTTGAAACTGAATGGGGCTATTTTGATTATAACATGATGCCCTTTAGATTTAAAAACATGATAACCATGTTTTCTAGAGTGGTGATCACTACATTTAAAGACTTCATCCACAAGTTCCTCCTAGTACACCTAGATGCTGGATGGTGTATGGCCTTATGAAGGACCATTATGATAAATTACACCTAATGTTTGAAAGGTAAAAATAGTTTTAGATATCCTTGAACCTGATGAAGATCATCTTCATGACACCCTTTATAACCCTACTTAGGTGCATCATCTATAAAGATGGTCTACTCATTGATCTTGCAAATATTGTGATACTCATTCAGCTCCATACTCCTTCCACATAAAAAGATGTTCACACCTTTCTTAGCCACTATGGATATTAAAGAAAGTATATAAGAAGATATGTGAGGATTTTAGCACCACTAGAGGATATCTTGTGAAAATATGACCCATTTTATTGGGGTGAAGCACAAGAGGATGCATTTGAAAAATTGAAGCTCAAGCTAGCTAGCATGCCTATTTTACAATTTCTTAACTAGAAGACCCCATTCCACATCTATGCCAATGCATTTGGCTCTACAATTGTCATAATCTTGGTGCATCTTGGAAAAGGCAAAATGAATCAACCCATCTCCTCTACTAGTATAAAATTAACAAAATCAGAATAAAATTATACCATAACTAAGTGAGAGGCACTCACCATGGTCTACACCTTGTAACAATTTAGACAATATTTATTGGAAACCCCATGCATATTTTTCATAGCCCACAAGGCACTTAAGTAACTCATAAATAAAACCATTATCTATGGGTTAATTTGAAGATGTATAGCTATATTTCAATCATTTTAGTTCTCTATTATCATCAAGCTTAAAAAATAGAACTTGGGCCCATACCACTTGTCCCATATCAAATCTAGTGATGTGATAGTGCCTATTGAGGATGATATGCTTTATTAAAATATCTAAAGAATACAACATGTCCCTAAGGACTTGGAAGAGATAGCCACTTTTATAACATTTGGATCTATGACCCACATAATGACCACCAAAGAAAAGAAACAACTCATTATTCATGCCACCCTTTTTCAGCTCATTAGTAGGGAACTGTAAAAACTAGGTTGAGATGAAGTCCTACATTGATGTGTCTTAAAACATGAAATGTACTCCATTTTACATGAGGAACATGAAGGGGTAATAGGAGGTCATTATGTAAGAGATACAATAACATGCAAGGCATTGCAATCAAGCTTGTGGTGGCCAAGTCTATTTCAAGATATGAAAGATTGTGTCAAGGCATATAACACATGCAAGTACATAGGGAAGCCTAACCAATGGGATGAGATTTCCCTCATCCCCATTATTTCCAAAGTTCTATTTGATAAATGGATAATTGATTTTATTAGACTAATTACTCCTATAGTATGTCACACAAAAGTGAGATACATTCTAGTAGCTACTGACTATTTCACCAAATGGGATGAGGTCACACTAACCAAAAACTACACAACTAACATAGCCATAAGGTTCATATGGGAGAACATCATAAGTTATTATGGGTGCCCACTCAACTTGACTAGTAATATGGGCACACACTTCATAAATGAGACTGTGTGGATCCTATTGATAGAATACATGGTAGTTCACCATAAGACAACACCTTATCATCTCCAAGTAAATGGAATAGTTGAGTGTTTGAAAAAATACTAGGGATTTGCCTCATAAATATTTGTGATTTTGGTCACAAAAATTGTGATGACCAAGTGTCAGTAGTGTTATGGCCATATTGCACAACCTACAAGCACCTCAATAAGACTACACCATTCTAACTAGTGTTTGGCATTGGGGTGATTACACCAATATATTTATTGGTTCCATAATTACACATCATTCAAATTGGTCAATTAGATGACCAAGAGTAATTGAACACAAGGTTCGAGGACTTGGAGTGCTTAGATGAGTTACATGCCCAGGTAAGGTGGAGATAGTAGATAGAGAAGGCACACCATAAACTATGGAATGACAAACATATTAAGTGAAAGGTACTTACATAAGGGGAATTAGTTTTTCTCTATGAATCCAAGTATATAAATCACCTAAGCAAGCTAAAAATAAGGTGGATGGGTCCATATGTCATCCAAAACATATTAGATATTGGTGCATGCAAGTTGTGAATGTTGTTAGGTGAAATGCTCCCTGGGCATGTTAATGACAATTTATTGAAGCTATATTGGCAATTGGGTGGCTCTTGTGCCATCAAACACTAAATTCTTGGTCATAAGTTGATTATGTTATGTTGACTAGCATAAATTTTTGTGTAAGCTAAACAAGTTCTTTATATTTGTTTTATTTTGTATTTTTGATGTGGTGAGTGAATCAGTAGTGCATTGAGGCTACCAATAATTTTTTTGGTGCTTTCACATATAAATCCAATCAAATGAGTCAAGTATAGATGCTCTCCAATAACTTGAGGCTAGACACCTAAGTTATGGGTGCATGAAGTTTACCGAATTTAGACATAAGGTGCATCAGATCTTTGTGCATAAGATTCAAGAAGTGAGGCATTATTAGACCTATTGAAGGGTATTTTAGTGCTTCCAAGCATAATACTAGTTAGGTGAGTCAATCAAGGTTGGTTTTTAAGCACCTACAACTAGACACCTACGTTTTTGGGTACATAGAACTCATTAGACTTAGAGCATATGTGAACCAAGATAGGTGCACAAGATACAAGTGTGTGAAAGATAGAGTGAAGATGTATCACATGATCATGGATATGAGATTAGATGAGAGCTCCACACTGGAGGGCCAGTACATGAGATTTGTATGGGTTAGGATAGGCTAAGGCAAGAAGTTAAAATCATAATGAAATCAACTAAGATAGATAAGTGTGCTTGAAATATAAGCACATTAGGAAGAATAAATGAGACCAAAGATGTTGAATTGCATGCATATGAGGCACTACACCCAATTTCAAATATTGGAGGTGAAGGTCAAACCAAATGAAAAAACAACATAATATTGTCAATATAATCTAGCAACCACCCAAAGCAAGGTGGAAGTGACCATTGAATTACACATCAATTCATTGAAAATCCATTAGAATAATTTATTGAGTTGATAGTATAGGCATAAATATCTATGTTGAATGCATAAATGATATTATATTTTTATGGATTTCATAGGTCGTAGTGAATGCTAAGGAATATAGGCACCATCACACCATTAATAAAAAATAATTAAGGTGGTAGATGAGAGTAGAGGTATAAAATAGTGAAAATCCAAATGTTTCTATTTACAAACCTTATGATAATTTGAATTTAGAATAGAAAACTAGAGTGAAACCAATAAAATAGAGAGCTAAAGTAAGGAGACCCTACTATAGTGAGACTTTGAGCACCCATAGATGCCAAAAGTGAATGGTTGGTAGAGAATTAAATTGCCTTATCTATAAAATTGGAGTAGAGAAGCAAGGGGAAAAAATTGTGCATTAACTAGGTAGTAATTAATTTAGAGTGACACTGAGGCCACCAATTATGGCACATAAAGATTAAGAGTTGAAGACAGTCATAAAACTCATGATTATGAGAAATTCCAACAAAAATTGAAGGATTTGCTAAACTAAATAGACTATGATTCAACACTAACTAGTTCAGGATGGGGAAAAAATAGATAATTTTGGGTCCACAAAAGGCATAGAAGATGTTTAAAAAATGAGTAGTAGCAGAAACTACCACCATAAAAACATCAGCACCACTAGTGGAGGGATTAAGCATCACTAAAGTTGATCTAGAGGTGATTGAAAATATGTCATATTGGGAATGCATTTTACCAAAGAGGTCTTGATGAGAGAAAACTAGGCATCATTTTCACATAACTTCCACCTAAAAGAGTATAACTGATGCACTTCAAGCAATATGCAAGATCTAGCACAAGACTGGTTGGTGGACATAGGGGCAAAGACTATAGTAGGAACAACATTGTTTGATGTCTTAGTTTGGGACAAATTGGTGACCACTGGTGTGACTCAACTATATGAGTTACCAAGTTTTAAGAATCCAAATAAACTCATGTATTTAGTCCTCTCATTTATCCATAAGGACCAATTTTACTTTGCAGGGAGGTGCATGAGGCTATTTATAAGCCTTATCGACTAAATCACCAAACTCCTAGACTTTAATATAGATACCTTCTAAATGATGATAGATGATTCTAAGGTCAAAAGTGTAATGAAACTCCTTGGATACTATAAGGGAGGTTTTGTGTTCCTAATCAAGAACATCTAAGACCTAGGAATGAGGGCATCTTCATGGCTCATAAGCTCAAAACTCTACCCTAATTATTAGTGGTCAGATATTACAAAGTCGTACCTATGCATCACCTACCACATGGTGTAGGGGGTTAAATTTAATATCACCAAGTTCATCATAGAAAAAATAATAAATAACATGCTCAAATTTCATATAGTATGAGAGACCTTCTAGTGGGGGTCCATATTGATATTGATTTTTATGGAGGAGATTAGCATGCCTAATGGTGATGAGGACAACTTGTAGGTTGTCGCAGTTCATAATGACTCCATGATGCTAAAATACTAGAATTATACTTTCCCCCCTTCCTTCACCCCAAAAGTATAAAGCTTTAGTAATTGGATGGTGCATGTGGTATATCAAAGCATTCAAAGAGTAATGATGCATTCCTAAGAATATCCCCTATAGCCTAATTAGAATGGAAGATTTTTCCATTATGAAACACTTCTATGTAGTATAATTGATGCTCATAAATGGTAACCACTTTGACTAGCTAAAAATTCCTTACATGTTTTTAGCCAAGTACTTTAGAGATGAACTGAGAAGAATCATTAACATGTAATAGGTGGACATCCTAATTAAATCCATGAATGTGTAAATATGAATTTTAAGGCACCAATATGTGTACCTAGAAGGCAAGGTAACCAAATATGAGGAGGATGACTCTAATGACAATGACATCTATCCCCTTGAAAGAGAAGTCATCCTTGGGCACATCCATAAGCTCTTTTATGAGATGAAGCCAAGGAAGAAGGGTGCATGCATGGATAAAGATGATGATCTCCCCTTTTGGGTCAATGAATAAGGAGAGTTATCACAAGTGGCATAGATAAAATCCCCCCATAAGTAGGGAAAAACCTTGGAGGAAATACAAGAGTGCATTTGATTGAAAATTGCCTCCAATGATGAAGCCACTCTCTCTATACCTAAGAATAATCACATGATCTTCAACTAGGGATTGATTTACCCAAGCCAAGGGAGAAGAAAAATTATTCTAAGGGGCTAGTGGTAATGCCCATAACAACTTTGGCATAAGTGGAGGAGTAAGAGGAACATGAGGAAGTAGAGTGAAAAAGGTGCAAGAAGAGACATAGAAAATAGAAGAGGGAGAATAAAGGACAAGAGTTTACATCATCTAAAAAATATAAGTAGAAGATCCCAACACCATTGAAATTTAGGAGGCTCTCTAAGGTAGAACTACCACCACACTTGGATAATCAAAGAATCATGCAGCCTCACCATCTAAGAAACCAACTACACAACCTCCTTGAACTAAGGAGGAAAAGAGGTACTGGTGGATGGAAATGGGCCTCAATAAGTAACATATAGAAGTGACACTATAGATAGATCAAAAAACAGAGGCCATGAGGGCATCGAACATGACCTAGGTAGAGATTGATAACACTAACACCATGGAGATAAAGGTCAAGGAGGAAAATATAGGTTAAATATTGAAGAAGAGGAAGGTAGAGATAAAGAAGGCCCCAAAATAAAAATCTAAGAAAGAAGAGGAAGAAAAGAGGGTTGTAACAAGTGTCAAACCCATGAAAGAGAAAGTAGTAGAGGAACCCCCCCACTAGAAAAATAGAAGAAGTTACACCATAGGCATACCTAATTAGTGAAGGAGAACTTGGATATAAGGAAGGTGATATTGGTACCTTGGAAGAGTAAATAGAGAGTGCAAAAGAAACCTAGTAGACATAATAAGTGAATCTAGAACTGATAAAGAAGAAGTAGATAAAGGGGATAAGTCTAAGGAAGAACCCCTAATAGAAAAAGAAAAAATCTTAGAGGAGGGAATTGGAGAAATCACTAGCACTAAAGAGGAATAATAGATGGGGATCACCATCACTAAAGAAGAGGGCACTAGGATGAGCCTATGAGAGAAGGTGAAATAAGAGTTCACTAACAAGGACTATTATATGATGGAGTATATGCCCTCTAGATATGCCATGATAAGGACACACTAGAAACTATCCTTTACCTTTGATAATTACATGGATGATACCTACTTTGAGGCACCATAAAAGGCAATATTTATCATAGAGTAACTAGAGGAAGGGCATGAATCCCTTCTTATCAATCCTCATCTAATGAATCTAGTAAGAATAACCAATGCCCTCATCTGAATGACCTCTAAGGTAGCACAAAAGAACATAATTAATGATGTTAGAGCCTCAATTTGGAAGAATATCATGTTAAAGGTAGAGGAGGAGATCAAGGATATGAAATATAAGTTGAAAAAACTAAGTGTGTATAGGAGGTTGAGCCATCCCTCTTAGATGGAATTGAAACTTCAAGTTTTTTAGAGGCTAACAAGGTGTGTGAACTAGTGGATAAGATGCTCCCAAGATTGAAGGTAGAATCAACATCATAAGAATAGGAGGACCCTTGTGCCACCATAAGGCAATATATTGTCACAAAACTCAAAGAGGTGGAAGACCTCTTCATAAATCTTGAAGAGGGTGCATAAGTGATTGATGAAATATTTTGTAACTTCTCCACCTAAGAGTCAATCATTAATGTGTGCCTCAAAAAGGAAAAAGTGGAGAAGGATGCACTAATGGCACAAGCATACAATGTGATTAGAGTTTATCATGCATATGTCATGGTGTAGGTCAATAGTTTGAGCACCCAAATCAAGATCTAGGAGTAGGACCTAGAAGAACTCTTACATGCCTTGAAAACAAAGCCTTGTGAACAAGGAGTAAACCTAGACTAGGGTTTAATAAAGGAAAAGGAAAGGCTAGAGGCATTTAGGAAAGAGTTGGATAAAACTAACATGCTCACCCTTAGTTCCATGTCTACATAGATAAATGATGTCATATAATAAATCAAGCTCATAATCCAGGGTTTTAAGGACTTTAGAGCAAAACTAAAGAAGTGAATGCCCAAGTTTTATGTGCTAAAAGTGCTAAAAGACTAGTTTGAGGGAAGAATAATAATTTTGTATGGGGTAATGTTGGGACCCAAATCTATCTAAGTATAGGATCCATGCCAACATAATAGACACTTTTACATGAAGCATTCACTTGGTATGATTTTTATTTTGTCATATTGTGATGCCAACTAGTAGGTGGATAGCTAACTCCCTTTTGACTAAATCATCATTGAGAAGTGGGCACACAAGACAATCATGACATGATGTAAGTAGGGTAGTGGAGTTGATAGAATTATTGTATCTAATGTTAGATCAAGACCCAACATGATCCTTTCACCTTGGCACTAATATATCCCTAATTGTTATAAAAGTTGGGTTGAATCATATTAAAAAGAGAGGAAAGTTGGAGTAACTAAGCTCTACAAGATTATTTCTATATGGTATATTTGATTTTATCATAGGTTTGAGTATGGATGCCTCAGAGGCTCCTTGTTATAATTCCCAAGCTTTCTTGTGAGCCTTTGGGCCTTAACAACTTTAAGATGAGCATTTGCTCAGTTTTTATTGATATATACACTATATATTTGAACTTTGTTTAATGATAAATGGCTTTACACAATGTTTATAATAATTTTAATGTTTAACCTTATATTATGAATGCTAAGTTCTAATGAGCTTTTAACTAATTCCATTCATGGCTTTCTAGTAGCTCATGATGACATCATCACCCTACTTAGGAAATGCTCTAAGTATAGGAAAGACCCCATGCCTCACAATAATACATGTGCTAAAGCACAAGCCTAAGCCTAAGTCCTTTGTCTAATTACCCCGTTGAACCCTCCAAGTTCTTGAATGATTCTAAGCTAAGGAAACCAAAGGCTTATGCCCATGAAGCTATAAAACCACAAAATAAAGGCTTGTGCTTAATAGATAGTAAGAAACCCCATTGATGGCTTATGCCCATGAACTTACCACTTCCATCATACTAACCAAACTCCTTGGGAGATAGAGTTGTTTCATAGCACAACTAGCCCAACATGGGCCCTAGTCCTTTCTCCTTTGTAGTTAAGGTGAGTGCATAAGGTTTGTACCTTATGTGAAGTGATAAAAGTGCAATCAAGTGACAAATATTGAGTGATATAGGATTATTCAAGGCTTGTAGCATGTTGTAACAAATCTAGATCTGACTTGGATAGCTAGATAAGCACTTGATAAGGCTTATGACTTAAGACCCCTACTTTTTTACAACACTCTTAGGTTTAAATATGTGTTTTGGTGTCATTTGTGTGTGTGTTTTTTAGTTATTTTTATAGTCCTAAGAGGTGTCATAACATGATGGTTATCATTATCAGTGATTCAATCCAAGAGTGGTCATCAAGTCATGATTCATGTTGAGTCATCATTATCATGAAAAGTGAATGGCTTATCTTAACCATCAAGCTAGTCAACCCTTATGAGTCACCAAAAATGTTGGTAATATGGCCTCCCAAGGCCAAATTCCAAACCTTATAACCAAAAAAATTTCATGGAACCCATCCAAGCCTACACATGGTGATCTCTTGAGTGATTATGTCTCCTAAATTTCTTCTTTGAGTCTTTTAACACTTTTGGAGGTGTTAAAGAGTCTGCTTGTGGCCATTTTATGTCATAGATGTCTTGGGTCCTTAGATGATATGATATATCATCATCATGGTATCTAATTAATAAAGGGAGTGCCAAGATGTATTATAGGTTCCAAAAAATAATCTTAACCCTATTTGATGAGATTAAGGATCTTTTGATAAAGTTAAGGTAATTTGACAAGTTTGAGGTTATTGGTTCTCATGGTATATGGGATTCTTAAATCCATTCTTATGAGAGAAGCTTTATAAGAAATGTGAAGGGTGTTTAAACCTTTCTCAAAGTAATGATATGAAGGTTTATTTATGTGTTCAATGTTCTTGTCCATGGTTTATCCATTTGAGCATTTTCAAACCTTCATATTCCCCCCAAAGTCATTAAGTGAACCTCAAATGCCTCATATAGTTTTATGTTGCATTATATAACCTTGGGAAAGTAATTTTTAGGTGTGTCATTGCTTATAAAGGTATTTAAAGGATTTAATATCCATTATAAAATCATCACTAGGCATTTTAACTTCATAAAGAGTCACTTTAGGGGTAAAATCCACCTCCCCACTCATAGATTGGATCCCACACATGCCAAAATGTGCCTCTTTACCTTGTCCTATCATACCATCAGTTTTAAAATGATATTTATGTCAAGAATCTAGAACAACAAACAACTCTGATTCCACTGTTAGGATTAGGAGCACAATTGATTACCTTGTATAAGCAACTAAACACAAAATTTAACCAGAAGTAACAAGTAACTAGAAATTAAAAACAACACATAATTTGAGAGACAATACAATCTTGTATTCAACTCATCCAGAAAGAAAATACAATAAAGAAGATGCCACACTCTTCCCACACCTCTAGGGCTTCCCACACCTCTAGGGCTCCCAGTAATTCTCCTTTGAGAGTTCTCTCTCTCAATTACGGTCACAACAAATAACTCAAACATAGAGTTGTTGTTCACCTCCACCAATTAGTAACATACTGCCAGTACATAAGTACTCAAAGTAATACAAGTAGATCTCCATTGAACTTGCAACAACCTACAAATCAAATGATCTTACTTACCATGTAGATCTAACCTGATCTTGAAACACCTACAAATCAACCTGGTTTTGCACACCTGTAAACCTAGATCTTACAATCGGAAGGATCTCTTCCTTGTCCTTAATTACAATACAGCCCCATGAGTCTATTATATAGATCAAATACAAACAATAATTAGAATTATAATTACAATAAATAGACACGTAGATTCAAGACTAAAATTAGTCTTTACATGCAAACAATCGGTTCATTAAACAAACTGTTTGTGAAACTAGTAGTTTTGGAACCACACAGGTGATTGATATCAGTCATTGTCTTTTTGGAGATGACCGACATTGGCAAATCCATGACTGATGTTGGTAGCTTCCTATCCACCTCTGACCGATGTTAGTTGGCCTGACTAATTCCAGTGACTGTGACACTCAGCAACCTCCTCCATGCTTGCATACTGTGAAGCTTTTAGCTCCATAACCTAACAATCTCCCACTTAGAGATAAATAGTTGCACATGTACCTATACCTATACATCATCTAATTTGTTTCCTGGCTTATATACCTCTTCAAGCTTACTGTTGAAGACCAACCACCACACATCCTGTGGTGCTATGCCTATCATCCAAGTCCCCTGCCATATCTAAAGTGTTTGACACTACACAGCATGTTAACCTGTTGTTGGTCCCTCTCAAATACCTGATAATCCACTGAACTACTTTCCAGTGCTTCTTTCCTATATTGGCCCCAAACTCAATGACAACACCCATATCTTGGGCAACATTAGGTCTAGTACACATGTACTTAACCTCATCATGTGAATTGGGACACTATTCTGTGAACTATCCATCCATAGGTGTGCTAACCGATTCTGCATCCTGCATCTTAAACCTCACCACTACCTTATTCACACAATCATCTTGAGACAACATCAACTTGTGATCTTCTCTATCACAAGGAATACTCATGCCAAAGAATCTTGTTGCTCCCAGATTCTTCATGACACACATCTAAACTAACTTTACCTTTAGCTCAGCAACTCCCTACATGTGTGATCCTGTAACAAGCATATACGCCACATACAGTAATAGGATAATGTAGTTAATATTATCCAACTTGGTAAAGGAAACATAATGGTCACATTGACATTGACTAAAGCCATGCTTTGTCATACACCTGTCAAACCTCCATTGTCCCACAGCTTGCTCAAGACCATATACCCTAGCCTTCTGTCTCACGTGTCCATTCTCTCTCTTCTTTAACCTAGGAATCCATTCATCTTTTAGTGATTTATTTCTAGCTGGAAACTCTACCAAATCTCCCATTTGGTTCTCTTCCAAGGAATCAACATCCTTATTCATGCCATACTCCCACTATTTCTTGGATTCTACCTGCTCTGCTTCTTTAAAACTTCCTGGTTCTTGACCATCAGTGAGAAAAAAATAGTCTAAAAAAGGGGAATAATAAATTTGAGGCTTACTTACACTTTCAATCCTCTTCATGGGTGTTTAAGACCCCTTGACAGCTTACTATCTACCCAAAATCCATTTTTTGGTTGACCCTGGTCTGCACTCGATCGATGTCAATCCCCCCTGATCGTCGATGCCAGTTCCCTGACCAACGTCAGTGTCCACCTGGTCACTAATGCTAGTTCCCTAACTAACATCAATCACCACCTAGTCATTGATGCTAGTTCCCTGACTGATGTCAGTCTCCACCTGCTTGACACCACTGACTCTGATCTGCACATGATTAATGTCGGTACCTGCCTATTCGATGTCAATTCCACCTGACCGATGTCGATAACTGTGTTTTCCTATGAGTGATGACTTTTTACCTATGAGATTACCTTAGATTAAAACCCTATCTAAACTGCCCTACTCAAAATTATTTAGCCCCTGTGACTGATCTTTATTCGTCATCTTCTCCTAGAAAACCAAGGCTTTCTTATTCTTGTCAAAAACATCAAATTTCCTCTTTGTGCAATAGACCTGATCCTTTCTTGTAGCATGTGTTTCAAGAAACCTCACTTTATTTTGTTACTTATAGAAATCTTGATCTATGCTTTCTAGATCTGAACTCTTACCCTTTGACTCAAGAACATGCATCCCCTTCTTATTCATGTGACCAAGCCTACGAAGCCACATCTTTGAATCTATAGCTGAAGTAGATAAACTAGAAGGAGAATCAGTAATACAAGTAAATAGATAAAAAGTACCTAGTTTCTTACCTCTTGCTAAAACAAGTGCACCCTTAGAAACTTTCCAAGAGTCCGCTGTGAGAGTTACTGTGCATCCCTCATCACCCAACTTTCCAACAAAAATCAAGTTCCACTTCAGGACTGAGACATGCATGACCTCCTTCAATACCCATGTGTTTCCCATCTACAATTTTAGCTACACTTTCCCTTTGCCAACCATTTTATAAGGCTTACCATCCCCTAAATAAATCTCTCCAAAGTCCCCTTGGACATATTCATGAAAAAATTCTCTATTTGGGGTTGCATGGAAAGAGGCACTAGAATCTAACACCCAAGATTCCACTTTATCCAAGGAACATACAAGAGCATCTTGTGTAACAATATATGTAACATTTGCTTCTTCATTTCCTTTATGCTGATCTTCAACCAACTAGAAATCTTTCTTTATGTGCCCTACCTTTCCACAATTCCAATAAATTATCTTGCCATACCTGGATTTGGATCTCCTACCTATCTTTGACCTTGATCTCCCTTGCTTGATCTTCTCTCTTTACCTTCCCCTACTTTCAACACTTAAAGTATTCCCTGATGATTCACCTGTGCTTTTCCTACAAATTTCTTCATTCAAGATTACACTAACAACATCATCAACTTTTAAGATATTTGAAGCAGATGCAGTATTACTAATTGCCATTACCAAACTATCCCAACTTTCAGGTAATGAGCATAAGATTAAGAGAGCCTTGCTTTCATCATCAAAAACAATATTGACTAAAACTAACTGGTTTACCAAACCATGGAAATCATTAAGATGATTGTGTACAGATCCACCTTCCAACATTTGCAAATTGAATAACTACTTCATAAGAAATACCTTATTTGAAGCTAAGGGTTTTTCATATAAATTTGCCAAAGATCCCATTAACTCTACTTTTGTCTTAGCCTGTGATAAGTTGGAAATCACAGACGATGCCAGGCTCAACCTTATAGATCCCAGAGCCTTTCGATCAAGAACCTTCCATTTTTCATCTTTCATATCTATGGGCTTGCTTAAACCCCCCACCCAATGGTAAGTATAGATCTTTTTGATACAGATAATCTTCTATCTGCATCCTCCATAATTGATAATTCTTGCTATTAAACTTCTCCATTCTTAGCTTACTTTCTTCTACCATTGATATACTCCCACTCAATAAGAAACCCCTGAGAGTGACCTGTAATCAAACACAAACTTGCTCCCTACAACCTCACTCTGATACCACTTTGTCAGGAATCTAGAACAAAAAATAGCTCTAATTCCACTATCAGGATTAGGAGCACAATTGATTACCTTTTATAAGCAACTAAACACAGAATTTGACTAGAAGTAACAAGTAATAGAAATAAGAAACAACACAAAATTTGAGAGACAATACAATCTTGTATTCAGCTCATCCAAAAAAAATACAATAAAGAAGATGCCACACTCTTGCCATACCTCTGAGGTTTCCCACACCTCTAGGGCTCCCAATAATTCTCATTCAAGAGTTCTCTCTCTCAATTACAGTCACAATAAACAACTCAAACATAGAGTTTTTGTTCACCTCCACCAGTCAGTAACAATACTGCTAGTACACATGTACTCAAAGTACTTTAAGTAGATCTCCCTTAAACTTGCAAAAAACTACAAATCAAATGATCTTACTTACCATGTAGATCTAACCTGATCTTGCAACACCTAAAAATCAACCTAGTTTTGCACACCTGTAAACCTAGATCTTATAATTAGAAGGATCTCTTCCTTGTCCTTAATTACAATACAGCCCCATGAGTCTATTCTATAGATCCCATGCAAACAATAATTAGAATTCTAATTACAATAATTAGACACACAGCTTCAAGAATAAAATTAGTCTTTACATGTAAACAACCAATTCATTAAACAAATTATTCATGAAACTAGCAGTTCTGGAATCGCACAGGTGATCGACATCGGTCGCTATCTATTTGGAGATGACCACCATTGGTCGATCCATGACCGATGTTAGTAGCTTCCTGTCCACCTCTAACTGATGTCAGTTGGCTTGACCACCACTGATGACTATGACACTCAACAACCTCCTCCATGTTTGCATACAGTGAAGCTTTTAGCTCCATAACCTAACAATTTAACTCATGTTTTCCCTCTTTTCATCCTTTAATGGTATGTCAAGGTCAAAAATATGGAGACAATATAGGAAAAAGGTATTTTCATGTTTTTTTGTAGGTTATATGGACTTGTACAATAATTACATATAGACTGGAGATAGAGGTTGTAAGTAGGTCCATTATAGGTGTCTTTGTGAAGTTTCATGGCAAAAAATTCAAAACAAGCTTAAAATTGACCCTTGTACTTCATCAAGCTCCCTTGTAACCTAGGATAACCCTTCAAGTTTGTAGATGGTATGGGCATGAGAGAGAATATCAAGATCTAAAACTTTGGGAATAGTAAGGGGGTCTTTAACCTTATTATTCATTTAAAATTTATACAAATACATGCCATATGATCTATGAACAAATTATAATAATATGGTCATTACAATTAGCTTATTCATCTATTTAGTTTTTAAAAGTACATCAATTTTGGTTCATATTGGAAGTATTTATGAGAATAAATGTTTGATGTGTGATATAGAGATATTAATATCTCACCTTCATCATCCTCAACCCATGGTTCACATGTGTGAGGTTAGGGGAGCAAGCATCATCCAACATTCTTCCATTTGTAGACTGTAGGCAATGTTGCTCTTGGTGGCAGATTCTTCAGTACATAAAAATGGAGGTGAATGGGTTTTAAGATATATAGTGGAATATTTTAATCCTTCCATAATGTATCTTCCTTTAAAACTCAACTACACCACTAGATCATCAAATGGACCTTTCAAATATTACTTTAGTGTGACTATCATGTACATAATATTTAATCCATTGCAGGTGTTTACAAGGGGGTTTAAGGAAACATCAAGGTTAATTGTAATGATAAATAACCTCTCATAATGATTCATGATCTATGGTTTTTTCATCATATTTCTCACTTCCCTCTACTTAGGTCTATTCTCATCTTTGATCCCTCAAGAAACTACCCTTCATAGAACCACCCATAAGCCTTATGCAAGCTAATAAGAGGAATTTGGTTGTTATAATAAAGTATAAGAGGTGTAAAAACCTCAATGATGGCCCATATAATTATATTAGAAGATTAAAAATTGAAATATCATGGCCTAATCAAATACCAACATACCAATCTTCTCTCAAAGGAGCACATATGGTCTAGGCCTAGAGAGCCACCTATAAGACTGACTACAGGTGAGGAGAACTTGAATAAGGAACCCTACCTTGAGAGTAAATAATATAATAAAGAGATTAGGACTGGTTATATTAAGTCTATTAGTCTTTATCATATGTTTTTACCCCTAAGATGACTAAGAGATTTGACAAGACTAGATAGATAAAGTGAATAATCTACAACAAGACATTCATAGTCATGATCTAAGATCACTTCCTATAGTAAGACCTAATAAGGAGAGTTCAAATGAGAATCTAGTGAAGAGATGAAGATAGGATGATTTATAAAGCATGAGCATATTTAAATATCTCATATGGATTCATGAGGATACAAGGATAAGATTGACAAAGGTAGACATAGCTAAACCATCTCTACCACCCCAAGTTGACAACCTAGTCAAGATCTCAATAGAGGCAACACTATAAATACAAGTTTGGAAGGACCTAATGTATGATAAGGTATTAAATAAGCTCAAGTTGGTTAGAGAAATAAATATATAGGTCAATAACCTATTTATATGACACAAATAAATAATGAAACATTAGATCATCTCTCAATCTTGCATATGCAGCCAACAGACCTATGGTAGACACCAACAAGCTTGAATGTAAAGGGAAGGACATGAATAGTAAATAAACACATCATAAAGATTCTTGAAGAGTATGAAAATAAAAATTATGAATAATTCCATGGAAAAAGGTGTGATGTGAATAAGGAGAAGCTTTCCATTAGAACAAAACTCATCTATACACTCTTGGCAGACTCAAGACCACCTACAGGTAGGATCCCCTAGCTAATAAGATGAAGGTGTCAAAAACCTTACATGGTGATGGAGATAGAAAAGGGTAAGTAAGTATTCTCCTTATTTCTAAGGATCTCAATCTACCTTTCCATGACCTAGTCCTTTTAAACACCAAGAAAGCCTTGATAAGACCAAGTAGGTCTTAGGCAAGGTCATTGGGAAAAATAAAAAGGTAAGAGGGACCATACAAAATTTGAGATAAAAAATGATGGTATAACCTCCCAAATTATCTCAATTCTTATCATAATATTTGGTCCTTTTAAATAGAGCCAGACTTGGATGGCCTAATTAGGCCTAAATATGTAGTGACAATTAAGGACAATGAAATCAAAGAGAGTTGAGTGAAAACCCTATAAAGAGGTGAGGTACTAAGTGAAGGTGAGTTTATCTCTTATTCTCCTAATAATATCTTATTATTTCAAATTGATATGTTTCAATCTCTAAATCAACAAGGGATTCATGACCTAATAAGATTAAATAGGCTTAAACATGTTTGTGTGTTAGAAATGGAAGATCAAGTAGGTTAAGAGCTTAATGGAAGTTTGAGATCACCTAAAGAAGGATTTAGAGAGTATAACTAATGTCTCTAGGATGGTAATATCCTCAAGTAAAGAATAAAAGGTGCTAAACTTAGTCACTAAGGGTTATGTAGACATGACTACTTGTAAATCTTAGGCCAATATATGGTAATGTATAAGGGACAAAATTGGGAAAGACATGAACCTAAGTATGATTTTAGGCCTTTAGATAATGTTGTATGGTAGTTAATAACTACATAAAATCCATATTGTATAAGGAAATAAGCCACTTATGTTCCTACACTAGTCCCAAACAACTCAGACTGATAGTAAATTTCTATCTAAAGGTTGTCACATGAGCAAATGGATACAAGTTACAAGAGATGGAAATAAGTGGGAAAGGGTGACATAATGTATAAATGGAAACATAAGTGAAAATCCTTAGAGGATTCAAGGATATAAGACTCAGTTTAGGCCTTTATGCCTAAAAGCCACTCTTAAGGCCTCAAACCCTATGCTCAGCTTGAAACACACTCATAACCTTTCAATTAGAATCCAAGATCAGGAAAAAGTTTGAGATGATGTTACAGGTCCCATAAGAGATGTTTTATGTAAATAATGCAATCAAAAGGTCAATTTGGGTCTTCAAGTCCACCTCTAACTACATAGTCTAGGTAGCCATATCAATTTTCCTATTCAAATGCTCAGATATCTCATCTCAAAAGGTCTTAAGGCTAATGATATTAGTAGGATCGTTATCAAATCCAATTTTTATCAGCCCCTCTAGCAAGGTTCAACAAGTTTCAAATAGAACTTATAAGGAATGGCTTTAGAACAAATAGAAGATGAGCTAAATTTTATGAGGAAAAAGGTCATAGAGGTTGAAATGTTTAGAATTAATTTTAGAAATACAAACGCTGAGTATGCATGATCATTAAAAAATTTAATAGGTTTCATACATCCATATTGCTAAATATGGACATTATCAAGTGTAGAGAGGATTACAAATAAATTTAGTCAAACATTAGTCAAGAAATCATAAAAAATTCATTAAAGACAAAAAAACTTGGCCTATCAATTTATGCAGGGTTTACTAATGACGATGAAAGACAAATGAAAGAAAGCAAGAAACCTATACCTTCCCAAGTGAATCCACCATCCAAAATCATCTCAAAAACATTTTCTCCCCTTGATCAAACATCATTGTCTTCATCAATAATTATGGAAAACTCCTCCAATGTCTCAAGAACACTCCATAAAAACTAGGCTCATGATATGTAACTATCTAATTTGCCTATAAAATGAAGCTAATCTAAATATTAATAATATAATAATCAAAACACAAATGAGTTATGGAGATATTTTAGCATTATAATATTGTAATACTTGAGCTTAAAAATGATGTTCATGGCTCTTTTATTTATAAATTTTCAAAATGGTCTTGGATCAACCATGACTATCCATCTCAAGATTGAGATGTGTGGCCATGGATTTATCTAATATTTGGAATCAAATCCAGAAATATCATCATAATTATTTAGGATAAAGAGGCATTAAAGAGGCATGGGGGACCCATATTCTTTATATTTTATGCATTTATGGCTATGGATGCCACCCCATGGAATGATGTCATTAGGTGATGCAGTTAATAAAAATCAATTTCCAAAAGTAAATATTCAACAACTCTCATGTAAAATCCACTTAAGCTCTTGATCTGTATTGATTAGCCTTAAATAATATTAATCAACATGCATTCAATTCTTTCGAAATTGGTGCACAACTAATCAAAATGGTCAAAAAGTTGTATTACTAGGTCATAATTTGACTCGAGAAGAATTGGAAGGTGATGTTAGATGAATTGGAACCATATACCCATTTAGGATGTTGTCAACACAAAATAAATATGGTATATGACATGTACTAGCAAACTAGAAGAAAGAGTGATCTGAAGCACAAAAAGGTGAAATAATCATTTTGACTTGAAATGAATTGATCAAAGTTAGGTATCTCATAAAATCCATTGCCCCATTTAGGGATACTTTTACATAAATCAACACTTGTAAATGAAAATTTTCAATCATTTAGGGTGTTTTAATGATTTTGAACTTAAATGTGAATTTGAGTGCAATTCGAGTAAGATTGATAATTTTAACATAAATGGTGTTAGGAATTGGATGTCTACATTTTCCCCCTATTCAAGAAGGCATAGTAAGACATTCAGGTGAAACAACATCTTTTCAAAGAAAAGAGTTGTTAAGAAGATATTGAAAATGATCGATGATGCCCCTTTAAGAGGACATATTAGGATGAAAGAAAATGATGAGTTTCAAAAAGAGAGGGATAATGAGAGATTAACCCATGGAATAGATCAAATCCAAATGAGATAATGCTTACATGCATGGTTACCATCACTAATCAAAATATAATTAGAGGTATAATGGGCCCAAAGATAGGGTGAATGGGAAGGATTCACTCTAAACATGTAAGAGACACACTTGAAATTCAGTCAATTTGAGAGTGCAAGATAAGTGCTTATGACATTAATCAATCCCAAGATAAGTTACACATTAAAATATTTCCATCATGGGAATGAGTGTGGGGATCTTGGAATTAGAGGAAAAGGAGAATGTGGTCCCCAAAAAGATGATAATAAGAAGTGCCGCAATTCATGATAAGATAGTTTTACCTAAATAAGGATAATATTGATCATTGATAAAGAATAAATAATGGTTTGTCCCTATAGGGCTGATTTGATTCTAACATTGTTTATATGTTTTACCCTAGCATGGATGATTGGAAATCAAAATAGCTCAAGGAAATAACTTATTGTATAGACTAAAATGAGTGAGTATAAATGGACATGTGATGGTAGAATGGCCTAGAAAGCCACATGATACCAAGCATATGAGAATGCACAAAGTGATGAAAGAGATGAAAAGAAGAATGAAGATGGTTGAGCTGACTCCAAATGTGGTAAACAAGTGGATGCTATGTTTTGCTAAAATTTGTCTATTTCAAGTATAGAGAAAAATTCTAGGGATTAGTGATTGAATGAACCTATATTGGTTTGTACATCATATCTAGTTATTGTGAGCACTCCTATTTGGTTAGGGAGAACTACCTACAAGTAAGAAAGCACTACCACAAAATGTTTGTTAGTAAATAAATGAGTGGGCTGCCAAGCTATGTGCTTGTTCTAAGAAGTGTCTAACTTCCTTAGATATGACAATCCACTTTTGAGAGATAAAAGAGTAATAAATAACTAAAAAAGAGGTAAAAAGGGAGTGAAAGAGAGATAATGGTACTGTTATTCACAACCTAAGTGTAGCAGAAAGTAATAGAGCATAGGTGGTATATTTTGTTTATATTTCAGAAGGTGTTTGGGTAGTTTTTGAAAAGGTTAGGAAATCCACAGTCATTTACATCGATAAGGAAGTGAAAAATATCAGTTATTCTACCAAGATCGATGGGTGAAGGTGACTGATGTCAATTAGGCTATCAAGGTCGATAGGGGCAATAATTGCTTAGGAACATGTATAAGGCTTTTTCAAGTCTAAAAAATGGTTTTGGTCAGGTCTAGGAGGTTAGAAAGAGTTGTGTGTGAGAGAGAGAGTATGGTTTAGATGGATTTGGTCAGAGGTTTGGTGTGTTAGGTCAAAGGGAAATAAGTAGAGAATCTTTATAACTCCCTTACAGGGGTTCATTCAGGAATGTGTAAAGTAATGAATAGTAGATGTAAAGTGATAGAAAATTAATTTATTGAAATAACTATAGAATAAGTGATATACTTAGCTATAGTGGTGACTAAATGATAAGTACCAAATGGATGGATCCTATCAGGTAGTCCAAATTGATGCCTCGAATAGAGAAAACAAACATGTGCTCCTAGTCTTCTAAAGCTTGGTTCCTGATCTGGATTAACTTCTACAAGAAAATAGTAAGCTAGGATGTTAAAAAGTTGAATTTCAAGAGCTTGGATGCAAATAAGGAATTTTCTTGATTTATGTTGACCTAAACATAAGGTTGGAGTTTGGCTTATATAATCGATGTCAATGATCCCACTGACATTGGCCATGGGTTAACTAACATCAGTGGCCTTAGAATAGGTAAAACTACTATTTATAGCCACTTTTCTATTTCTCTTCATGCCAAATGTGGCACCCATTAAAAAATGGTAAAAATAAGAGGTTAAGAAGGATGTAGCTAGTTAAGAATTCATTTTTGAAGTGAGAATAAGTCTTGGGTAGTTAGGATGAGGGGACTAAGCCTTGAGCTGACTCATCATGTGAGAATCAATCTTAGGATGAGGTGGTAAATTAAGGTGGGATAAAGGGTTTTTATTTAACTTAATTAAGTATTTTAAATTAATTAAATGTGTGAGGGGTAAGAGCATGGGTTAGGGAGGCTAAATGTTATTATTAAAAAATAGGCTTAAGGGGGGTTTCAACACAAGGAGTCACACGTGTGTGACTCAATTTTAGTGTCTACATTTTCCCCTTTTTGTCTAGTAATTTTCACTAACAAGTTGTAAGACAAAAATAGGAGTTAGGTGTGTGAGGTAGTGGATGAGGTATCCCCCCTAAAAATGGGAATCGACAAAGGAAAAACCAAAATTAGGTACCAATTTGATAAAAAGTGAATTATGTGAGTGGAAGAGAATGTGGTATCATTGCATATGTGTATACTATTATGAGTTATAGTCGACAAAGTAAATAATAGGTAAGGTTAAGGAGGAATCAGATAGAAATAACCAAAGCATAGATTGTAAGTGATAGTTGATAGGTTAAAACAATCAAAGTTATAGCTCTAATGGTCTATGTGTGCCAGGTATCTAAGATACGAAGTGCCTTTGGGAAACACAAAATGGTTTGTAGGTGATAGGATGAGCTTGGTCACCATCTAAAACACTTAATATACATGCATGTGTATAATAGCTAACTATAGTGGAATACCATAAGTGGTCAAGATAAGAAATGCAAGGTCGGTGTAAAAGGCTCAATAAATAAGGAGATATTCATGATCTCCAAGCAAATTCATCATGGGTGGAGATTTAAGCGATCTCTAAGGGTGGTTGTCATGGTTGGGGAGATATATGTTATCTCTAGGTTGTTGGTCATGATCAGGGAGATATACGTGATCTCCAAATTACCCTAGCATATGGGTAAAGTATAAAAAGTTGGGGTTGTTGGTGGAAACATTAATTCAATGGTGCTAATATTAGTCGCATCATTGATGTCAATAGTAAATAGTTTTGACATTAGTGGTTTAGGGAAACATTATTAATATCAGTAGGCTTAAGTGTTGACATCAATTGATTAGGTCAAGGATGATAATGTTAGTGGCTAACCAAACCCAACAAAAGGGAGCTTGGTAGCTAACCAAACTCATTTACAATTTTTTATTAGAGAAAAATAGAGCTTTGACTATGATTGAGATGGTTGAGCTAGGAGGGGACACAATGGGAGGTGCACCACCACAAGAGCTAGTTATGTCAACCCAAAAGAGATAGAGAGATGAGGTAAGAGTCTCTATGATTTAGTTTTGAATGTGAATTGGTTAATTTGCTTTGGTAGGTTAACTTGAGATTTGGGGGGAAGAAAATGTTAGTAGAGGGGTAGAAAATGGGGTGGGGTAGGTTTACGATAAGTTGGGGAAGATTTGGGGTAGATTTTAGTTGTAGGGATGGGTCATTCAACCTTAGGGCTGAACTAGTCATCAACATCGGTGAGGTCCACTAAAATCAATTGACATGACACTAATGTTGGTAGGTTTCTACCGATGTCGATGCTTATGAAGAATCAAAAAATAAGAGAAAGGGTTAGTTTAGATCCCTAATTGAAGTAATCTACTAACCTAATGGCTAAGCTAGCCTTTAGAAGATCTCATGTCGAATGAGTGTTGCCTACATAACCCCATTGAGGGCCTCATGTTAATGTAGTTCTCCTAGAGCCTAGGGAAAAAGATCTATGGAATGGCTAAAAGTGTGTTAAAAAAGAGAATGAGATAAGTTAAGAGACACAAGGGTTAAAAGATAGGTCATAGGGTTGAGGGTTAGGGATATAAGTCATGAGGCCTAGAGTTATGATATGTAGTTAGGCCTAGGGTGGAGAGAGAGAAGCAGTGAAGCCTAGGGTAGATAGAGAAGAGGCAATGAAGCCTAGTGTAGATAAGGAATAATAGGTTAGATAATTAGGTGGGTATATGGCTAAGCTAACCTTAGAAGACCTTGTGTCAATTGAGTGCTACCTTCATATCTTGATGGAGGGACTCAAACCAATGTAATTATCCAAGAGAGAAGGGAAAAAGGTGGTGGTAGGTTATATTAGTATGTGACTTGAGTTATGTGTGTATAGATAAAAGTGAGGTTGGAGTTGATGTTATGAGATCACTTGTTGAGGTTGTTGATGTGGATGAGGAGGGATGTGACCCTAGATGAGTGGGAGAATATGGTAGTTGTGGAGTTAGGAGAAGTTTGATGATATTATAGAGTCACTCTAGATTTGAGACAAATGATATCATTGATTGAAAAGTTGGATCACATGACCAACACCTTCCATCTACCAACTAGAGAGTTGATAGTGACCTAGGAGGATATATATAGGATATTATGGTTGCCAATATAAGGTGAGGAGCTCTTCACATGCTTGAGAGAGGATCATTATATGCACATGGTAGCATTATATAGTGATCATGTTAGTAAGGTGACCTATCATTCAGTGAGTTTCACCTATGAGCCATTATATATGGCTAATGAGAAGTAACATCAACTGAGCATCCTGATGATGATAGGGATCATAATGTGTGCATTAATATATGTAGATGGTGGTAGATTTTATGACTGCATTCATAGGTGTGATGGCATCGATGGTTTGAGCAATAGACTATATTTTCATGGGGACTAGTGCTTTTGGCTCAATTATATAGAGAGATATGGGATTTGAGACTATGATGGTGATATAGTTTATGTGTCAACCATTTATTACACTATTAGGCATATGAGCATATCATGGTGACATGACCATTGGGGTTACCTACTATGATTCTAGTTGGCTTCAGGGTGGGTTTCAGATGATGGAGGGATGGTATGTAACAGACTTGAGTAGATGGTGTAGTGCACGACATTACTTATTATAGGTGCATGATTGAGGGTTTTATCCTTGTAAATATTTTATAGAGACCCTACCTAACATACCCCATATTCAGAGGATAGGCACAGTAGCTAATTGGATTATAGAGCTCATTATGGGTTAGGGGGAGATGAGTTAGTAAGCTAGAGATGGTACCCATGGCATGGATTAGGAGGTAGTTAAGCCTACTATAGGATGTACCACCTAAATTCCCTCAATATAAGAGGGATGATATAGAGGCACCCCTACCTTTTCC